>PVKZ01002112.1:0-263929 GCA_004027375.1 Macroglossus sobrinus
AAAAAATAATTTATGTGGAATAATCATATACTAATTTCTGGAATATATATGAATTTATTTGATCACTTATCAAAACATTACCAGTGTTCAGGAAAAGAGTATACAAATATATACAAAAAATAATTAAATTCATTGCCTTTGAGACTTTGCTTATTTTAGTTATAAAACTAAAGCTTTACACATTTTTCAAATGTGTCAGGGTTAAAATATTTTTAAGATAATAAGCTAGAATACAGTACAATTAATGATTTCTTGGTTAGATTTATATCTTTACGTATTTAGACATATGGTCTACATTGAGATGTACATACTTATTTGCACTCCTGCCTGGGCCCCACAAAAATTAGTGTTAGGCCTGAAAGAGTAATGTTTTATTTATACTTTTTTTGGAGAAAAGGCAGTTCATTATATATCAAAATGATGTCTGTGTAGAGGAAGCACAATTTGAATAGAATCTTAATGAGTTTGGAGAACAAATGAAGAGAAGACAGAATATGATTCAGGAGAAAGAAAGAATCAAATCATGCATGTGGAAGTAACCAATATATCCACAGGAACTAACGAAGTTGCCTGCTATTGGAGTTACTTGTTAATTTACAATAGGACCACAAGGCAAACCCTTTCGAAAAAGACTCTTCAAAGACAGGCAGTGGAGTTTAGAACAGAGGCAGTAGTATCACTTGCAAAAATTAGAACTCAAGTCATAATTCAGTATTTGAAATTATGCATTTCCACATATAGCTCATTATCGGAATTTCTTGAAAGATCAATTTCACACTTAAAAAAATCTGTTCCTCTAGTTCTTCCCATAATGCTTTGCATTTGGTAATGATGAATATATAAATGGTTGATAAATAATAAAGTAATCAATTATATTATTATCTTGTTGAAAGAAGATTTTAAACATTCTAATGCTGATGTCACAAGACTTCATTTCTAACTAAACTGAATTTCTCAGAAGCGAGCAACAATTATTTCGGTTTGTGCAGTAGATTTATTCATTCACCATATTTGTATTGTTTCTAATTCTGAGCAATTGTGAATAGAGTCATCCAAAAATTCATGTTTACTCAGAACCAATAAATGTGACCTTATTTAGAAATAGCGTCTTTGTATATGTAACCAAGTTAAATGAGGTCATACGAGACTTTGGTAGACTCTAAATACAATAATTTGTATGCTCTTGACAGAAAAGGGAAATTTAGATATATAGAGACAGAAAGGACACACAGAGGAGGGAAGGGTGTGTGGAGACAGGCAAAATTTGGCATGATAAATCTATAGACCAAGGCCAAGGAATGTTGGCAATCACACGAAGCCAGAGAGAGGCAAGAAAGCATTCTTTTTAGAGAAGACAGAAGAGGACTTTTAGCCTTCAGATTTATGAGAGAATATATTTCTGCTGTTTAAGTGATCTAGTTTATAATAATTTGTTATAGCATCACCATGAAACAAATACAGAACTGTTCTGCCAGATCATTTGAATATTTGTTTAGCTTTTGTAAAAAATTGTCAAGCTGTTCCTTATACAGCATTCTCATCTGAAATGTGTAAAAAGTTTTATTTCCTCCGTATCCTACTCAACATATAGTATTGTCAATTTTTCAATTTTAGCATTTTCTGTAGATTCGTAATGGCATGTAAACATACACCTGTAATGTAATTTTAATTTTGCTTAAAGTTGAGCTCTTTTTTTTTTTTTGGCTTAACCAACAGGAATTTATTTTCTTATAGTTCTGGGGGCTAGAAATTCAAGATCAAGGTGTCAGCAGGTTTGGTTTCTTCTGAGGTCTCTCTTCTTTGTTTATAGAAGGTCATCTTCTCTCTTTGTCCTTCTGTGTCTGTGTCCAGATTTCCCCTTCTTATAGGTACACCAGTCATATTGGATTGATGCCCTCTTTTCATGATCTCATTTAAACTTATTTGCCTCTTTGAAGACTTTATTTCCAAATATAGTAACATTCTGTGGACCTGTGTTTAGGACAACTTTGACGTATAATTTTGGGAAGGCAAATTCAGCCCATGACAGGCATATTGATGGTTCTCTATACCCGGGGCATACCTCTTGCCCTGTGATTTCTCTTCACCTTTACCCTGGTCATTTCTTATGACCTTTTCTGTTTCCTGGATCCCATAGCTTCTGTTTTCATGGTTTATTTTCCTGTTTGATGGAGTATATTCTCTGTAGCTTTCCAAGAAGGGTTAATGAGATATAAATTATTTGAGGCTTTTGCATGTCTGAAATCAGTTTATTTTATTCTTTCACTGCACCAATAATTTTGATAGGCTATAGAATTAAATGCATTTTAAATGCATTTATTCATTGTTTTTCATATTTGTTGTTGCTGTTGAAATTCTGGGCTATTCTGATTCCAGAACTTTTATCTGTGATCTGTAATTTTTCTTTCCAAAAGCTTTAGAATCTTCTTTGACTCAAATAGCCTGAAATTACATATGTCTTAATATGTGTGTTTTTAAAAAAATTTATTGGGGTGGCATAGGTCAATACAATTATGTAGATTTCAAGTACAATTCTATAATACATCATCTACTTATTGCATTGTGTGTTCACCACCCAAAGTCAAATTTCCGTCTGTCACCATATGTATCCTCTTTACCCTGTTCTACCTCCTCCCTCCCACCTTTCCTTCTGGTAATCACTAAGCTATTGTCTGTGTCTATGAGTTTTTTGTCTTGTTTGTTTGTTTGTTTTAGTTTTATATCCCACATATAAGTGAAATCATATAATGTTGAGCACTTTTGATGTAGTTATTTGCTATCTAGATCTCTGGGTTAAATCTTTTAACACTGTTTTTTTTTCACCGCTTCCTAAAAGTGTATTTTCCTTGTCTCCTCACTTCTTTTATTTCACTTAGTAAATTTAGGTTAATTTAATTAATTATTTTTATATATTGTGCTAATAAACTTTCAGGAGTGATCAGAGTTTTTACATACATTAAATCCATCATCTTTCTCAGAACTCCAGGTCTGGTTTTTATTTTTTTAAAAAGGTAGGAGTTAATGAGAATGTTGTGATACAAAATCACAAAATCACATTGCACTTGAAATTAACTTGTTTTATAACAGAATAAGCACTATGTATATATTGATTGCATACCCAGTAATAAGTTTAAAGTATATATGAAGTATATATAAAGTTTTATTTCCTGATTGTAACAGATTTCAACATTCACAGTCAGCACTCTTAAAATACTTAATCTCTGTGATGATTTCAAAACATGCCCTCAATTTTTTTTTTAGACTTCTCCTTTAAAGAGATGAACCTAGATTTCTCTTTCTTTGGGTGCAGGCTGAACTCAGTAACTTGTCACTAATGAAATAATGAAAAAAAAATACTTTGGCTTCTCTTTCCAGCCAGCTAAAGGCATTGTGACTCATCTGTCAAGACTTTACATCACTCTTATATTTGTTTTATATAGTATTTTGGTATAACCAAGGGAAATAAGGCAGAAACAAAAAAAGCTTTAAAAAAATAATAAAATAACTCCCATTGTCTATTTTCTCTACTTTATTTCCCCTTGTCTTATCCAAAATTACTTTAAAAAAATTTTATCTTGTGTGCTTTACCTTTGAATTATAGTAACCATAATGATAGAATCCTGTGGTCTGGCATTTAATATGTAAAAATATAGAAAACAAATAATTTCTTTTTTTTTTAGTAAAGTCTTGTGAGTACTAAAACCAACATATTTTTCTACCTTTGAGTTAAGTATTCTGGAGCTAAGCATTCTCTACTGTCCCTACATTAAATATTAATGAGAGGAAGAAAAAATAAAATATATGCTTACTACAGGTAAATAAATCCAATACTTGTTTCTGGAAAATAACACTATGAAGTACTTGAACAACCAACAAGTCAAGATGGACTGCTTGATCATTTTCTAGCTTCAAGACATCAGCCTTCCTGGGCTCACAATATACAAGTAATATTTTATAAACTCTGCCCGCTCTTAACTTAAATCCTATTATAATTACCTAATTTTCTCTTTCTAGGAAGATACTACTAATTCTCTCCTGATAGATGGTTCTCCTGTATTGCAAATGCAGTTAAACTTAAAGGCTTAGCTTTGCTTAATCAATAAATTTCCTGCTTGTCTTAAGATCAATACTTGTATTCAAGATTATTGGCCTTACAGGAATAGGAATATATGTATGTAATATGACACTCAAGGCTACAATTTATTAGAGTCTAGCTGGTATCTGTTTGAAAGAATTTATATATTCTATATATTTCATAAGTTGGGAAACATGAGGGAGGAAAGAAAGATTTTACAGGATGTAAAAATACAACTGAAAATAATCTAAAAATATATTGCATTGATATCATTTAATTTTATTTCTCAATCAAGTGTATAGGTTTGTAAAGGTTTTAGGCAAGCTGTTATGAACATGTGGCACAGAATTTGTTTGGACATCATTTTTTTATTTCCCTAGGTGAATGTTCAGGTTTGCAATTATTGGGGCATGTGATAACCATACATTCAGTTTAAAAAATTTTGACAATTTTTTCTAGGAGTTTTATCATTTGACACTCTTGACAGCGATAGATAAAATTTCTCTGCATTCTTGCCAGCTTTTGGTATTGTCACTATTTTAATGTTAGATGTTTTAATATGTGTGTAAAGAGAACACATTGTATTCTTAATTTACATTTTCCTAATGACTAGTGATGTTGAATATCTTTTTTATATACTTATTTGTTATCCATATGTTTAGTCTATTTTTATATTTCAATGTTCTATATCACATGTATGTTGTCTTTATGCATGTTAGTGTGTATATTCTGTGTATTTAACAAATTCTCAATTGGTTTCCTAGCTTACTATCAAGAAAATTCCACTATTCTACTCATTTAATTCTCTCTGATTATTAAAATATAGCTCTCCTTCAGTCATGTAAAAGGCATGTTTTTTTCTTGTTAATTTACTAAAGAATGAAAAAATATAGCATCATTTATAAATCATAATTATCAGAAAATTAGCCAACCTTCCACTTATTTCAAATTATTAAAAGCTATTTAAGCAAGAAGACACAAAGAAGATTTATGAAGTGAACTGGAATTACACCGTCATCAATGCAGAAATGATTAAGGTTGAAATCTTTATTTTTTTTTACAATCCAATTGACATTATGAAATGCACACAGATCTCATAGCTACATCTACAATGCCAACTCACTATTTCTAGCTTCCAAATTAGTGACAAGATCAAATTTTCAGTTTTACAAGATTCAAAATATTTTCCCTTTTCTATCATGTTTTGATTGATATAATTAAATATTTATACAGAACCACACATTTCTATACAAACATGTGACAATCAACTCAAATATTAGAGTGGTTTCAAGTCTAAAAAGACAGCAAAAGATTATTGGTTGTTCTTTCCTTGTTCTAATTTATGCACAAATTATAAACCCTCTTATTGACCATCTCTCTCTCTCTCTCTCTCTCTCTCTCTCTCTCTCTCTCTAATATATACATATACATATATCTTCACATATATATTCAGCACGTGTGTGTGTGTGTGTGTATCCAGTAATGAACAATTAGCATTCAAATCTTAAAACATAATACCATTTACATTGACATACAGACAAAAAGTGAAAATTAGATACTTAGGCATAAACAAAACATGTACAAGATCTATATAAGAAAATCTAAAACATTCTGATGAAAGAAAGCCAAGAATAACTGAGTAAGTAGAGATATTCTATATTCATGGATAAGAAAAGTCAATATTGTCAAGATGTAGTTGTTCCCAAATAGACTTATAGATTCAATACAATCCAAATAAAAATCCCAGTAAGTTAATTTTTTTTGGATATTGACAAACTGATTATAAAGCTTATGTGAAAGGCAAAAGACTTAAAATAGCTAATACAATTTTGACACAGGAGAACAAAATTGGAAAACTTTTACCTAACTTCAAAATTTACTATAAAGTTGCAATAATCAAGACAGTGTAATCAAGAAAGTGTAGGCAAATAAATCAATGTAATCAAATAAAGATCTTAAAAATAGACTGCACAATTAGACTCAACTGATCTTTGACAAAAAAACAAAACAATACAGTGGATGAAAGATAGTCTATTCAACAAACAGTACTAGAAAACAAAAACAAACAAACAAACAAAAAACAAAAAAACAAATTTAGGCACAGATTTTATATCTTTTTCAAAAATTACCTCAAAATAGACTATAGACCTAAATTTAAAATGCAGAACTATAAAAATTCTGGAAGATAACATAGGAGAAAATATAGATGACATTGGTATTGCTGGTAACTTTTTAAATACAGCACCAAAGTAATGATCCTTGGAAAAAATAATAATGATTTGAATTTCATTAAAAGTAAAAATTACTGCTCTGTAAAAGATGCTGCCGAGAAAATGAGAAGTCACAGATGGGAATAAAATAGTTGTAAAAAACATATCTGATAAAAAAAATATTATTCAAACAATAAAATATATTTTTTAAGACTCAAGAATAAGTATATAAAAAAACTCAATAAAATAAATAAATAATTTAAAATGGGCCAAAGATCTAAAAAGATATCTCGACAAAAGATATACAGATAGCAAATAAACATATCAAAATGTTATACATTATTAGTCATTAGTGACTTACAAATCAAAACATCAATGAGATAGCACTACACACCTATAAGAATGGCCAAAATTCAAAACACTGACAATGACAATAACTGGCAAGAATGCGTAGTAACAGGAACTGTCATTTATTAATAGGAATGCAAGTGATACAGCCACTTTGCAAGTCTTTATACAATTTTCTTACAAAATTAAGCATATTCTTACCATATGATTTAGTGATCATGCTCCATGGTAAACCCAAAGGATTTACATTTACATTTATAAGAGCTTTATTTGTACTTGTCAAAATGTGGAAGCAATCAAAATGACCTTCCATAAGTGAATGGATAAGTAAACTGCAGTACATCCAGACAATTGAACGTTATTCAGCACTAAAATGAGCCATCAAGCCATGAGAAGACATAGAGGAGCTTTAACGTTTATTATTAGCTGAAAGATGCCAAGCTGAACAGACAACATATTACTTCATTCCAACTATATAACATCCTGGAAAAGGTAAAAATTATGGAGACAGCAAAAAAAAATTATGGTTGGCAGAGCCAAAAGTGTAGTGAGAAATAAATAAATGGAGCATCAAGAATTTTTAGAGCAGTAAAACTGTTCTGTATGAAACTGTAATGTAAGTATATTTGTTAGTATCCATAGATTGTACAACACCAAGAGTGAATCCTAATGTAAACTATGAATTTTGTCTGATAATAATGTGTGAATATAGGTTTTTCCATTGTAAAAACTGTATCACTCCGATGGGGTATTGGTAGTGGGGAATGATGTGCATGTGTAGATAGGCGGCGTATAGAAACACTGCATATTTTATTTAATTTTTCTGTGAACCTTCTATGTAATACATAAATACTATGTAATTACATACATCTATGTAATACTTCATCTTTGTTCAGCCTCTCTGAGTGAGAAGCTTTGGTAACATTTTCATTGATATATTTTCAATGTATAATCCTAAATGATATGATATTGCTCTTCTTACATGGTCTGTATTGGTATCTAAACTTCAGCAATGGTTAGGGGTGGCAGCAACATGTGTTCACATTCTACAGTTCCATTTCATGAATTTATATTTTAATCCCTTCAAGTCTAACTATATTGTTTCATTTTATTTACTTATTTTTAAAACATAGCTATTTTTATTAGAAGTCATTTTTATATCTAATCATTTTTCTGTCTTTTAAAGCACTTTATTTACAATAGTAACACATGTTCTTTTTGGTGTACAAGTCTATGAGTTTTGAAAAATGTATGAAATTGTGTGATCTGAACAATAAAAATTCATAGCAGTTCCAATACCTCTAAAAATTTCCATTGTGATATTTATCCTTCTGTAACCATACTCTCCACACAAGCTAAATTCTTGGGGTGAATTGTTATCTTAACCATTCATGTATTTTTTTTAAATAAAATCCTACAGTATATAGCCTTTTGAGTCTGACTTCTTTGCTTATATTAATGCACTTAAAATTCATCCATGTGGTTGCTTATAGCAATGCTTTATTGCTGTTACTGCTGCTGATTAGTACTTTAGTGTCTAGATGTGCCATAGTTTGCTTATCTGTTGTATACTGGAAGGACATTGTTTCTTTTTTTCTGTTTATAAATTAGGCATCTATGATGATTTGTGTACAAGCTTTGTGTGAACTTAAAATTTATTTAATTTGTAAATACTTTAAATTTACTGTTAGAAAATTTACATCAATGGCTTTTAGGTGCATCCACAAATTTAACATTTTTTATTTTAATTTTAATTTAATTAAAATGTATCTTCATTTGTCTTAAGACTTCCTCTGTGACCAATAGGTTGTTTGAAAGTTTGTTTAACTTTCAAACATTCCAGATGTCTTTCTATTACTAGTCTTTAGTTTAATACATTTATGGTTACCAAATATTCTCTTTATTATTTCAATTATTTAAAAATTTTTAGTTTTTTGTTTTATTTTGTTGCTCAGGATGTGGTCTATCTTGGTGGATATTACATGTGCTCTTGAGAAGAATGTGTGTTCAGCTGTTGTTCAGTGTTGTATTTTATAAAGTCAGCTTTATGAAGTTGATAATGTTGTTCCAATTTCTACATACTTGTTAATTTTCGGTCTTGTTATGTTGAATACTAAGAGAATAGTGTTGAATTATTTTACTATAACTGCAGATTGGTCTATTTCTCTTTGCAGTTCTGTCAGTTTTGCCTAATGCATTTTGTAGCTTTATTGTTAGGTGCATACACATTTACAATACCTTTTTAGCACATTAACATTTTATATTGTCACTGTAATGCTCTTTAGTACTGATCATATTTCTTGTTCTGAAACTACTTTCTATGATACAATTTAGGCCATTTGAGATTCTTTTATTAGTGTTTGCATGATATATCCTTTTCCCATCATTTTACTTTTAATCTCTCTGTATCATTTTAGTCAAAATAATTTTTTTGCAAATTATATATAGCTGTGCTTTACATTTCTTTTTAACGTAATTTTAAAATCACTCTTTTAGTTTAGACAAATTATATTGAATATGGTTATGAATATGATTAAATTTAAGTCTACCATTTACTATCTATTTTATTAATCTGATTTTGCTTTTCTATTTTTGCTTTTCTATTTTCATTAGGATTTTTTGAGTACATTTTAAAATTTTATTTTAAGGCAACATATTTTTTTGCTACATTTTTTATATTACATCTTTAGAGGTTGTTTAAATTTTCACACTCTTAAATACTTTACCACTTTAAGTAAAACATTAAAGCCTTACAACTATATAGATAACTGACTATCTCTTTTATTCTAGTTATATATTACATCTACATATATTATAAAACAATATTTAAATGTTTGCAAACTTGTTTTTGCAATAACTTGCTGCTTATTTCAATGCTTTATTCCTTTCATTGTTGAGTAGTATTTTGGTGTAGAAATGTGCCGTAGTTTGCTTCTCTATTATATACTGGAGGGATCTTTCTGTTGTTTCTTTCTTTCTGTTTATAAATCAGGCCTCTATGAGCATTTGAAAATTAGTCTAAATTAATCTAAAAAGAATTAGTCTATTCTACTTGGCTAGATATTTGTTTCTATTTCCTCACTATGAATTTCTATTTTTTCTTTATTTTAATAATGTTTATTTTTATCACAGAGAGGATAACAGTAGCTGTTTTAAAGTCTTTGATCACTATAACATCTGGGTCATCTCCATGTTGGTAACTATTGACTAAATAGTTTAATTAGTCAGATTTTCTGGATTTTAGTATGCCAACAAATTTGGGATTCTTTACTAGATAATTTGAATATTATGTTTTGAAACACTTATTCTGTTAACATGCTCTGGAAAATGTTGATTTGTCTTTTGTTTGCTTGTTTTAATAAGAAATCAATCTGATAAACTTAAGGTGTGAGTTCTATTTTATCTGCTGTGGGTAAGGAATTATCATGTCTGTTTAGTTTTCAAATTATTTGCTGTGATCTCTGAATCTGTTTTTCCTATGAACCACTTTTGTGTTTATTTTTGGGCTCAGATAGTGATTTATATTGTATTTAATTATTAAACCTTTAGTAAGTATAAATATATTTATACTGGAGGGATGTTTGTGTTGTTCCCTTTTCTCTGTTCATAAATTAGGCCTCTATATGCATGTTAAAATTAGTCTAAATTAATCTAAAGACAATTAGTCTATTTTTTACAAATATATAAAATATAAATATGTATGTATGTATGTATGTATGTATGTATGTGCGTAAAACTTAGGAGAATTAGGATGTTTCACACACAGAGTTAGGAAATTGATTTATTCAGCTATTTCCTCTTTGCTCTTATGATCCCTTGTTCTGATCCTCTAGCTAGAGTGAGGAAGTTCTTTCATTGTTTAAGCTACATACAGAACTGTATCATGACTGTCTCTCAGGCTAATATGACTACAGAAAAGACAGAAAGAAATATGGGGATTCTCTTCATATTCTTTACAAAAGCTTTTTTTCTCTCTCTCTTACTTTCTCTTCTTTCTTTCTTGTTCAGTGTGACTGGAACGGGGATATGAGAGGAAAAGAATAGAATATAGAAAACATACACAAAAATGTGACTATCTCTGTACTCTTAGGCTCACAGATATTCTTTTCCCAGTTCTCTGGCCACAAAAATAAACTATTGTAGATTTTAACATTTATGCTTGCTATCCAACTCTCTAATTCTACCCACCCTTGACTCAAAGCTGAGAGAAACGAAAGGGGGGAAAAAAATCTCACCACTACTAGATAAGTGGTTCTTCAAGTTTTGACTCCTCTCACTCGCCAATCAACTATTGTTGTTTACTTTTCAGGGTTACCTGGTAGTTCATATCTATAGTCTGTCCACAGACTTTAAATGCAGTCAGTCAGAAAGTAAACTTAAAGTAGAATTTCTTCATGTTGACTGGTTTCTCAATTCTATTAACTTTAACTTGCTCTTTATCTATTTTTCCATCTCAAGGCAATAACACTTTTATTAAACACACACACACATACATTTTATTCACTTCTGATTAAAAGGATTGGTGTTAGTGTTGGAAAACTAGTATTATCTGTAAGCGGGGAGCAGGAACTTTATAATATTGGATAGTACTTTATTATATTTCAAAGCATTTTGTGTCTCATATAATTTAATACTTGAATTCTTGAATAAAACTTTTAAGAATCCTCACTGCTCAAAATGAGTAGAGCAATAAAAGACATTAAAGTTAGGTAAACTGTGCTGGTAGAAATATAATGAGCAGAGAATTTTGAAATTATTCTGCCTTTCTTTTACTGTCTTTTGTTTACTTTATTTTCTTCTCTAAGATCCACATTTCTTTAAATTTGTCATTCCTTTTCACTTAGGCTTATTATAATATACTTTTTAAATAAAGCATAGATAGATAGAAATGCATATCTATACCTTTTTCTTATTTCCTGTGATATATCTAGAATGTTTTACCAATAACATTTTTTGTCAGCAAATAATGACACCATTGGGATCTGGAATATAAAATTATTTTTCCAGTATAGGTACAGATTGTCATGGTGTTTGGACTGATGGTTGAATGTATTCCCTTCTTAAAAAGGTATTTTTTAGTATGATAAAATGGAATTCAAAAGATATTTGTTGTTTGCTGAATAAGTAATAAGGCAATATATCTCAAATTTGGCCATTTCTAAGATCTTTCCTTCTCCTTAAGTTTCTCAAGAGAAACCCAAAAGAATGCATATTAGTTGCCCCAAACATTAACATAAAATGCAGAGGTGTACAGTTACATTGCAGAGTTACCTCCTTTTGCAGAGCCTAGGCATCTTTACCCAACCACCTTCCCTGGGGAACCAAACTCAACTCTCAGATTTTATCAATATGTTTTAGGCATAAACAAACCAGAGAACACACATAACTAATGAAATGAATAATGTACAAGGAAGTGTTTATTTTAATGCCTGGAAAGATTTCTAAGACTGCAGTTGTGAGGAGTGACTAACTGAGCAATTGGGAAAAAGAGTATGAGTAATGGGAGTATGCCTTAATGAACCTCGATATTTGTAACATTGAACACTGTCTCCTATGGCAATGGTTTTATCAGTGTCCTGGTATTTAACCAGTCTAGATTAATTCTCCACCCTGACTGAATTGGGGTGGAATAGAAAGAAAGAGTTTAATGTCTCAACAACAAAAAATAAATAAATAAAATAAACACACACATGTACACTCTCACTCATTCTGGGGAAGAAATACAACTACAACAAGAAAGTTTAATATAAGAAATGTTCCATTATGAAGCAAGTTAACATGTGATAATATTTCATCAATTAAGCATAAAAATAGAGAATATATTAGAGATTGTTTTTAACACTTTCTTTTAGAAAGTACAAGTTTAGTAACTCAGAATCATATATCTTTTCTCCAGAAAAAACTACATCAATTTTCTTAACAGTGAAAAAACTTTTTATAATAAAAAACTTTTTATAGTTATATATTATTAATGAAATTTATAATTATTTTATTTAATTAAAATAATATAGAAAGCAAAAATTTTAATTAAATTTCTCATTTTATATCCCATAAATAATATATATCAATTTTAAGTTAATCAAGAAATAACCATATTTATAATATTTTTATCATATGGTATTATATGAATAACTGCAAACAGAAAGAAAAATAATAATATATTTCTTCTGTTTGCCACTCTCAGATAGTGTGACTAAAGTTTGAAGAAGAGAAAAAGCATAATTTTACTTTATATTGTTTTTGTACTTATTTAAAATATCTTGTCATGTTCCTGTGTTCTTTTTTATAATGAAATATATATATATATATATATATATATTGCATACATGGTTTCAAATAGAAAGTAGTAACAGAGATGAAAATCTGTGTAACAGAACAAAGGGATAAAAATATTTAGTTTGTTTGTTTTATCCTGGAAATTTATGAGAAGGCTTAGCAAAACATCTTGTTAACAAAAAGTAGTCATTTATACTACAATTTGAATAACTAAATAAACTACTTTTTTAAGTTTTACATGAGTTAGAGAAATTACTTCTATAAGACTTTTGTGAGAGGATATGAGTATGTTACGATTTAAGATTAATTAATTTAAGACTTATTAAACAACTACTTAAAGCTAGTCATTATGCCAGTTAATAGAAACACAAGGATGAAAGCACAGATTTTGTCTGTGATGAGCACTCAAACAATAAGGGGAGAAAGATAGCCAACTTTTTAAAATGTAAAATTCTATACTAGAATTAAAAAAATGACGTATGCTATATTACCACAAGAGGAACTGATAATTTAGGGCAGAAAATTAAAATGTTTTTAAAAAAACAAGGCTTTAAAAAATAAGTAGGACCTGAAGTTCTGGTCAAGAAGGCATAATACATAAATGTTGTGCATGTCTCTTCCCATAGCCACATTAAAACTGAAACTAAATTATGAAACAATCAACTAGGGAACTGAAGACAAGCGAAATAGAATTTCTATAACTGGAGATATAAAGAAGAGGACACATTGAGACTTGTAGGAGACATGGAGACGTGAAAATACTGAAGAAATAGGTCACTGTAGACGCCACCCCAGAGGAGCAAGGGTCCCTAGACCCACATTGGGCTCCCAGCCCGGAATTCCAGTTCCCAGAAGAAAAGTCCCCACAAAATCTGGTTGTGAAAATCAAATAAGATTCCAGCTGTCCAGATAAGATGGAAGGCACCTGAAAACTCAAATATCACCTTTTAGGACTGACACACAGGCTCACTCACAGGCACTCACCCTGGGTCCAGCAATGAGACAGCAGCTTAGGAGGTGCCAAAGACATACAGGGAAAGACTGAGTTCTGTAGTTTCAGGGAGCAGGCTAGAGGGACAGCCAGCATTCTTTTCCTTAAGCCCTCCTGTGCAGCCTACAGGAGGGCACCATCTTTTCTGTATTGAGCCCTCCCAAAACACAGCTAAAACTGAATCTGCATTGGCCTGGTGAACTCTGTTTGCTCCACGATTCCCTGAGACCTGGTCCCACTCCACTCCCAAATTTCTGGTAGCAATTTTATTGCTAAGCAATCAGTCCCACTCTGTGCTTTCAGTGGAAAACTCCTTTGATAGCAATTGTTGAATATTAAAGTCAATCGCCTTTGGAGACACTTTCAGAGGTGTGCAGACAGCCCCAGCCCAAGCTGCACCATTTTTTGAACAAATCTTAGGGGTCTACAGACCCAAGTTGGGCAGCAGCTGGCCTCAGTGTGAGCCAAAACCTTTGTGAATGGCCACAAGTTCACTACTGGCAACAAATCTAAATCTGCACTAACCTGGGAAACACCACTGGTCCCATATGGTGACTCTCTGAGACCCTAAGTCATCTAATGTGAGTACAGCCTAAGATTTATTTACAGCCTAAGGCTTACAGACAGCCAGAAGGCAGAGGGATGTGCTGAGCCTTTTACTAAATTTCTCCAGTTCCTGTACTCATGGTAGCCAGCCTCAGTTCACTGCATGGCCTCTCCCATGTACCTCCATGTTCAGAACAGGCAGCATTCAACCACAACTAGCTTTGTAGCTCCTACGAAGTAGCACCTGCCAGGTCACAGGCAGCAGCCAACCTTGGCCTATATGGCCAATTCTCACAGCCAGTAAGCCTGAGGGTTAGTCCTACCCACTGACATTCCAATAGCAATCAAGGCTCAACTACAACAAAAGGCACACACAGCCTACATAAGGGACACTCCCAGAGCACCTGGCTCAGGTGATTAGGAAAACTGCATCACTGAGCCACACAAGACACCTACTATATAAGGCCACCCAGCTAAGATGAGAGACATAGCAAACCTACCTAATACACAAGGAAAAACACCGGTAGGCAGCCAAAATAGAAAAACAAAGAAACATGTTTCAAATAAAAGAACAGGAGGAAATTAAAAAACAAAACAAAACAAAAACTAATTTAAATAGAAGCAAGCAACCTACCAGATGCAGAGTTCAAAACACTGGTTATAGTAATAAGGATGTTCAGTGAACATGGGGGAAGAATAGATGATCTCAGTGAGAACTTCAACAAAGAGATAGTAAGCATAAAAAAGGACATAGAAACCATAAAGAAGAGCCAGTCAGAAATAAAGAATACAATAACTGAAATGAAAAATACACTAGAAGGAATCAACAATAGATTAGAGAGAGAATTGAATCAGCTATTTGGAAGACAAGGTAGTAGAAAACACCCACTCAGAACAGCAGCAAAGGAAAAAAAAATGAGAATAGTTTAAGGGACCTCTGGTACAACATCAAGCATAACAACATTAATATCATAAGGATACCAGAAGGGGAAAAGAGAAAGCAAGGGATTGAGAACCTATCTGAGGACATAATGACTGAAAAATTTTCTAGCCTGGTGAACAAAATAGACGTACAAGTCCAGGAAGCACAGAGAGGCCCAAACAGACTCATAACAAGACACATCATAATTAAAATGGCAAAGGATAAAGTCAGAGAGAGAATCCTAAAGGCAGCAAGAGAAAGGCAGCTACTTACAAGGGTAGTCCCATTATAATGTCAGCTGATTTCTCAACAGAAACATTGCAGGCCAGAAGAAATTGACAACAAATATTCAACATGATGAAAAGCAAGGACCTACAACTAAGACTACTCAGTTAGGCTATCAATTAAAATTATAGGTGAGATAAAGAGCTTCTTATAGAAGAAAAAACTAAAGGAATTACAAAAATTGTTAAAGAGACTTTTTTAAAAAGAAGGAGAAGGAATAAAAGACCATAACTACAAATAATCAAATGGTGATAACTATGTACCTATCAATAATTACTTTAAGTGTAAATGAATTAAATGCTCCAATCAAAAGACATAATTAATAATAATAATAATAAAACAAGACTTATATGTATGCTGTCTACAAGAGACTCACTTTGGATCAAAAGACATACACAGACTGAAAGTAAAGAAATGAAAAAAATATTTTATACAAATGGAAATTTTTTTAAAAGTTGATGTGCAAAACTTAGACAAAATATCAGTTCTTTAAAACTGATAAAAGGTGATTATCAGAGATAAAGAGGGACATTACCTAATGATAAAGAGATTAATACAACAAGAAGATATAACTCTATTAAATATTTATACACCCAACACAGGAGAACCTAAATATATAAGCCAATAATGACCTACATAAAGGGAGAGATAAACAGTAATACAGTTATAGTAGGAGATTTTAACCTTCATTGACACTAACGAACAGATCTCTCAGATAGAAAGTCAACAAGGAAACAATCACTTTAAATGACACAGTAGACCAGAAGGAATTAATTGATATTTTTATAGTGTTTCACCCCAATGCAGAATATACATCTTTCTCAAGTGCACTTAAACCACGATAGGTAGACCATGATAGGTAGACCACGATAGGCCACAAAACAAGTCTCAGTAAATTTAAGAAGATTGAAATCATATCAATTCTCTTCTCTGATCACAATAGTATGAAACTAGAAATCAATTACAAGAAAAAAAAACTGAAAAACACACAAAGACATGGAGGCTAAATAACATGATACTAAACAATGAGTGGGTTAACAATAAGATTAAGAAAAAACTCAAAAGACACCTTGAAACAAATGAAATTAAAGACAAAATGACTCCAAATCTATGGGACACAGTGAAAACAATTCTAAAAGAAAAGTTTATAGCAATACAGGTCTACCTCAAGAAATAAGAAGTATCTCAGATAAACAATCTAACTTCAGACCTAAAAGAACTAGAAAAAGAAGAACAAACAAATCCTGAAATGAGTAGAAGAAAGGAAATAA
The DNA here is from genome assembly GCA_004027375.1 of Macroglossus sobrinus. Taxonomy (NCBI): domain Eukaryota; kingdom Metazoa; phylum Chordata; class Mammalia; order Chiroptera; family Pteropodidae; genus Macroglossus; species Macroglossus sobrinus. The sequence goes on from PVKZ01002112.1 coordinate 16,925, forward strand.
TAAAAATTAAAGTGGTAAGAAACATAATAGTTTTTTAAAAAAATACAAAATATCAATGAAACCAAATGCTAGTTCTTTGAAAGGAAAATCAAAATTGATAAACCTTTAACCAGACTCATTGAGAAAAAAAGAGAGGATTCAAATTAATAAAATCAAAAATCAAAGAGAAGTGAAAACTGGCTTCACAGAACAAAGGATTTTAAGGAAATATTATCAGCAATTATATGCCAAAAACTGAAGTCAGCAATACATTAAAAAGATCATACAGTATGATCTGGTGGGATTTATTCTGAGATGCAAGATTGTTTCAGTATCCACAAATCAATTAATGTGATATACCACATTAACAAATTGAAAGATAAAAATTATATAATCATATCAATAGATGCAGAAAAAGCATTTGATAAAACCCAGCATCCATGTATGACTAAAAAGAACAAATTTGGAGGTAATATGCTACCTGATATAAAAGTATATTACAAGGCAATAGTGATCAAGACAGCATGATACTGGCATAATAACAGACACATAGATGAATCCCAGAAATAAATCTACATCTGTATGGTCATTTAATTTATGAGAAAGTAGGCAAAAATATACAATGAGGTAAAGAGAGTATATTCAGCAAATGATGTTGGGAAAACTGGACAGATATATGCAATAAATAGGTAGATAGATAGATGATGATAGATAGATAGATAGATTAGATAGATAGATAGATAGATAGATAGATAGATAGATAGATAGATGATAGATAGATAGATAGATAGATAGATAGATAGATAGATAGAATGAATAAAAAAAAACTAGACCAGCTTCTTCCACCACAGACAAAAATAAACTGAAATGTAAGATCCCAAACTATAAAATTCCTAGAAGAAACCATATCAATAAACTTTGCTCTTAGTAATTTTTTAATATCTCCTCCTCAAGTTAACCAAAAAGAAAAATAAACAAGGACTACATTCAAAAGTTTTGTACAGCAAAGGAAATCATCAACACAATAAAACAACAAGCTACTGAATGAGAGAAAATATTTGCTCATGATACATCTGATAAGTGCTTAATATCCAAAATTTATAACAAACTCATGCAATTCAATATCAAAAAATATCCAATTAAAAATTAACAGAGGATCTAAATAGGCATTTCTCTAATTACAGATGACCAATCAACACATAAAAGGATGCTCACCATCAGTAATCATCAGAGAAATGCAAATAAAAACCACAATGACATATCACCTCACCATCTACCAAAAAGGCCGTTATCAATAAATCAACAAACGGCAAATATCGGTGTGCATACAGAGAAAAAGGAATCTTCGTATGCTTTTGGTGAAATCGTAAATTGCTACAGCTAGTATTAAAAATGGTATGCAGGTTTCTCAAAAAATTAAATAGAACTATGCATGATCCTGCAAATGCATTTCTGGATATTTGTTCAAGTGAAACCAAAATATTAATTCAAAAAGATATATTCACCTTTATGTTCACTGCAGGTTGGGGTCTGGGTTAAAAAAAGTTAAGAGATTAAGAAGTACAAATTGCTCATCACAAAATAGTCACAGTATATAAAGTGCAGCATAGGAAATATAGTCAATAATATAGTCAATAATATGGTAATAACTATGTACAGTGCCAGGTGGGTACTACACTTATTGGAGGGATCACTTTGTAAATTATACAAATGTCTAACCACTATGCTGTACACGTAATTTAAAATAATATTGAATGTTAACACTAATTAAAAAGTAAAATTAAAAAAAATAGATAAGTAAATATATAATTATTTTTTGTTTTAAGTAAAAAAAGAAGAAAAAATAAGTAGGATCTCAAAATAGAAATCATAGTCTAAAGGATGGTTAATAAGTTTAAGTATTAGGGAGTATATTGTATGAGATTCATTAGTGGACAGGATGAAAATAGTTAAGTGAGCAAGATTGTTGGTTCATGAAAAAAATATTTTAATCCAAAAAAAGTGATTTGGTCTTTTCCTATCAACACTATTAATTGAATTATTCTAACCATAGAATTAATACACTCCAAATATCATTTCAGAAAGATTATTTGGAAAGATATATTGAGAGTGGATTAAATAATGGGACCAGGGACAAAGATACAAGTTATTAAGCTATTATATTATTTTAGCACCTATAATTTGTTGTATACTGGGGACATAAAAAAAGAGTGGATGAAATCCTAAAAAAATAAGTTAAAGTCACCAATTTTGTTTGTTTGGTTGCTTGCTTTGCTTTCATTTTCATCTTTTTCACCTTTTATAGGGAGCAAAGTAATCTTGTCCAATGAAGAATAATAGTATATATTTTTATAAGTAAAAGCTAATAGATATAACATCGTGTTCATTGTTTATTTCAGTTACTTTCTTCACTACTTTAATGCTCACCAGAATCTACAAATTTATTATTTTAACAATAACTTAATTTTGAATATCAGATTTAGAATTCTCTGATTTTTTTTAAAAAACTATATATAAACATTGCAAAAGGCATCTCTACTTTCTAAATAAATCTTTTAATAAAATTTGTTTTAGACATCAACCATTACATCAAAATATCTAAATTTCATAGATATTTCAATAATGCAATGTGCCTCTTCTCCGTTTTGACTCAGCAAGGTGTTAACTTATAATTTTAAACTGAATAAATAGAACAATAAATTGTTGTATAATATGACTACCACATCTAAATAATTAGATGTGGTAGTCATATTATAGTGGGAACTTTGGGCACTCCTAAACTAGAATCTACTGCTAAATTAGTTAATTCAGATGTTTACTGCAGCAACTGTAAATTCAAATTTCTGGAGATCATATAAATGCTTCATTTTGCAAGTTAAAGTTAACCATCAAAATCATCATTTAAGGTATCTGCCACTGTTTTAAGCCCTATCATGAGCGTTTTTCTCTATTTACCTTTGCTATTCTATACTGTAATTGAAAAATTAATTTTTTTTTTGTTAGTAGAGGTCCAGGTAACTATATTAAATTCAAAGAATTAGTAACTTAACCAGATTCATAAGTGTCTCAGTCACTATATATATCTTCTTTAAGTACTAAGCTCTTATAAAATGCTTCTGAAAACTTCATTTTTACTTTATTCATACTCCCAGATTATTTAGTATCAATAAATATAAATGCAAGATAATGCTAGACAAATAAGCAAATGAAAATGAGACCAAACAAAATAAAGCCAAGAATGCAGGGTTGAAAATGTGAACTGACATTGTAAAACAATGAGATCAATGCAAAGCAAAGTATTGGCATTTGCCAGCTCAGAACAAGTATATTGGCAAAATTTTATAATGTGGTTTTCTATTTTTCTCAGTAGCAAAAACAGCCTGGAGGTTTCCCAGTCATTGTAAACTACATGTTTCAAAGAAATCCTATTAGTATCATCTCCCATTTTATCTCTGTGATATTGTGATCTATAAAAAATATATTCTGGTCACCTTAATGATGACCGAATTTTGATATATTTCTCAGATATATTTTGTTCTTCATTCACAGTTTCTGGCCCAGAGCTTCCAAACCCCTTGAAATTTATTAAGTAATTAAAAGCAACAATTATTTTTCATTATATTAAAGAGGTGGCTATAATGGTGGATACTGATTTTCAGTAGGAGTCAACCATGTGGCTACAGGGTTGAAAATTTCAGCCCAACCCCTGATTTCAGGAAGGGGAGAGAGGCTTGAGGTAGCCTCAGTCACCAATGGCCAATGACTTAGTCAATCATGACTACATAATGAAACCTCCATAAAAATCCAACAGAACAACTTCTAGGCCTTTTTCATAGAGCTTACATGTTAAGGATCCAGAATGCTTCCATTTGTCATTGTGCTCACCCCAAGTTCCAAGAGGACAGAAGCTCTGGTGTTTGGATCCTCATCCTAACCTAACCGTTCATATCTCTCTATCTGGCTGTTGATTCATGTCCTTTAATACACTATGTAATAAATAGGTAGTTTAGTAAATAAATGGATTTTCTTGAGTTCTGTGAGCCATTCTAGAAAAATAAACCCATAGAGGGTGTTGTGGAAACTTCTGATTTATAACCAGTGAGTCAAAAGTATAGGTAACAACCTGGACTTACCACTGGCACCCTGAGTAGAAGCAGGTTGTTGGAACCTCCAATTTGTAGCCAACTGATAAGAAGCACAGGTAACCTGAGCTTGCCACTGTTGTCTGAAATGAAAGCTAGTCTTGTTGTACTGAGCCTTTTACTTATGGAATCTGATTCTACTTTTAGGTAGATAGTGTTAGAAGTGAGTTGAATTCTAAGACATCCAGCTGCTGTTTTGAAAATTTCTTATTGAAAATATGAGGATACTCTCACCTACATTGGAAACTGGTTTTAGAAGACCCAGGAGGGTCTTTTTGAATGATTCTATAACTTGTCACATTTTCATTCAAGGCATCTAAATCTTGAATGAAAAAAATTGAGAAAAAATTTAGAGATAAAAATAACATAATTCTCTTCATACTTCAGAATTTTGAGTTTAAATTTGAATGACATCCCTAAAAAGCTCTTATTCACAAGTCACTGTCTAAATACTCATGAATGGCATATCCTTCCATAGAGATGAAAGAAATATTTCAATATCATCTGAGAGCATTTAAAACTACCCTGAATTCCAAAGTAATCATGGGCATAATCAAAAGCATGGAACGATAATTTTAACTGAATAAATTCAAATTTCAGCTCAACCACTCATTTATTTTGTTACATAGACTTTGTTACATAATATCTCAGAGCCTCAAGTTTCCATCTACACAATGACTGTTAATAATAATAATATAAATTTTGTATATAGCAAATAATAGAAAATGTGAAATTACTGATAATGAAAAAACTATACTAATATTATTATTAGCAGTAGTAGCACAATTAGTAATAAAAATTCAAAATTTTTGCTCTGAATGGAATTTATTCAAGGATATGTTTTATTTAACCTTGCTCTATTTAACCTAGGATTTACATTGTTTTAATTACTTCTGCTCTTCCCACCTCTGAACACAATCAGTTTAACTATGCCATTTCTGCCCAGTGAATTTACCTTGGCACTGATGCTTTTCTATACTAATTTTTCTTCTGGGAAGTTTGTCTCTTCTTCAGGCAACTGATTGGACTACCCTAAATCCTGAGTTTTGCTGAATTACTAAATCTTCTTACCTCTCAATCTAAAAACAGTTCTTCATAGTATTTTCTTCATTTTCACTCTCTGCATCGAGTCAGTTAACATTTTTCATTTCTAACTCATTATTTCCTCTGTGTCATACCAGTGCATGATTTCCTGTTTATATCACCCCCAGAATACCGACCAGTTTAGTAAATAGTGTTTTGTCACACTCACCTCTCTACTTTATAAACCTTAATTCTAAAATGTAAATTTAATTATGCCCTCTGAAGTTTTCTTTTTTTGTTGTTGCATAAAAACTTGATTCAGAATATATTTTAATTAATATAATCGTTATTGTTTCAAGTTCAAGTTGAGTCCATTTTAACACATAAAATATTAAAGAAAGCCAAAAGAAAAAATGCTCATAATTTGCACTTCTGGTCAAAACTCCCTAGAAGTAATTACTTTTGAGATTTTTATGCATCTTTCTAAAGATATTCTAAACACACAAATATATATCGTGAACACAAACACATTCACACACACAATATATAGTTGCTTAAAAGTATATAAGTAAAAGTACATATGAGATTAAAAAAAGGATTAAATTGTCACATCAAACACATTAGAATTAGAGATCATATTCAGTATAAAGTTCTTCAAATAATTCTAAGAATATTGAGTAATTCTGAGGTATAAGTGAAGCATGGAGAAGTTGGAACTGCTACAGTTCCAGATTGAGTTTTAAATTGTATTTTGTGTGGTCTGGCCCAGGTATAATATATGTAGACTTATCATTTACTCAAACCGAAGCTATTTTAATTATGAAACAATTTATGTTCTTATATATAATTTAAATAGCACTTTTCAATGGTAATAAACAATACAAGCAATTTTCTCTTTTTTTTTTATTGAAACTACTACCTATAAGTTTATTTTTATTTATCTTGTTATTTTAATGGCTTCCCAATAATTTTTTAGGATATACTTTGTTTTTTTCTCTATTGATGAATATTTTAATTGTATTTTCATACTATGAAAATACTAAATTTGTAAGATTTTGACATTTTTTCTCATTGTACAAATATACATAAAGAAATATTTTGAGGCTTTTACAATGTACTTTTAACATACAGTAAAATCCAGTTCCAAAACAGATATCTCAAATTAAGCTCTCATTAATTGTTTGAATACATACTTCACTTTAACAAATGACATCATTATTATTTTAACCTTCTTCAATCTTATGAGTAAGAAGTATCATCTCATAATTTTTGTTTATTTTTGTCCATCCAACAATATTTTTGAAGTACTTATATATTATAAGACACCATTTTTGTGGTTGTGGTACAGTGATAATCAAAATATTAAAGTCCTTATGAAATAGAAAATTAATAAACAAATATAATTAAATAGAATATGAATTAGTGGTTAAGTTCTGTATAAATTCTTCAAAGGGAAAAATAAAGCAGCTTAAATAGATAGGTTATGGCATGCTACTTTCAAATAATTGAGAACTTCTGTGACCAGATAACATTTAAGCAAAAGCCTTGAAAAGCTTAATTTTGAGATATATTTGAATGATCACTAATAATTTTTATTTAATTATGGTTAAGATTTAGTATCTTTCAGGTTTATTTGTGTTTGATTTTCTGTGAAGTGCTTGTTTATAGTATTGATTATTCTGTTGAGCTGTATATTTATATTATAAAATTTAATACGTTATTTTTTCTTAGAAGTCAGGATGTTGTTTTAAATAATCTAAAAGGCTTCTAAGGATCTTTAATCCCAAGATTTTTGTCTCCTTTCTGCCAAATTCTATTACATGTGTTGTACAAAAATGATATACTTTGAACTCTGTATCTTTGTCATTTTTTTCTCCATATATAACACAAATACGAATACCTTAAGACACAGCCCATTTATCTTCTTAGCCGTGAAGCCACTCTTGACTTGCTAAGAAAGAGCTGGCTTCCTTCCCTTCTTATGTCTCAGTATCTTATCCTTATCTCTATTGTATTTATAACACTCTATTATAATCCTGTGCTCATTTCTGACAAAAAAAAAAACCCTCAATTGTGACCACTTATTTGCTTTCCAATATTTATCACAGTGTTTGATGCTAGTAGGTGTTCAATGCCTATGTTCTTAAAGAAAAGTAACTAAACAAATCCAGCATTCACCTCTGGAAGAGGGAGATAATAGCTAAAATATTCACTTGCAGGTTGTAAATTCATCACTTTGTGTTTTCCACATAAAAGAAACAAAAGCCCTTCAGATATAAAGAGCCACTTTTAGACATCTTTGTTTTCCACTGGCCTTTTGCCTACTAAATAAACCAATTCACATGTGTCTTATTGTGTTAATATGAACAATCTATTACTATGTCAGTTTTGTTTCTTACTTCACATTTTAATTTATTCTTCCAAATCATTCTCTGGTGTTCTGATATTAGCTGGAAGTTTAATTAGCATGGTTTCTACTACCTTTTTACATTGTTTTTGAATACAATAAGATGAAAAGTAGTTGGAAGAACTTCCTAAGGTCTTTGGCTAGATAACACCTCATGATTAACTCCTACAAAGTTCCTAATTATTCCACAGTTTGTGTTCTTGAGTTCTGTCTAAGGTGATACCTTTGGTATGCTTTCAACCCAAGACAATAAGCTTGCAGCATAAGAATACAGAGAGTAGACATTAGGATTCTGCTTTCAAGCACACTTCTAGGCGATTATTTCCATTGATATGTGCTTTGCAATTCAAATCTGATTTGAATCTCAACCAGTCTTTAAGTTTTGGACATGAAAGCATCAAATGACCTCCAACCATGCAGAAGCAGGAGAGTTGGGTCTTTAAATGCCCAGAGAGTGGCAAAGATTTCAGGCATAGAAGGAAAGTATGCTGGGCAAATGCTAGTTTCTAAAAATCTGGTTAGGAAATCACCCTCTATTTTATGCATCATTTGTAATAACAGACAACAGTTTATCACAAGCTCTTTTAGTCCATAGAGATCTTCCACAGATATTTGTTGATTAAACAAATAATTGGATATAGCAAACATGGAGTATAGAGCACATCAGGGTATCTAAGAGGGACTGAAGCAGTAAGAAACCTTAAAGAAGACAAGTTAGCAGTCACAGCCAGGGCCTTCAGTGAGGTGGAGATAACAAAAGCCAAATTGAATGACTAGGATATCCAAAGGTTCAAAACAAAAACAGATTTGTGTCTAACCAACTGCTGTGACACTTATGATCAACCAACTCTAGTTACAATTCACCAGATATTTGAACTTTGGCTGAAAAAGCAAGTGTGCAATTATCAAAAGGAAACAGAAAAGGAGCAAACAAAGCTTAGATGGCAGGATATCCTGGCAGAAATGGGCAAATAGTGTAAAGCAGTAAACTGAAATGTCAGTAGCAGCATAGTACCTAAGTGGGGTGCAAGGTCTACAAGAAACACTTTTTCTAATATGCTTTTCTGAAGAGAAAAGTGCTTTGAGGTAGTCTCTGCTTTAAAAAAATGTTTAGATTGCACCAAAGCATGTTATTAAATAGTTAAATTTTAATCTATTAAAATGTGTGCATTGCAATTTATATGTCAGTAAATCTCTCTCTTAGACTGAATGTGCAATAATTGTTGAAAATTTTCAGATTTTTTTTTTCTGACAGATGACCATTCACTTATTTCAGATCACCTCCACCATTTTCTCTGCTTTGGGATAAAATATATTGAAGATCTCAGTAAATGTGGAAAGAAAAACTCACTGAGATAATGTTAGATATGATTCAGATGGTGGCTGTGGATGTAAGTCACTTGTCTATGTAGAACGTTATTGCTATTAAAGTTAATGGTAATTGACATATAATCTATTATTTAGCAATGATTTACACAGTACTTAAGACCAGAAATAATGAAATAAAATATCTTATAAATTTTTAAAAGGAAGTTTTGTACATTTCTGTCTTGTTAGAACATTTTATAAATATACTAAATTTCAAGTCACTAATTTATACACCATTTTGTTTTACACAATTCTGTTTCTAAAAATCTATACTGATAAAAGAAAAAAAGATCATTTTGTAGGTAAAAATTTATTTCAATACGACTTATTTGTTTTAAAGAAGATTCTTTACTGTGACTCATAAATCTGGGGAGGAGGAGAGGCTGATATTTTAAAGGTCCTTCAGTGAAAGAAAATATAGAATGATTTATAAGGCTGCACAGAAGAAAAAGACTTGAGACATCATAAACAGGAAAATTTAACAAGGTGAAAAATTTAACAATGTCATACCCTAAGTCAAGACATTTTGAGTCCCATTAGTCTGAGAAATAAAAATTTAAAAAAAATTTTAAAGTGCAATCTAAGCTTTATATCTCCTGAGTTTTTAAGTATGTTTTTTAAATCTAAATTTTCTCTAAAGTATTAAAATTTTTAGGGTTAGGCTTTTAAAGGTTGAAAAGCTGGGTCATTTATTTCTCTATCTTTTTCTTTCTCATTTGTTCTATGTTATGGCTTTTACATTTAAAAAATAAATAAAGCATTGAAGTCTTTCAGAGGTCAAATGAGGTCCAAAGTTGAGGCTATAGAAATTATGTTTATTATGTCTGTCTTCATAATTTGAGTTTTGGAGAGAGGTAAATCAGGAGAACACACATTTTTTTTGTTTCTTTAGTTTTCTTATTCAAGTCTAGCAAAGAAACAAGAGAATTCATGGCATATTCTCTGAAGAATAAAGATCTTACATTTGGCTACAAGTTCCTTTACACTAGGATCTTCTCAGCTGCCTGTGGTGGTAGAAGGGAGGTTGCTTAGGAATCCAAAATCTAAAATATTTATTTTAAAATGTTGACTTCCAAATGACTTTGAAATGTGATTCATTGTTTTAAACTTTATTTTAAATAGATTGATTACAATGAGTGTCATTGGCATATCACCACTTCTTAATATCAAAGTAATCACAAGTTCATACCACCAACTTGCACTTATTTTATCAAAAATGACATTTGGATAAGGGAGTAGATAAAAAATGAAAGCATATTTACAGATATGCAATCATCTTTGCTCAGTTACTGCTATCTCAAGTCTGGCTAGCTGAGATAGCAATAACTAAAAAAAAAGTTTTGTGTATATTTTAGTAATGATATATTTTCATTTATAAAATATCCTTGGTATAATTTTTTATCAAAACTTTTCACTGTTTACATATCTATATTTATACTCTTTACCTATATGATAGAAATATAGCTTTTGAGAAATTTTTTAAAGTATTTTAGAAAATAAGTTGTTTGTATGTTTTAATGGCTTTCCTCACATGCAATCAAAGGAAGGTTTTTTTTTTTCTTGGCCTTAAAGCCCAGATTACAATTTTGAAAAGATTCTAAACTTGTAGCTTCAGATTCTTACTGACACTTTTCCTGTAATAAAATCTCTGATGCTTCTGGAAAATAATGTTCATACAACACACTTTTACTGGGGTTTTATTAAAGAATCGTAAAGTCTAAATAAAGCTATAAAATTATGTAGGTTTTACAACAGATACTACATATCACAGGCATTTAAAACAGGAGTGAATAGAAAATGAGTTAGGCAAGACTTGACAATTGGAGCCAATACAAAAACAGTTTTAGAGAAGAATATTTTTTTTCCTGATTGCCAGAAACAGAGTATTGAGACACTGCAGCAAAGAGATTAGTTATTTTTACTTTAGCTTTTAAAAAAATTTCTTCAATTAGATTTTCAAAAATAACACTCAAAGGATTGAGCAAGCATAGTGATTAAAACATTTACTCTATCTTAATTTTGTTTCTTTGTTTCTGCTGCAATACTCACTTTGATAGCAATTAATGAACTTAAGATGTAGGATAAATTATTGACAATTAAATTATCAATAAAACATAAAAAATCATGTTATAAAATTGGTTTTTAACTCTTTTAAAAAAATATATTCACTATCCAATGACAAAATTTTTCTAAATCAAAACAAAATAATTACAAATAGTGTTCCATTGATAGATTAATCAATATAAATTCATTTTTAGATAGTTAATGAATACTGAAGAATTTAATAGAGATTAAATGATTGGATATTGGGATATTTTTCTTGTGTCCAAATAAAGTCATTTTTAAGATCTTTCCAGAGAATTTATTCATGTAGAGTAAGCCTAGAACTTCTACTTATGGCACTGTATCTAAGAAGGTATTATTATTGATGCTTTGGCAATATAATACTTTTATTCTTATTTTAGGGTTCCAAAGACATATCAAGAAGCAATATCAAAGTAGATGTGTTGTTCAAAATAATTAAATATTCCTGAGTGACAAAGTTCAAAAATGACATTAAAAAATCATATAGCTATCCTCATGCTTTGTTTATGTTTTGTATTGCATACATATTTAATGTAGTCAAAAGGTTATATAGAAAAATTAACACACTTCCATCATTTAAAATCATTACTTTTTGATCTCATCAAAATTTCAACATTTAAAATCATCATTTGGACCATATCAAAGTGACTGGAAGGTGGAATAGTAATTTCAAGATAGATGCAAGCTTCCTACTGAAGAGGAAAAGTGTAATTTATCAGTGCCATAAAATATTTGGTAGAATTATGGGATTTAAAGGAATTGGCAAGTAATTTAGTGTATTATTTTGACAATAGTTTAGAAAATTAGTGATTAAAACAGAAGCTAAGGACAGTGGTTTTCAAAAACTGTGTTTATGATACAGTCTAAATTTTGTCATACAAACTGCACAGTTAAACATTTTTTAAAATGTACACATGAGTTGTCAAAAGAAAAAATTATTATTAAAATGTAAGTGATAAACCTAAAAAGTTCATTAAGATGTATCTTTTGAGAACTGTTTTAAAAACCAGAAGACTTAGTGGTTAATGATACAGAGAAGGAAAAGAGAAATTAGAGATAATTCTAAGTCCAGCTCATTGAGAAAAAAAGGTTTTGTGTATATTTTAGTAATGATACATTTTCAATTATAAAATATACTTGATAAGAGTTCTTTATCAAAACTCTTCACTGTTTATTAAGTAAAGTAAAACAGTCTTTTTATACAATCACATGCCATTTTGTGTCTATTTTTATGTCATCTGTCTATTCCAAAATTATTTAAAGAAATGTATCAGTTTTAATAAAATATGGTGAGCTCAACTAAATAATACATAATTTTGTATGTGGATCAGCCCTTCATACTACAATAGCAATAGCATTTAAAATATGCATTTAAAGATGTTATAAAATACAATGAACAGAAGTTGAAGTGCAATAATTTCAGAAATATTTGGTAAAAATAGGTAAAAGCCAGACATTACCGAATAACACCAAATGTACAAAATTTTATTTGTGAAGTAACTAATTTAAAAAGAATTCCAGGAAAAGGTCTACTCTTGGCTATCACACTCAGTCTTTGTCTAACAATAATAATTTAATATATTTGAGATATTGATATTTTTACCCCTAGGTTCCTGGAGGGTGACTATCTTTCTTGAAATATTTATTCTGCCAATCAAGAGAAGGCCAATAACAAATATAAAAAGGCATTTCACAGATTCAAATCACAGATAATTCTTACTTCTTCATTAAGGTCATTCTGAATAACTGAGAAAAATAAAATGACTCAGACACTTTCTTTTAGAAAACTATTTTCATTTTAAGTACAGCATTGAGAGATTTGAGGAAAGCTAGAAATCATACACAATTCAATTCAAGTGCCTGCATTGTTCATGGTCTAACTGGTAGGAATATTTTTGTATTCACGACATCTAAAGGGAGAACAGTCATGCTATTAGGAATCCTACTGCATAATGCCTTTTCAAAAATACAAGTTTTATCTGAACATTTAGATTGATTTCCTACACATTGCCTGCTAACTTATAGACAAAGTTCTATTGTTTAAATCTGTTCTAATGTTTAAAAAAATACAACCACTGTTGGAAGTTTGCTGCAAATCAGCTTCACAGTACAAAATTAAACTTTAAAAGCTTTTCTGACATAGAAAAAAACCTACATGTAGTTTCTATTTTGATGGATTTTTCTCCCTAAATATGAAATACTTACAATTGTTTATTTAACATATGCCAAAAGATAACACTAGAAAGTAAACATATAATAGAAACATGAGAAATAGACAGAGAATAGAATAATAGTTATTTGTAAGTTAAAGCTTTGATATTTCCTGAACTGAAACCAAATTATTTCTGGAGATATATTCTTAATTCAAAATGATAATGATGAACATTTCAAAGATTATAATTTATGATGAAATAACTTTAAAATTTCAATGTATTCTGAAAAACTGACTATAAATTACATATCTGTGCAATTGTTTGTATGACGGGGTATCAATAAAATTTGCTGAGCTTCTGTCTGTTTAGTTGAAGAGCATTCAACAAACTATGTTGGTTAACAAGTATATAAATAAATAGTTCTTATCTTTATAAATTAAGATCACATGTCAAGAGTTTTATGTTGAATATTAATTTTACTTTTTTCTTCAAACTATTAAAAAGGAAAAAATATACTTGAAATATCTTACTATAGGTTTTAAAAATACCGAAAAACTGTTATATATTATGATACAGAGCAATAGTTGAAAGGATTATCTTCTGGCTTTCGTGAATTATTGGACCCAGCTTGGCTCCAACTCATGATCATTTTTTGCATTTTCTTGTCTGAACCATATCCTGATAAATTTCTTTTATTTATATCCTCTCCTTGAACATTTGGAAAGACAATATTTTATTATTATTTTCAATTTTTTTTCTGCTCAACTGAGGTATAATTGACAAATAAAAATTGTATATATGTGTATTTGTGTACAATTGATATTTTGATATACATATACAAATAATCACTGTAATCAAACTAATTAAGATAGTCATCATTTTACATAGTTACTTTTTTTTTAGGTGACACTCATAACATACTCTTAGCAAATGTCAAATTTACAATACAGTATGGTTAATTAAGTCATATTGCTTTAACTGAAACTATATACCCCTTTTACCAACATACTCCCATCTCTTTCACTCTCCAGTCTCTGAAAATACCATTCTACTCTGCTGCTGAATTTGAATATTTTATATTCATGTGTAAGTGAGATAATGCAGTATTTTTCTTTATTTATATGGCTATTATCATTTGGCATAATATCCTCCAGGTTCAATCACATTCAGTCACAACTGCCAGAATTTCCCTTTTTTAAGGCTGAATAATATTTCAGTGTATGTATGTAATTTATATATAATATATATATGCACATATATATGCACAGATACATATATCACTACTATCTCTCTCTCTCTTTCTCTCTCTCTCTCTCTCTCTCTCTCTCTCTCTCATTTATTTATCTGTCATTATGTTTATCACATTTTTATCTATTAATTCATCAATGGACATTTAGGTTCTTTGCATATCTTTGCTGTTATGAATAATGCTGCAATGTACATGAGAGAATAGGTACCTAATTCAGATCCTGATTTCATTTATTTTGGACTTATAGACAAGTGGGATTGCTGAATCTTAAGGTAGTTTCAGTTTTAATTTTTTTAAGGAATCTCCATACTATTTTCCTTAGTGACTGCACCAACTTACATTCTCATCAACAGTATACAAGTGTTCAGCTTTCTCCACATCCTCTCCAATACTTGTCCTTTGTCTTTTTAATAATATCCATTCAAAGATGTATAAGATGATATCTCATTATGGTTTTACTTCACATTTTCCTGAAGATTAGTGACTTTGAGTACTTTTTGATATGCCTGCTGCTTTCCAGGGTGTATAATCCTTTAAATGTAAGAGGCACTGTTTAAATAATCAGTCATTTGTTCTTTTCCTTTTCTCTCCTCAGCTCTTTTTGTATCTTTGAAAATAGAGTTTGATAAATGTGAGCTTGAGTGAGAAAGAAATAAAAGACAGATCTTTGAATGATATCTTGGAAGATCTTCACTCAGATTCCTAGCCCTACTTTTCCATAAGGAAAGTATCTGTTATAATGATATGGTGCCTGTTATCTCTGCAAAGAGGGTTCCTATGAAGGGAAGGAGTTCTTTGAAAACCCAGGTTCAAAATGTGGCAGATGACAAATATATTTAGTGTCTCTAAGTTTTCTATCTTTGGAAGATATCTGTGTATTAGAATCAGTCAATGGGGTATGTAGAAATTGGTGACATTTTGAAATCCATTTATTTTTAAAATCTCAGGACTTTAATTCACAAAAATCAGAAACTTGAAAAATATATTATATTTCATAATACTATTATTTCTAATGTTCTGGCTTATGAAAGTAGGCAGGAAAAATCTACTGAATATGGATTAGAACTTTTTAAGTTGATGTTAACAGCTGAAAAAAAAAGAGAGAAGTAGAAGATTTTTAAAAATGAATATAGTGAAAATGGGAAGAGCAAACAATCAGAGAAATATTCATCTTAAAATCTAGAAGTTTATACCAATTATAATCTTTCTTATAGAATCAGTGATAATGACAGTAAAGAGCTAATATTTAAATAGAGCTTATTGTATATCAAACAACTTTCTAAGTGTTTTATATATACTAACTTTATAAGTCATCATCAGGTATGTTATGTTTACTACTGTTATTACCATTTAAAGACATAAACTTGAGGTACAGAATATTTAACTAATCTGCCCAATGTCGCACAGTTAGTAAATGACAGAGCAAAGATTTGAACAGAGGGATGGGGGTTCCAGCATATACAAGCTCTTAATCTGCATATGCTTCCATCTCTGTATCATAATGCCTTGTAAAACATTAGTCCTTAAATGTATTGAATAAAAGAACTAACAGTGCTGCATGTCAAGTACATTACTAACAACTTCTTTATCATTTTATTTTAAATATCCTAAACTGATATTACATATATCATTTTATTTGAGATAAATTAAACTCCATACATTTTACAGGTAAGAAATCTAAAAAGCATAGTGTCCAAGTGATTTTCAAAGAACAGTTGTGTACTAAATATTCAAGTCAAGTATTAGCTTTAAAACCCAGGCCACTCATGAAACATTGTATTCACGAGTCTCTCAAGAATTGTTCAAGGCTATCTATGGATATTGAGAATATCATGCTGTTATAAGTCAAGCAAATGTTCTTTTAATTTTTAATAGACTTTATATTTTATAATGAATGGTTTTAGATTTACAGAGACATTGAAAATCTAGTAGATGCAGAAATATAGAATTCTTATATTTCTTACAGTGACTTACCACTATTATAAGTACCTTACATTAGCGTGGTACACTTTTATAATTAATGAATCATTACTAGTGGATCATCATTAACTCAAATCCTTAATTTATTCATATTTTATTTTAAATATAAATTTTACATAATGTCCTAATTATGTTTCAGAAACTCATCCAAGATACCAGGTAACATTTCAGGTCTCCTTAAGATTCTCTTGGCTGTAATGGTTTTTAAGACTTTCTTGTATTTGATAACCTTGACAATTTTAAATGATACTGGTCAGTTATTTTGTAAGATGCTTCTCCATTGGAAATTTGTCTATTATTATACTATGGTTACACAGGGCTTATGGATTTTTGAAAGAAGACCACAAAGATAAAGTGCCATTTTAATTACATTATATCAAAGGTACATATCAAAATGATTTGTCACTGCAGATGTTGATCTTGATCACTTGGTCAGGATAGTTTGTCAGATTTATCCACTATAAAGGAAATATACCATAGTCTTTGAAGTAAGTCACAAATGCTCACACTTGCTCAGAACACACTTAAACCTTGTGGATTTGAGGGCAGAGTAGCTGCATAATTTATCATGTAAATCATGATTCACTGTATAAATTATTTGGAATTCTTCTGTACATGATATTTATCTCTCTTCTTATTAATAAGCTTATGAATTTATTTATTTATATCACTATGGACCATGGATATTATTTTATATTTTGTGTTATAATCCAATATTACTTTATTTTGATATTTAATTTATTCAACAGTGGACATTGAGGGCTTTTATAGTATTAGATATTTCAGACTCATCTTGTATATTTTCTTCCCTGGTCTCAGAATCAGTCATTTTTTAAAGGCATCTTCATTCTATCTGATAATAGTATTTGAAACCATGACATGGTCTCTGAGTGTACTTGTAGCTACTGATATGATGATGTTTCTAAACCTCCTTAGTGGACAGAACAAGGTAATATATGTATTTATATTAAATTCTGTATATCTATAAATATTTCTATATGTAACTACTTATATCTATATTAAACTAAACATAAATTCAAAAAGATGTCTCTAATTCTAATCTGTTAATACATGGATTTTGTAGCTTCCTCCTTTGCTCATCTGTAACCTCCCACTCCAATATTAAGAAATCTAGCTCTCACTATCCACCACCCCTTTATTAAACATTCAATACCAGTGTGCATGTATAGCAGCATCATAACTGCTAACTTATACACACTGGGAAAACACTCTGCCACCCAGATTAAACTGTTTAGATGCAAGTCCTTTCACTTTTCATCTTACAGATTCCAATGATTGCCAAAATTAATTAGGTCGACTTTTCTCATCTACTTTAGTGAATTCATTTCATACATTCACAAAACAGTTAAATTCTATTGTCAGAGTCTGTATTGCATCCTGGTAATCTCAATCAGCTAAATTGTTTTTTTTTCTTTCCTTTGAATACACCAAGCTTCATTCTTTGTGCTTCAAATTCTATGGGTTTTGATAAATTCATAATACCATGTGCACACATTACAAAAACACACAGAATAATTTCAATGTCCTAAAATGTTTCTTGTGTTTCACCTTGTTAATCTTTTTCTCTTTCTCCATTACTTTCTCATTACTCCTGGAAGTAATGTAAATATTTACTAGCTCTATAGTTTTGCCTTTTCCAGAATTCCATATAATTAAAATGATGCAGCATGTAGCCTTTCAGCCTGGCTACTTTCAAAATAGCAATATGCATTTTTGGTTTAGACTAAGATTTTTGGAGGTATGCCTTCTGTGTCTCACTTAGTGAGAGAATCAATTATATATTTATTATAAGGAGTTTGTTCACATGATGATAGAGGCTGAGAAGTCATAAAATCTGCATTTGACAGATGAAGATCCAGGAAAGCTGATAATAAAAATTTCAGTTTAAGTCAGAGTCTGAAGGCAGAGGACAAATGTTCCAGCTCCAAGTTAGTCAAGCAGAGAGAAGAGATATTTCTTTACTCAGTCAAGAAAAGTCATTGATGTTTTTGTTCTGTGTTTTTCTTATTCTAAAGATGGAATTATTAATTTCTGAGCTCTCTTCTTGTCGAAACAAAAACCAGAAGTCCACAAATATTTTTTTGTTTGTTTTTGTTTCCTTATGTTAAAACAATCAGTTCAAAATGTTTTCTCAGAATCCTTACCTAATGTTGGTTAAAGATACTACCACATTCTCTGTCACTACTGTTGATATGCTTTCTAACTAAAGAATAAAACAAAGGTTTACAAGTTATTACATGTTAACAAAAGTTCCAAACTTTAATAGTGCTACCCTCTACATAAAGAGACAAATAATTACCTCACAGTTTTCCTAAGCCACACTATTCATTCAGCATTGTTTTGTACCACTTTCCTTCAAATATCCTACTTACTAAACAATCAAATGACACACAATTTGTTAGATTTGCTCTAAATTTTAACTCTTGCTCTTCTTTCATCATCATTGCCTAACACAACATAACCCACCATTCATTTACTTTCTTTTATCAGCATCCTTCTCTACTACCTTTAGTATAAATTCTATGTCTTCTTCTCATCATAATCAATCACTTTTTCCACATACTCTAATAGAACTTGCATTTCATTTTGATTCTTAATGAAAATGCTTATATAATCTCTCTTTATATGTGGCTTTAAACCTGTATCTACCATTTTTTTAAAAAGAATATTGAACAAAGCAGACACTCAATAAATGTTGAATAAATGAAGAAACATACAGCATCATATGTAAATAAGGAATATAAAAAATAAACAAATAGTGAATGAACGTTGCAAAAATTTGAATAATTCAGATTTATTTAGAGAGTGGAGCTGTGGCCTAGGTGAATCCCTTTTTTTTTTTTTTTGCTACTAGAGTTTTACTCCTAGAATGTAGCACCTACTCTTCATAGAGCTGGTGCCATTTACTGCTTTCTTTTCCACTAAACTTCTGGATAGAACAAGGTTTTGGTTTTAGGCCTTATTTTTCTCTTAAGGTACTTAAGTTTACCTTTAAAATATATTTAAATATTATTTTAAACCAATATTTACTGTTAGTTTACTAGAGTACATATTGTATTGACATTATGGAATAACACATATCTGAATGTCTTATAAGAATCAAGGTCTATTATTCCTCTATAAAATGAGCTTGTTCCATACTACAGGAAATGTTCCCCACATATTACCATCCTCACTCAAGGATCCTAAATGACAAACCACCCATTAGCTAGAACACTGTGGTGCCTATGGCAGAAAAAAAAATATGAAAAAGCACACACTGGCTCTTAAAGATTATTCTCTAGAAGCACATATATCTCTTCTACTCACTCTAAAACTCAGCCAAAAAAGTCACATAGCTATCTACTTGCAATAAGGTAGGGAAGAGAATTAAATATTCTCAAAAAGTAAATCGAAATTTAGAAAAAAATATGCATGCCTTTTATAATAAGAGTAAAGCAAATGAATCAAAGACAAATAAATATAAATGACTGAATTAAAAAGGCACCACACCTGGCCCTCAAGTGGAATTCTGTCAGTTCTTTTTACTAGCAGATGAATGCTAACAAGGTAGGTTTTTATTTTGTGAAATAGATGATGTTTGGAAAGTTGCATTTATATTATATAAATAATAGTTTCTGATAAAAAGATTTTGATTGTTATTCAGATAAGAAATGGAATTTAGAAAAAGAAAATTTTGCAGTCTTTCATGCTTTATCCCATTCAGTGATGAATCAATGTGACATTTTATTTACTTTTACATTTGAATAGTATAATTGTAAACCCAACTTAAAATACAAAACTGTTTATATTTTTCTACAACACACATACTTTATTCAATAGAAATCTTAATTGTTAGACTTCAGCAATTTTATGATATTAATTAGAGATTTTAACCTGGTTGCAAAAGAAACATAAATATTAAAGAGAGAAGTACAGCATATTTGAGTGCTTGTATATTAGAACCTATTTTGTTTATTAAGATGATCTGAATTGTTACCTCATTGCCTTATCTCCAATATTTTCTTGCCTTCATTTTCTTCTCATACATTCTTACATAACACACAGGGACATATACTACATACCATTCTTGTTTTAAATGTACATTGGTTTCGTACTCTGCCAAACCACACAATTCCAGTTCTAAATTCACTGATTCCTGCCACCTGCATGCTCTATACTACCTATCCATAGCTTTCAGTTCTATTCTCATTAGGTCTCAGCACCTTTGCCTCTCATTCAAATGGCATAGTTGTCTACTGTAGAACATTATTAGATTTTCATTTATTTTTTGCCAATATTACCCAAATTATTTCCCCTGTAAGGCCATTAGGCTTCTTGGAATTTCTATCACCAGACTTCCTTGGATTAAGAAAAATAGGCATTTTCGAAGTCTTTTTTCAGTTATCAAAATGTACAATATTATTTGCTAATATGTGAATCCTGCATGACCTGCTTTCTTCTTGTCATGAAAGAGGTTTTTATCTTCACTTTGTATGTGTGTATGTATGTATGTATGTATGTATGCATGCATTTTTATTAATCTCTGCAAGAAAAAGAAGCCAGAATTCATTTGCATAGTTTGAACCAGTAAGCCAGGAGTAATAATAGATGTCTTGAGCATGATCTGTGAAAAAGATTTGATCAGTTGGTACCCAAAGTTCTTGGAGTTACGTGAGGGCCCCACACTGCTTGAGTACAAAAAACTGTGCTTTATGTTTATATTCTTATGCTTGTCAAAAAATAGATATTCAATAAATGTTTGTCTGGGTTAATTATTTTATTTTGGAAACTCGTTTTTTTGTGTGTAAGCATACTTTGTTCTCATGGACAAAATTCTAATACATTTTTCATGTTATTATTATGGGATGTAATGGAAAAACAAGTGAGAAGAAATTGGAATAAAGAGATAATGCATCGAAGTAAATCAACTCTCACTAACAACAAATATTTGAAAAATGTATCCCCAAAGTTGTTATAGGGATGTGCACACTATATAATTAGGAGAATCTCAAAGTCTTTTTTTTTTTGTAGAAAAGGATCAAATAAGAACAATAATCCAGGCAAATGGCAAACATTTCCATTAATAGATATTTACAAGTGTATAAGACTGGTAAACTAAGTAGGTGCACACTGGAAATGAATGTCTTTTTTTTCCCTAAATAATTCACATTGCTAAATGATAATTTTTCAAGTGTAAAAATATAATACTCTTTGTTTTAAAGTGTAGATTTTATTTCTCTTAAGTAAGATGAGGTCAATGAATCAAGAAGATTGCCATTAAAAAAGGTTATTACTAACAGTTCCCAAAAAGAAAATGGCACACCTTGACAAACAAGGCCACGCAAGAGAATACTGAGTAGATCAAAAGCAGAGGTAGCAAGGGGAACTTTAGCAGAGCCATTATAGAAGGCAGGCCTGGCAAGTTTTGAGTTGGATAGTTTAAGTAATTTCAATGGGCTCCATGGTATAAGGATTTCCCTTTGTTTCCTGATGCCTGGCCCAGGGTGATTTGGACAGAGCAATATTATTCTGAAATGTAAGAGTCCAAAAAAACAGGTAAGCAGGTGGAAGGCATGGGAGGTGGGTAGTTTAGTTTTCCTATGAAAGGTTCACTCCAAGATGAGTCATTTATTATGTCTAAGAATAAATGAATACCTGGTCAACAAGGCCTTAGATTTCAAACGTCACATACAGAAACTAGAAAATGTGATCAACGTGCATCTACAAATATGAGATAAACAAATATCAAAGATTGTATTCAACGCTGTATTGAGAGAAGAAACAAGATTGCAAATCTGGTTTTAAGAAATTTTTTAGAACAAGGTTTATGTTTTCCACCAAAGGAGGCATAAATAATAAAGATATAAGAATAAAAGTATTAAGTTAAATATAAAATTGGTCTGTGTTCTAAAAGCAATAAAATAAATCTTTATGCTTATTTATACGAGGAGGAAATCTACAAGTTAACATATAACTTTATATTGACAAATCAAAGACTAAATAGCAAAGTTGAATTCAGTTATTCTCTAGAAAATTAAAAACTTTTTTAAATGTCGAAGCTTGATTTTAAAAGGACATCAATTTTTTTGTATTATTTTCAATTTTGAACAAATTTTTAATGCTTCATTTCTTTTATTAACTTGCTTATTTTAATAGTTTCAGTGTCTAAAGATTGAAATTTTAAAGTCTTTCTTAATTCATTTGTTTTTCTTTAAACTAAATTTATTTGTCACTAGGTATTCTCTCTCTCATTTATTATTTTAAAAATGACTCTCACCCTTTTTCTCCCTTGTTAATGCCATTATTCTAGAGCAGGTTTTTAACATTTTAAGATTTGTATTCAATATAAAACTACTTTGTTTGCCCCTCCTACCATTTTCTCCTGTTTCTGGGCTACCGTGTGTATTAATTCCTAATGAAGGATTTTCCTTGAGGTGATGCATTGAAAGATCAACTGAAAAAAAAAATTAAGATGGCCTTCTATTGTCAATCATTTCAAATACCATATTTTACCTTATATCTTCAAACTTTTTGTCACTTATTCATCCTTACATAATGGAAACTTTTTAACAATTACTATTTTCCTTTGATTCTAAGAATGGTATTTTTTGAAAAGTTTTATCTGTGGAATAAAACAAAAGAAACTAATAAGAACACAAAAACTTTCTGCTCAGTATAACAATTTTTCATACTGAGATGCATTTTCAGAGACAGGTGATAGAGACTTACCACTTGTTTGACATTTCTCCCATTGAGTGTTGGGATTAAGTTCCCTTCTTTCTTGAGTCTGGGGGTGCTGAGGTGGGGCTTGCAACTGCTTCAACAAATACAATAAGTCAAAAGAGAGGCTATATGAGTTTTGAGACTGAAACAGAAATCTTACGGGTTTTGCCTTCTTCTTTTAGAATGCTTACTGCCTGGATGATCTCTCTTGAGACATTCTCTCATGAAACCCAGACTCATATGGTGATAAGCACAAGCTACATAGAGAATCCGTGTGCATGTGCTCTAATAGAGAAATTCATGACCCCAACCTATGTGTCATCTCATCTCAGGTACCAGACATGTTAATGAAAAAGGTTTCAGCTGATTCAAACCACTATTTAATTTTCCCAGCTGAGACCTCAAACGTTATGGAACACAATCTTGTCTAAAACCCATGAGCATAAAATAAAAAGGTATTGTTTTTCACCACAAATTTTGGGGTGATTCATTATGTCACAGTAGAACAATAGAAGAGTGGGCTTACAAAGTGGATGGCTGAGCCAGAACTATATACCAGGAAATAGTAATAATAATAATAAAATTAGGGTTCTGAGGGAACTGGAAAGCTAGACAGAAAAGATGGTTAATGAAAGAAAAAGAGCAAAAAAAGTAGATCCTATGTTGTTGAAGAGCACAGCTGGAAGAAGGACCATATTGAAGATGGTTTTATATAGCTTTGTGCTTTAAAGTAAAACCAGTTTTTAGATTCCTTGCAAAATATTACAATATTCTTTTATTATTTTTTGTAAAGGGTGGTTTTTGTGAGTAGGAGGGTATTGTCTGATTTAAAATAAATAAGCTTAAAAGATAACCTGAAAAAATGGCTGTATTTCCTACTTCCTATAAAAAGTTAAGATCCTTAAGAAAAGAGCTACAATCATTGAACCTAAACTCTGTTAGTGTTTGATAAACAGGTGATAGAATTGAAACATCAAACCATCTTTTTCCAAGAACCGGGAACCACTAATCAATCTTTCACTTCTCCTGCACTTAATATTTTTCTTCCCCCATCCCACAAATACATTAAGTACCTATCACATATAAAGCCTCTTGCTAACTATCAAAAAGCAGGACCAGTCTCATCAGAGATTTCTGAGAGCAGAAAGTATTTTTTTTCTTCATGATTTTCTCTAGGTCTTACTCTAGAATCAATATCTGACTTCTAATCCATTAATCTCTGTGTCAATCATGATAACCTATATTTTTCAAATGCCACAAATTTCTTTATTCTTTCAATGTATTTTAGTTAATTTAATGTGAAAACTGAAAATTCTTTTTGACTGAATTTATTACCTATTATCATTGTGCTTATCAGGGTATCTAAATAGTTCAGAAGTTAATAATCATATAGACCATAGATAAAACACTCAGAAATCTATGAAGGAAGTGATACTTTACTCTCAGTGTCTGTTTTCTCAGGGTTCCCATAGATAATGCACTCTCTTGTCACTTATTTCCACTTTAGTTTCACTGTGTGCTCTTTGCTCTTTTAAGAAAACAGAAATCCCCCTCCCTATGACTTGCTGAATTACATTTTTTTATACTCATGCTATACTTATTTGCCACTTTGGTAATTGCCTGCATGATAAAGATTTAAAATTTATATGGGGAGGAGGGATTTGGTAATTATTATATCCTTAATATAAGTGTTATAAATTACCACTGGATAACTTTGTCAAGGATGTGAATAGAGAAAAAAAAAAGACAAAAATGAATATTTAACAAGCCTACCTAAGCTTTGTTTTCCAAGTGATGATGCTTTTGTTAAGACAATCAAGAAACCTCTTAGAAAGTGTAGTAAATACACATGAGGAAACTTCTGTTTTTCCTATAAGGAGATGAGACATTTTGCTTGTAAAACCAAATTGTAACTATACAGGTATAATTCCTTATGACAACAAAATTATAATTATAGGCAAATAGCTGGGTGCATTCTCACTTGGTTCATTGTTGTCATCTAAAAAATGTTTTAAGAAATAAAGAGAAAAACAACATTGCTTTTTTTTTTATTTTTGGCATCTTGCTATGGCTATTTTTTACCTCTTTGATATTATTTGTTCTCTTTATTCTTTATTTAAATTCTATCATTCTCTCTATATATATTTATATATTTATAAACATATATATTATTCTAATGGGAGTTTTTGCTAAGAAAATTGAGGTAGAAAAACTATAAGTTTGACTATATTCATTTTAAAGAAACAAATGAACAAACACAACTGATCACCTTGCTTAAAGTAAAATTTTTTGATTTCTCAAACTAAAGAGGAAATATGAGGCTATATCTTATTAAATTATTTTTGAGGCAAAGCAAAAAACTAAATTCTCAAACACGGTTTTATAACTAAATAGGGATTCTGATTTATATGAATGACTTTATTGGCATTATGGACTTAATTTTGCCCCCCCCACCCCGAATTCCCGTGTGAACCATGTGAATTTGAGGCTATTACCTTCTGTGTGACTATATCTGAGAAAGAGCCTTTTAAGAGTTAACTAAGGCTAAGTAAGGTCTTTTGAGGACCTAAACCCATGGAAATTGACTGCCTTATACAAAGAGAACTCTCTCACATGTGCATATACCTAAGAAAGCTGTTATGATCACACATTGAGGAGGCAGCCAGCTACAAGCCAGGAATAGGGATCTCATCAAAACCCAGCCATGCTGGCACCCTGATCTTAAACTTGTAGACTACAGGACTGTGAGAAAATAAAATTTTAATTTTTAAGGTACCCAGTACAGCATTTTGTTATGGTAGTCCAAGGTGACTTACATCAGTCATCCCCACCAATCAGAAAACAAATGACGTACATTTATGATATTGTTTCCTTAGCAACTCATCTCTTTGTTAGTCACCCTAATGCAGCTGGCATCTTTAAAAACTCTACACTGTTCTTCCCACTTCGGAGCTTCAGAAACTGCTTTCACTTCATGACAAAGGCTATGTTCTCTTATTTACAAATCATATCAGAATGAATCACTTTTTTTAAAATTTCTTTTTGGAACTTTAATTTATAACTGTCAAAAATTCTACTTTAGTTGTTAAAGATTTTGAATACAAATTAAGTTTTCTTTCTTTTAGAAATAACTTTTCCAATGATCCAATAATCTCTTTTTTTTTTTTTTCCGAGAAAGGAAAACGATAAACCAGGGTAGATTTTAGAGATGACAGAGACTATAAGAAAGGCAGCATCCTTTAACTGAAAGCACAGTTTCCCATACAATTTGCCTGCAGGAATGAACATAGGCTTTTGTACTTTTGATACAATACTGGATGTTAGGGGTTGCCCAATGATTTACCTTTTTGTTCAGTTTTATTGAGATATAATTATCATATAATATTCTATAAGACTAAATTATATAATTGACAATGCAATACACATATATACTCCAAAACATTTACTATAATAAGGTTAATTAAAACTTCATTTACCTCACATATTTACCATTTTGTTGTCATTACGGTGAGAACATTAAAGCTCTGCTCTTACAGTAGTTTTAAAGTATTATTAACTATAGTCACCATCCTATATATGAGATTTCTAAAATTTATTACCCTTATAACTAAAAGTTTGTATCCTTTGACAAAATCTCTCTAGTTCCCCTACCCTTTAGCCCCTGGAAACCATTAGTTTACTCTCTATTTTTATTAGTTTAATGTTTTTAGATTTCACGTATTATTGAGATCATGCAATATTTGCCTTTCTCTGTCTAGCTTATTTCATTTAGCATAATATTCCAAAGATCCATCCATATTGTCAAAAACAAAAGCATGTCTTCCTTTTATGGCTGAATAATATTCTACCATATACTTACCATATTTTCTTTATCAGATTCATTCATTGACACTTAGATTACTTCTATGTCTTCACTATTATGAATAATGCTGCAATAAACATAAGAATACAGATATCTCTTTGAGGAATTAATTTTATCTCCTTCAGATATATATTTTGAATGGAATTTTTGGATCATATGGCAGCTCTACTTTTAATTTTTTGAAGAGCCTCCACACTGTTCTACATAATGGCTGTAACAATTTACATTTTCACCAGCAGTGTACTGGAATTCCCTTTTCTTCAAATCCTTGCCATCATTTGTCTTTTGTTCTTTTCAAAATAACTATTTTAACATGAGTGATGGTATCTCATTGTGGTTTTGAATTCCATTTCTCTGTTAATTAGTGATGTTGAGCATCATTGCATGTACTTGTTGGTCATTTGTATGTTTTCTTTAGTAAAATATCTATTTATATGCTTTTCTAATTTTTAAATCAGATAATGTGTTGTTTTATTTTGCTTTCAAGTTATATGAATTTCTGATATATTTGGAATATTATCTCTTTATCTCATATAAGGCTTGTAAATATTTTCTCCCATTTCATAGGTTGCCTTTTCACTTTGTTAATGGTTTTTATTGCTGGTAAAATTCACCTGAGAAACCATAAAATCTAGGGGTCTTCTTTGTTAAAAGGTTTTTCATTACTGACTCAATGTTCTTATTTGTTATTCATCTATAATTCAGATTTGTAAAGTTGTATGTTTCTAATGATTTATACATTTTTTTTAGATTGTATAGTTTGTTTTGTGTAATTGTTAATAGTAGTCTCTTATGATTCTTTGTATTTCTATAGTATCAGTTCTAATGTCTCTTCTTTCATTTTTAATTTGAGCCCTTTCTTTTTTTTCTTGGTAAGTCTAGTTAAAGTTTTGTCAATTTTTTTTTCCTATTATACATTTTTTGGTGTTCTCAACATAGCTTCACAGGTCTCTGAGTCTGCCTATTTTTTTTTAGTTTATTTTCATCTCATGTGGTTGATTTCTATTGTTCTCTCTTAATATTCATTGATTCTTTCTTTGTCATCTTATATATGCTATTGAGGCTGCCTAGTGAATATTTAATTCAATCATTACATCTTCTAATTGAAAAAATCTATTTTATAATTTTTATTTATCTAATGGAGTCCTTTATTTGTTAAGGTATTTTTATTATATTATTGGCACATCAAACCTGAAAAGCTTCCATCCTCTATTTAAATATCTGTGTTTAGATTGGGAGCGGGGGGTAAATCTCAGTCTTTAAGTCTTTCTTGATTTTTTTACTTTCCACTTTGTTGTTTTACATCTCCTCATTTGACAAGTCATATATTTCTTTTTCTCTCCCAAATCCCTTCTCTTTATGGTATCCATATATCTTTACCAAGAGACTCTTTCTTTAGCATTTTAATGAATTAGATGAAAGTATCTAGATGTTATATGTAACTACAAATTAATTAGTTTGGAAGATCTTATTCTAATTTGTTATGTCTCATTTAAAATCTTCAGCAAGAGTTTGGGTATCTGTTGTAGTAAATTGAATTGTGCTCTGATTCAATATCTAAAAAGATACTCAATTCCAAAATCCCAGTACCACACTGACTCATCTTCCTCACACCATGTGCCATTACCAGCTAGTCTACTGAGGAAAGAAGGTTTATTATTAGCAACACAATTATTGAACGAATAAAATATGATAGAATTTTACATATTAATCCTGTAAACCAAAAGTAGAAGTAAACATGATAAGCTATTTGAACCCAGTGATGTTTTGTAGTGTGTCAATTTTTTAAAAAAAATTATTTCTTGTTATAATAAAAGAGAAATACAAGATTCCACTGAAACTGGAATAGTTGACAGAATATGTTTGAACTTAAATCAAGGTAGTTTCTTTATATCTTTAGTTATTAGACTTCTGTTCATCTAATCTTTTGATGGTTCTTCAGTTTGCTTGTCCTATACTTTAGTTGCAATTTTAATGTGGTCATGGAAGAAGGCAAGCACAGCATCTACCTACTCTACTATCCTGACTGAAAGTGTGGACATTTTGGACTGAACTAAATATCAAAGACCATTTAGATGAAGATCAATATCCTTATGGACAATTTGGAGAGGACCAAATGTCCTGCAAGAGTGCTGGGAATGTAGAAAGAATAAAAATTGTAACAAAAAGTATAATGTTCATAGCCTTGTTCCAGGAATAAATAAAAATTGCAAGGAGTTACATGAATTTGAAAGCAAGATACAAACATAAAGGGTTGTTTTACAGGACATTTTTTTCTTTTAATTAAAATTATTTAAACCAGTAATATATAATCACTACAAAATAAAAATATATAATGATGAATTTTTTAAAACCAATTCATCTCAAATTGCATAATTATAAATTAATCATATAATATTAATATAAATCTAATATCAATTCTTGATTTTCTCAATTTAAATTATATGAATATACCATATTTTATTAAGACAAATTTCTAGTTTTGGCTCTTAAAATAATATTAAAATTGCTTCTATTACAAACTACTATCAAATTAAATTACATTTACCCCAATTTTAGGTGATTTCAAATACCTCAGGCATTTGGTTCTTCTATTTGACATCCGTATTCTTTAACTAAGTGCTTATCTGTATTAGTCAGGGTTCTCCAGAAAGATAGGATCAATGAGAGAATAAAAGGTGTGTGAGAGTGTGTGCACTTGTGTATAAGTACTGATTATAAAAGCTGGCAAATCAAAATCTACAGAGTGGGCTAGCAGACTACAGACCATGAAGAGAACATGCTGCACACAAGTCCAAAAGCTTTCTCCTGGTAGAATTCTCTCTGCTTGCCAAAGATCAGTCTTTTGTTCTATTCAGGCTTTTAATTGATTAGATGAGACTCACTCTCGTATTATGGAAGGCAACCTACTATTCTAAAAGTTTATCAATTTGAATATCAATTTTATCCAAAAATACTATCAAAGAAACATACAGAATAATGTTTGAGCACATATCTGGACAATGTGGCCCAGCTGAGCTGGCACATAAAATTAATCTTGACAAGTTTAACCCTTGTTAACTTGATGCCCATACACATTTCTTGAACCATATAAAGCAAAAGCACATAATTTGTGCCCACTGTTACCATAAAAAATTATAATTATCAGGTAGCATGTTAATTTAAAAACACCACTTTACATGTAGATATTCTGTCAACATCGATTTGACACCTTTATACTTTTTGTATTTAAGCCAACAATTTCTAAAATCATTTTATCGATATACCTATTTCTTTTCACAAAGACAGCCTCTGAGATTTTTGAAAAATGCTTATGCTTACAGCTAAGGTCCCTGATAATCTCTATCTTATTTTCACTCTCAAGGAGAAAAATTATAAAATTAAACTTTAGGGTAGGATATATTTTTAATAAGATACAGTTGAGATAGTCAATACTGCCAGTGCAAAACCAGATGTCATACAGAGTAAAAGCTACTTAATTCCTTTAAAAAATTTGACTTCAGTTGGCTTCATTGTAAACAATGGTAAGTGTGTAGAAGGTCATTGAAGAGTTTATTGATTTTATTGACAAGGCCAATTCCACCCATTAAATAGCTACAAAATGTTTTAATCCCTCCATAGAAACCTGCAACTGATCTACCCAGTTTGTTAAAAATTTTAGCCTTACTAAGTTATTAAAGACACATGTGAAACATAACTCTTATTGTCTTTAGATTTGTTTAAAAGAAAACATATCCATTAGTAATTTTCTTTCTAAATTTAGAACTTACTTATGGTTTGGAATGAATATATTATTCTATTTTTCTTCCCCCTCCATAGAAGTGAATACCCATTTTAGAGTCTGGCTAACATACTGCATTATGATGGATTGGATTCATGCAAATACTGCTTAAGATATGACATCATAAAAGACGAATCTGCTGATAGAGTAGCAACTAGTTTTATTGTGAGACTCTTAAGTGAGCATGAGTGCTAAGATTACATATACATTTCTCACCTTACTGCAGGGGATCTGGAACCTTTCTAACCAGTTCAATTTCTAGTTTGTAGGTCAAGGACAGGTAACATTTTGGTGTAAAATGTAAGCATAAAATGGCTGTCAAAATTTAATCTTGTATCAAGTGTGTCTTTTTCACTGAATATTTGAACTGTTTTATAAGCTAAATGGAAATATTATGTTGGTAATGGATAACATTACACTTCATTTATCTCTTTATTTTTTATTCAGGAAGATCACATAATGCACTGCATAGATGCCTTGCCCAACCTGCAGGTATTCTCAGAAATGACTAGAAAAGGAAATGTTTAAAGGCAGACAAATTTGGCAAATCTTATACATAAGAGTTATGTTTGTATAACATTTTGAAATCCTATAAAATGTCAGTGTTTCCTGTCTAACCCAACTTCAGGTCTATTCCTCTCTGAACATTCTGATTGGTTTCACTGGATTGCTATAGAAGAAGACAAATTTTATTCTAACTTGCCTCTAAGAGCTCTACAATGCATTATGTATTCTGAATATTAGACACCACTTTATTGGTTTGCAAAGCCTGCCAAACTTCCAAATCTCTCTTATGATTCATAGTGGTCTTCATAATTAATCTCTAATAATATCAACATAATCAGTCTAACAGTCCTAAATAATCGTAGTCTAATAACCTGTTAGTTTCTTCCCAATGCCAATATAATATTTATTCTTTTTGTCCCATAACATTCAGTTGCAAAATTGAACTAGTTATAAACCTAGCTCTTGATTCTGCTATGCAATTCAAACTTAGACTCATGGAGATAATAAATACCCCAAATTTATGATGAATTATCCAAATAACCACTTTCCTTGCCCTATAATGTAGATCCTGCTTATCTTACACAACCTGCTAATTAGGGTCTCTTCTCTAGTTTCAATCCTGTCTCTCCCCTTAGACATTTTATCTCACCTAATCTATTCACTGATAACCAGAGTGATCTAAATAATTGGCAAGAGTCAGTGCAAAATAAAAACATGGATCTCCTTATTCAAAAAGTGGAAAAACTACTTTATTTAAAAAGTTCTAAAATAAAATGCATTTTCTTTTGTTCCTTTGTCTCTTTCTTAAGTATCATTTCACTTGCTATTTGATGTCATTCTAAGAAAAGTTGAAATAAAAATTTTAAATATTAGTAATTTTTACTGTTCATTTTTATATTGTATATTGTCTGATTTAAATGTAAATGTAAGAATATTTGACTCACACGAAGATTCACAAAAATTAATCAGTTAATATTTCATAGCTTACACATGCATATGTAATTTCATCCTTTCCAGAATACTGAAAACTGCTCAAAACTGACATAATTGTTTTTATTTAATTTCTTGATGTACACATGTTACTAATCTTCTCCACCTTCAACTTGTTGATAAGCAAGGAGAAACTGAAAGGAAAAGAAAATAAGGGTTGTCATAACTTTACCTTTCCTTTTATGTCATCATTTCTTGTGTAAGTGGTTAGTTACTAGAGGAAAGTAACAAGAGTTCAAGAGAAAACATAATAGGATTTCTTAATCATTTATGTATCTTAGAATGCCTTGTCTTCTTTTTGTGTTTGAAGAAAGTTCTGATTTGAATGGAAAGCATGGCCCTTTGGGACTGTCAGAACACCTGTTTACAAAGTTGTAAATGTGACACGCTTATCTTATGTTTAGTCTGAGGCTCACTGAACTTCCATGAATTGGGGATTCAATAGAATTCTGTTCTAATGGAGCTTCACAGATGCCATTGAACCTTGCTTTTCTTCCTCAATATTTTGCTTTTGAGATTTATGCTTGTAGATATTTATGAGACTAGATCATTAATTTTGTATTATAATTATAGAATTCTGTTATATATGTATACATGTGCATATTCATTATTATATTGATATTCAGTTGATTCCATTTCTTTGCTACTGCTAACAGTTTTTTTAAAAAAATGGCTTTAAACATGTTACTCTTTATACCTTTGTACTTTTTTTAGGTTAAATAAACCTAGATATGGAATTGCAGGGTCAGAGTACATTCAATTTAATGTATGTTCATTTAATCTAATGTATACTGATAAGTTGCTCTTTAAATTGTAACAATTTATACTCATGTTAAGGAGGCATGAAATTTTTCTTTTCCACATTCTTACTGAAATGTCTATATATCATACTTTTTAATTTTTTTGGCCAGTCCGATAATGATCAATGATAATTTGTTTAATATACAATTATCTACTTATTAGTGAGAATAAACATTTCTTCATATATTTATTGCCCATCTAATTTTTTGAAGATTCTTCATGTCAGTTATTTATTTTTCTTTTTAGTTCTTTTCTTTTTATTGATAACATAGATATTCTATATATGCTATGGTTACTAAACCCTTGTCAGTTATGTGCATTGCTCATAAATCATTCAAAGCTTTTGACTTATATTTTATCTTTACACCATTAACCTACAAAAAGTTTGGTTGTTGTGAATATAGTAAAATTTTCACTTAAAAATGTTTAATAAAGTTGAGGCTTTTAAAATAAATCCATCTCTATCCTCATGTTTATTTGATAGTCTAGATTTTTTCTTCTGAAGAATGAAAGGATCACAATATTTTCTATAAATGTCTGGAAAGTTAATATTTTAGCTTTTTTGTTATGCTTTTTGTTATTTAATATCACTATTAAATATGTTACATTTACTGTGCTGTGTTTTAGTTATGCCTACTAGATAATTCCGTTTATTTTTCTTATCCAATGTAAAAATCAATAGCTTTAATCAGATAAATGTAGTAAAATTTAATAATTTTGATTTCTGACATATTTGGATGCATTTATACCATTTTAGTTTGTTTTCAACGTAAAATTCTTTTATTAGCATCTTTATTTTAACTTTTCCTGAACTTTTGTAGCTTTTTCTGGTTTTGTTAATTCATTCTTCTCTTTTTCTTTCTTCCTCATTTTACATTTTTGTAGATATCCTTAATATTTTAATAGGTCTATCTAACTGAAAATCTCAGTAAGAAATGAAGACTATATTAGATTTAATTTTTTTTACTTCATATCCTTCAATATCTTCCACTATATGGTTCTCTAGTAATTTTATTTCATAATGTTTGAATCATTCCTAATTCCATCATTAATGTTTTTAAGGTCTAGTCATTTTATATTTATTAAATGTTAACTTATTTCTTATTTCAACATTGCCTTTTATAATACATTTTTCTCTATATTAAATATAATTCCTACTGAAATCTCAACATGTAATTTTTTTCAACTTGATTACTAGAATTTTTAATATCTGTAATTAAAATTTCTCTAATTAAAACCTAAGTTGAAGAAATGTCTTATTAGTACATATTTTGTTGGTAATACCTCTTCTATCCCATAACTTAAGCCTATCTAGGTAATCTTCCTTCTTTCTCTTGCTGATTGGCTTTTCCTTTGTCTCTGAGCCACATGATTTTTTGCACTCTACTTGAAGATTTTTTTTTTCTTATGTAATGTTGTGTTTCTCCAAGACAAAGACTCATTTTCTCTATTTCTGGTAATAGCACTTTTATCTTTGAACATTAATTCTTCCTTTTATTTGTTTTGTTCTCTTCTGAAATTCCTAGTAAATGTGTTATGTATCTCCTCAATATGAACTCCATATATTTCAGTTTCTCTTCTACATTTTATGTCTTTATACAGCTATGAGTAGAATTCCATAAAATTGCCTGAAATCCATAACCTCTCTTCAGCTATATTTAGTCTACTCTTTTCACATATGTTCAAATTTTAATGTCAATGACTTTTTCTTCATCATATAAATTCAATGCCAGTTATATTTTAATAAGGATTTGTAATTAAAATAAAGCTTTAGAGGAAAAAAAAATCTACAGCAACAACAAATTCAATATAAATTAAATTTATCTGAGTGTACCTGCCCTAAATGCAACTCTTTAAAGTATCTCTTTATAAGCTCTGTAATTTCTTTCTGCCTGTAGAGCTACCATGGGTGACTATATGGAACTCCACCTAGACCTATCCTTCACAAGATGTACCTCAAGGTTCTGAGAGAGACAAAGGGAAAATGGAGAGTAGTAGATTCATATGAATCACGATAGTAGTCAGCATCACTAGAATTTAGTATTTATTTTGCTACTACATTGATATCTACATTGGATTAGGTGATTTGGAAGGCTGCCCCTATCATTATAATTCTATAACTGAAGCTTAGTTATAATCTTAAAATTTTATCTTTTCAAAATCCTCATTCTCCAACTTCATAAGTCACAAGTACGATAGCACAGCTCTTTATTCAGAGGAGTCCCACACGAGGCTTATTTTTATGATGTCATCATCTTGAAATTGTCAATAATTTTATCTTAAAACTTGTGTTTTTTAAGTGAAGTCCAATGGCACAATAAAGCATGTGCATAGAACAGAGATGTATGCAATATTCATGCCCATCTTTCTTTGCCATCTGATTATATAGGTGGACCATTTTGTTTCTTTTAAACACATTTTTAAAGATGGCTGAACAAAGCAGTTTTTAAATCATCCAAAAATTAACTGGCAACGGATAAGCTGGAAATGGAACAAGTCTTATGTACTTTGTAAAGTGGTAGCCAAAGAAAGAAAAAGATTCTGGAGCAGAAAAGCACTGACAGCATTTATTCTCATGTCCCTTGAGCACCACTCCCATACTAGCACCACCAGATGCACTAAAAAAATAAATTGAACAAAACAAGGTACAATAAGTGTTGGAGAAGTTATGGGAAAGAAAGAACCCTCATACTCTGCTAGTAGGAATGTAAATTGGTACAGCCACTATGATAAACAGTATAAACATTTCTCAAAAAATTAAGAATAGAATTATCATATGATGCAACAATCCCTCTTTGGGGTATCTACCCCCAAAATTTGAGAACATTTATCTGTAAGTATATATGTCTCCTGATGTTTATTGCAACATTATTCACGGAAGTGCCCTTTGGAAACAACCAAAGTGCCCTTTGTTAGATGTAAAAACCGAAGTGCCCTTTGATAGATGATTGGATAAAGAAAATTTGGTACATATATACAATGAAATACTATTCAGCCATAAGAAAAAACAAAATATTGTCATTTGCAACAAGAATGGATCTTCAGATTATCATGGTAAGTAAAATAAGTCAAACAGAGAAAGTTGAGAACCATATGATCTTATTCATATGTAGATGTAAAACTGAAAGCAAAAACAATCAAGACAAACTCAAGGGCACTGATAACAGCAGAGACTCATGGACACAGGCAACAGTTTAGGGAAAGGAGGGAGTGGAGGAGCTAGAAAAGTGTAAAGGGGTCAAATATAGTTATGCAACAGATTTAAATTTGAATAGTAAATGCATAATGCAACATATATATGATGTATTATTGATTTGTGTACTTGAAACCTATATAATTTTCTTAACAAATGTTACCCCAATAAATTTTTTAAAAAGTTAAATGACAAAAATGCTGAAAATTTTTACTTTTTACATTATTTATATATATTGAAGCAGACCTTGGCAATACCAAAGTCCCATCGGTTGCAGTTGGTTATCTTTTTGATCCCTTAAAATAAGATTCTTTCCTCACAAATTTGATAGCATTTTCATAAGTTGGACAAAGAATTTCATCTTTTTATCTGAGCCATTTTATGTCCTATAGTTCCCATATTTTATAAAAAAGGAGGGCAATTCCAATATTCAAAAAAAATCAAGTAAAAGAAAAATTTTAATAAATTCTTCATTTCTCAACTACACTTGCAAAAAATAAAATAATAAAATAAAAAGACTTGTAAAAGACTAGATAAAATATGTGCATTGGTAGTGGGAAGAAATTTACTTTAACTCTTTGGATGTCTAATTTTATTTAATAGTGGTAACACTAATGAATATGTTATACACTCTTCTGTCTTATCTAAACAAATCTTCCATATTTTATTACCCATAGCAAAATTTTCTAGCATTGCTTCTCTTTACATGTTTTTCTATATTTCAATTCTACTTCTTCCATGACATTCTTAAATTGACCTATTGGTTTCTAGTACTCATAAAGTATGAATTTTTAAATTCTGTGCATTAAGCAATGTAAAGCTGTTTATTCTTTTGTTATCAGTTCTTTATAAATTGTTTTATTTTTCAAGTAGAACTAATACTTGCTTTGTTCTAATTAATATAAAATTTCTTTGAACACCTTCAAGTTATTAGCTGGTCTTCTTAAATTTAATACTGCATTGACTGAATAAAGTATTTCATATCTACGACAAAAGAAACAAAATTTAAGATTGATTAACCAATTGATTTATAACTTGACTAACCTTGAGAAATATACTGAAGTTTGTGGATTTTACCTTTCAGATTTGTTGATATCTTTTATATTCTTTACTAAGAAGACATTTTCTTTTTTAAAATCTACCTGTTCTATGGGTAATAGTTGTCCTAAATGTAATTTTACTAATTGTTGGAATGTGGTATCTCACACCCATGTGTGTAATCATCTGCATGCCCACACCTGCCCCTGGTTTAGAGTATTTGAAATCCTGTTTTGCCTTTTTCCCCTTTAAGACCATTTTTTCTGTAAGATTTATAAGACTGACTCCAAAAACCTGGAGATATCATATACATTTAGCATCATAAAGACTACAAAATGAGAACAAATAGTAAAAACAACCAGAGATCAATTTTATTAATAAATATTGCTAATTTGTTTACTCAGATATGTTTACTGCTCCCTGTATGTACATGAACATGCAATTCCTGGTTCTTATCAGATCTTGTCAGATCTATTAATGCTGCTATTTGTAAGAACACAAATGTTGAGGTTTAAATCAGTTGTTTTAAGATTTAGGAAACCTGTAAGATGAAATAGGTGGACACTATCAGTATTGTGACAAATACCTCATGATCAAGAAACATTTAATTTATATTATTTATCCTAAGAGTGAATTTATTGACCTGCTATTTGTCTTAGATTGCTAGAAATGATCTAAAACTGAAAAAAAATTTTAATAGTGGATATTACTCTAACAAAGATAACTTAATATTGTTCACTTCACAACCAGATCAAATTAATTTCACAGGTTCTTTCCTATCAGAACCGGGTAGAGAATTTCAACTCTGATTGCAAAGATTTTCCGGACTCTACAGAGAGCATCTTATAAGGACCCTTGATCCATTTGAGGACGCCATCATGTAGTAAACACTGATGTACTCTCTTAAGATTCTAGTTTTCTTTTTGTTGTTCTGTGAAATTGCTTGGATATACTTCACTACTGTCATTGCTCTGAAGACATGTAAAATGATAGGGCTGCTCTCTCAAAGATTTGGTCACTTGAAGGTTTAGAGATATCTTTGAAAACATGGGTAGATTGCTTGTATCAATCCCATGAGTCAGGATTTGTCACTTGGGAAGCTAAGCAGCACCACCTGTGTACCTGGCTCCTACAAAGTAATTCACAAATAAAGACCTTTAGAATCTACCTATAATTCCTCTCACTGTAGGACTCAAACACCATTTACAGTGAATGGTTAGTCAGAGAACACTTTGAATTCCTTTTTCCCTCTCGCTGCATATTTTTTCTCCCCCCTTTCCTAATAATCTCAAATAGCCTGTTCTCCATGTAAAGAAAACAGATTCTGGCATTGCCTGCATGGCCACTCAGTAGAAACATACCAGAAAGTGATGCAACAACTTTGGTCTCAGTTAAGGTCACTTGCCACATCTATATTGCACTTCAGTAAGTCAAAATTTCTATGGCATCTGTTCATCAATCTACTGCAATCCTTTCATTTTCTAGTCTGAATTTAAATCAGACTTGCCAATTCTCTTGTCAAATTCTTTTTAGGGGCAGTATCAACTGGGTATTCCCTTAGCCATCAGTTTGTACTTTGCTGCACTAGCAGCCCAAACCTAAGCCTGCAGCTCCACTTACCACCAACCCACCTATCCCACTTAGAGTTTAAATCAAGCCAATCTCATTGGACACCTCCTTTGACTTTCTTGTCTGCCTGTTTATAAGCAATTGGAGCTATAACATTCTCAGAGCGTGCCATAAAATCACAGGCAAACTGCTTGGGGGGAAAAAGGAGACGAATCTTTAAAAAGAACAAGTATTTGGAATTGAAATTCTCAGGGGGAATTTTTTCAGTGCTTGGAGGCTGGTCTTAGAACAAGAATAGCTTGTAATTGTGTTCCGGTCCTAAAGATTGCTCTCTCAATCTCAGCAGGAAACAGTTGTAGTGTATTCTGCAGCTTTTAGAAAATAAAAATTTTAACAACTTGGAAACACCAAATTCAGTTCTATTACTGACAGAAAGCAAAGATTCAAATGGTGAGGACTTGTTTTTGTTTGTTTGCTTGTTTTGTTTGGCTTTTTTTTTTTTTGCATTCATAGGAAAAATCTATGATAGAGATTTTTTTTAAAATATATATTTTTATTTGGAGAGAAAAATGCTAAATTCTGGCAAAGAATATTATATCTTTGGATTCAAAGGCCTATAAATGGGAATCAATCATATGTTAGAAATTGGTATTTTTTATACAGTTGCTAGGTGAGAGGCATGCTTTATGAAAGTAAATGAAGTTCTGTCTTGAGATAATAAAAATACAATTGCCAAGAGAAGCTGTGAAATAATCCTTATAGATTTTTTCACACTTGATCCTATGTTATGTAATTATTTTTGAAAAACTTTCAATATGGTGATGATTTCAATGCCATAAAATGAATAAGAAAAAGGCAACAGTTCCAAGTGAAGATTGGAAGAATAATAAGAATATAAAGAATATGAAGCCTTTCCAGTTCAGTAGTGTATTTTGAGAAGCAAATACTGAAACTTTTTTTCTCAAATGCCAACAATTAACTATCGCTTCTATATGTAGTTGCTTTTTAAAAATATTAAAATAGAAATGTACTTAATACATGTACAATGAACTAAGGTAAAAACTGCCTACCCTTCACATTGCTGCCCACATTTATACTCTGGAAAGTATCTTCCAAGACATTCTCATGGTCTGATTGTCTTCCCTTCGGGTAGATATATCTAGTTATAGATATTAAGATAGTGATTTGCTTCTGGAAAATGAAGCATGAATGGTTGTGATACCACTCCCATAGGTTCTGGGTTATTCTTTTTTTTTTTTTTTTAATTGTTGTTGTTTCCAGACTGTATTTTG
Organism: Macroglossus sobrinus; assembly: GCA_004027375.1. Taxonomy (NCBI): domain Eukaryota; kingdom Metazoa; phylum Chordata; class Mammalia; order Chiroptera; family Pteropodidae; genus Macroglossus; species Macroglossus sobrinus. The sequence continues at coordinate 57,070 of PVKZ01002112.1, forward strand.
ACAGTAGTTTAACAGCAAAATGGAGGGTTAGGTACCGAAATTCCCTGTATGTCTCCTGTCTTGCCCCCTGTAATTGCTTAATAAGTTTTATTTATTTATTTATTTATTTATTTATTTATTTATTTATTTATTTATTTATTTATTTATTGGTCTATATGGTCTAGAACATTTTGTAGTCATAATATGAATGACTTCATAATATGAAGTCCCTTTTTGGACTTCTGTCTCCTCCTTTTTTTTTATACTATGCCTTTCTGGCCACAGTTTTGTCTTTTATTAACTCCTATGCTTTCCCTCATTTTTTGCATATGAAGATGTGCAGAAGTTCAGACTTGAATTCTAAATATCTTTTAAATAGTCATTATCTACTCTCAAAACATCATAAATTCTCTGTTTATTTTTAGTCTCAAAACCTTATCTTCAATCATTTAACTTATTAGAATTTTTTTAGATGCCATTACTTGTTCAGGGTTTATTAGTAGTTTAATTTTTTTTCCTAAAGAAGCTTTCTTACCCTGTCTTGTGACAAAAAAAAAATTGGTATGGAGAATTTTATGGCATATTTGCAATATATTGTAATCATTTGTTTGCAAGGCTTTGAATGTGAAGAAGGTCCATAAGTGAATAGTGGTGTTTTATATCCTCACATAAATATCACATTTTCACTGCATTTATTGATGCTTTGAATAAGATTAATGCCAAATATTATTTTGGTATGTATCTTAACTTTAAAAGGGGATGTTCAGAATAAGACATTCAGTTGTGCTTATGCCTGAATGACCTATACTGTTGAAATAAGACTTAAGCAAACTAGTTTCACAGGTAATAAGTTGATATGATTTTGGCAGGGTATCTGAACTCCACTAGGATTATTTTACTCTCTGAAATTCTATCAGCACTTATGAGGTCAGGATACAAATAGATAAAATCTGTCTCTTACTTCCTACTTTATTGCACTTTCTTAAATTAATCTTAAAAATAGAATACACATAATACACAAAATTATAAAATTTCCTTCTGTTTGAGTAAGTTCTGTTTATTTAAATTTTAGATTCAAAATAAAACATTTCAAATATTTTTCTACTACCCACTCCCCATGCTTTCTAAGGAAGCTTATCACCAGGTTGTAAATCCTCTGTTTCATGTCACCTCATGTGAGCGTAAAAATAATAAGAAAACAATTCCCAATTTTCAGATAAGCACAACTGAATGTCTTATTCTGAACATCCCCTTGGCCCAGCAACCATTTAGCACTATTCCTGAAATCTAAGTATCTCTGAGGTATCACTCAACTTATTTTCATTTTAATGAATATGTATATTGCCACATTGGGCAATCTTTCAGAGGTTCATCACAGAAAGTAAATGCATATCATTTTAGTCTGTCATACTTAAAATTCTTTCTCCCATCATCCTTAACAATATTCCAGCACACATTGCAATGTCTACATGTCCACAAGAGATTGGCCCTTTTGATTATTTTGTACAATTTGTTCTTGAACCCCCTTAAAAACAAGAGCAGTTTTCTTGAGGCCAATTTTTTAATGTTCTATTGAGTTGTTATCACTATCTGGTCCTTGAATTAGCAATATCACTATTACCTCTTAATTTATTAAAATACAAATTATCAAGTCTCATTCCAGACCTAAAAATAGAAATGGTAGAGAAAGGCCTACATATCTGAATTTAAACAAGAACTTCAGGTAATTCTGGTGCATGCAAAATTTTGAGAATCACTGCTCCATACTATGTTAAACGAGGTTAGGCAACCTATTTGCAATGAGTAACTAATAGTAGATTATACACTATTGTTATACACATGCTATTATATGTATGCAACTTCTAAGTATTAGTAAACCCAAAGACCTCGATATGCAGAGATGAGAAAGCCTAGCATTAGAGTAAAGTTAACTAGCTGCCAAACAATAAAAAGCTAAAATTAGTTTACACTTCACATTTTATATTCTGTCCATGATCATATTTGATACTATTAAAACAAATCTAATATTTATCAAATTTTTTTTTTTAGAATGCTGAGACTCTACCTAAAATAAGCTTCAAAAACAAAATAAAATGAGATACAACATGACTTTAAAGAGTAATGGTGTGGGAGTTGAGTTTCTACATTCAAAACCTTTCCAGCAACTTAAGACATGGGTTGAGGGATCTATAAGATTGTTGTAGGAGTGACATGATGTGATAACTTGTGCAAGCTCATGACAAAGATCCTGGAAGAAAATAAGTAAAAATGTGTGTTCCAAAAATGCAATTTTGACTGTTTTTTTTTCCTTTGTTGGCATAAACCTAGATTAATTTTTATCTGTTTGTTTCTTTTATTAAATTTACTAGGGTGACATTACTTAATAAAATAATATAGGTTTCAAGTGTACAATTCAATAATACATCATATTGTATTGTACATTTACCACCCAAAGTCAAATCTCCTTCTGTAACCATACATCTGACCTTCATTACCTTCATCTACCTTTCCTTCTCTTCCTTTTTCCTCTGGGAACCATTGAACTGTTGTCTGTGCCCACAAGTTTTTGTTGTTTGTTTGTTCGTCTTGTTGATTTGTTGCTTTCAGTTTTATATCCCACATATTAGATCATATAGTCTCAACTTTTCCCATCTGAATTATTTTGCTTAGCATTAATTTTTGAGACCTCATTGTTCCAAGTCTCTACTTCAGTCTCAATAGAAACCACAACCATTTTACTGAAGCAGTACCCTCTCTGGAGTATTTACACATATTTTCAAGAGACATATGCAAATACACAGATGCCCTTGAGAATTTTGCATTTGGATCTGTGACTAAGATAAATTGAACCAAGTGAATTTTGCTTGGCAGTAAACTTATGGTAAAACATGGGAAGAAGTTCAAGAATTGTCACTGTTGTTATTTTCTCAAACACTTTCTTTTACTAAAGAGCTTTAAAAACTGCCTGTTGCAATAAAAAATATGTAAATAAATTATTTATTTATTCCATTATATTTTTGAGCTTTTTAGAAGTAGAAGGTAAATAAAGGACTAAAACTCAAAAAGGACATGGTCTTTGCTCTCATTGTAGGTGATTTGCAAATATTATAATGAGATGGGATATTAAAATACACTCAGTTACTCTGAGATTGACTGAGTAACTGGACATTATTATCTCTTCAAAAAAATCAAAAGAATTATAAGCAATTATTTTTCTGCTTATTTTATGAGTAATATTCTGAGTAATATTTTTTTTTAGTTTTGTGTGTGGGTGGGTTGTGTATATATATTAGGAGAAGTATTGAGACCTTCTCATGAGAAATTCATTCAGCTAAAAAAAAAAACAGATCTTCACAGAGATATGTAACACTGTATAAAGGTTCTAATACATTTGTTTGATCTTAAAATGATAGATGAAGAAGTAACCTAAAGTAGTAAAATTACACTTGGGTAGAACATAAACAGCTACAAAGAGTTCAATTTACTAAATTACAAGCCTTGAAGAATTGAGAATTACTGCATATAAATGGATTGAATAGAGATAAAATATTAAAAATGAGGTAGGAAGGCAGGTAGGGCAGCTAAAAATAATCCCAAGGAAATTCAATATAACTTAAGTGTTTTATGGAGGAAGAAATTAAGGTTAAGGAAAGTACAGTTATTTGGCTAATGTCTTGAAAATAGTTAAAAGCTAAGTGGAGGAAATTAAATCTAAGACTTCTTAATAACAATAAAAATATTCTTATTTCCTTTACTATATTGCCTCAGAACTTAAGAAGAAGATACAGGATGACAGTGTACATGGTCTAAAACAGGACTGAAATATTAATGACTTGGTAACAATAAGGATCCCGATGAACTGACAGATTGGAAGTCTAATTGTAATGAAACAGGTGCCAAACATGACTAGGCCCCTGATGTTGGTTCAAGGAGCATCTTCTTTCTATTTCTTACTAGATTAAGTAGGTACCTCCTGGAATCTATAGAGAAGACTATTAAGGATTGTAAAAATAAGAGAAAATATGGAAAACTATGTTATCAAAAGTTTTACTTATTTTCATATATAAGGTAGGGGAGAATTAAATCCTATTTTCTTCACATGATTTATATTACCAATCTAATGTGTTATAGCTGACCTCCTTGTAACTATTATTCCTCTATTCATCTTACATTTATTGTCTTGGGCCCTGAAAAACAGACTAATAAATTACATTAATAAGACAAAAACAAAGAGAAGTTTATTAATATGTTCATCATACATACACATGGGAACACTCTGTGATCAGTAGAGGGGTGATTAAAATTTGGGTTTATATACTATCCTAACAAAAGAACAATATATTTCTAGGAGGGTGAATTTTGGTAACACAAATATATGGAAAAACTAATGTTGAAAATGGGCTAGTTTTAGCAAGGTTTATTATGCAGATTCCCTGGTTCTGGCTCTCAGCTGATAAGGGTCTAGAATTTTTCCTGGTGATTAAATTCTAACTTTCTGTTAAAGAAGGAAGAAGCACACCTTTATAAATCTATATCTCAAAATAAAATTATCATATAATCCAGCAATTTCAAATCTAGGTATATACCTAAGAGAACTGAAAGCATGTCTACTTAAAACTTTTTTATGTCTTCTTAACAGTAATATTTATAATAGCTAAAAAATGGAAAAGACACAAAATGTCCATGAACTGAAAGTGTGTTATACCTGTACACAGAAATATCATTTGAAATAAAAAGAAATGACTGATACATGTTATAATATGGGTGATCCATGAAAACATACTAAATGAAACAAGTTAGTTTCAAATGATCACATATGGTGTGGTTTTATTTATATGAAATATCCAGACGATACAAATATATAGAGACCACAAGCAGAGGAGCATTTGTCTGGAGCTGGGAGATGAAGGAGGTTTGAGAATTTTCAGCTAAAGAATGTGAATTTCTTGGGGTAACAAAAGTGTTCTAAAATTGACTGTGGTGATAGATGCACAACTCTGTTAATATAATAAAAAGACATTAGATTGAATATTTAAAACTTGTGAATTATGTGCTATGTTATTATATCTTGGAAAAGTTGTTCAAAAAAGTACAAAGTGGCAGTTGAAGATAAAAATGTTTACTACAAAAATAATAATGACCTCTGAGACAAAAGGAAGAGAATGTCAGTGAGGAATGGGCCTGAGAGGCTTTCAAATATACTGACAATACTTTGTTTTCAAATTTTGGCAATACGTACATGTATATTTATTATAATATTTCTAAAATTTTTTGTGAGTTTTATATATTCTAATGGACACTTTAATGCCTATAAGGTTATTTTAATATTGTGTGATTACAGTGTTGCCAAGGTATTTTGGTGCAATGTAAAATTGAACATGTAAAATCATTACCTATCTGCAATTGCTAACCAGGCCAAATACTATACAATTTTGAAATAAGATTAAAATATGTACATTCACAGTAATATAGCTTTATCGTGGATCTTATGTTCAAAAACTAGATCATTATCATATAGAACATGGGTGACACAATTCATGCATCATCTAAAAAGACATATTTTCAGGGATATAATTATTTGGTGGTATAGGAAGGTCACTCTACATATAACCATAAATCTGAGCTATTTTTTAAGTGGTTAGATTTCCAAATTCTTATATTTCAACTCTAAATATCTTCTAGCTACATTGTACACAAAAGGGAAAAATCTCATTTCAACTATTATTGTTAGTGAGTGAATATTCAGATGACAGATGTAATAGTTCTGGCTGGAGAAAAAAACAGTCTCAGATTCAAGGATTCAGATTTCCACTACCATGGCACTTTCCTCTCAATGCCTAAAGAAATCTTAGCATTTTAAACATAGAAAGAATTTCATTGACCTTTCCATAAAAACAATTTTATACTGTGAATTAAAGTTAACCTTCAAATCAACTTATTGTCAAAATCTTCCAATTTTAATGGTGAAATGAACAAGCTCTTCTTACCCTCTGAATTTCCAAGTAAGTGAACATTTAGAAAATGAATTTATGGTGACTGTTTTCAATCCAATTCAAATAATTGATGAGAAGTCAAGCATAGTCAGACTATTGTTATTAGTTCTAGTGGGATTATCAGTAAAATATTATGTTAGATAATAAATATCTACATTTATATATTTGTCTGATTAGTAAATAACAATGAAGAACAACATTACACTTAAATTACAAATGGTGTTAGGCAAGAGATGGATATGGTAACATTAGTGTATTTTGAAATGTAATCTCTAATTTTCTGAAAGTAAGAATTAAATTTGGATTCTGAGTTAATATTTCTCAAAAGGGGATAGATTTTGCTGCTTTGATAGTCAGCCAAATAGAGTGATAACAGGTATAAGTCTGACAAATCACTCAACTAAAGAAATCATTTGCAAAATTTATGAGACACTCTTAATTTATGATTATATTTTTGTTGTTATTCATCTCTCCAAGGGAAAGTCTGAGTGAAAACTCAAAGGGTAATAAATTATTAAATTATTATCATTTAAAAGTATGAGGTTGATTCACTTAAACACCCACTGCCCATCATTGTATAATTAGAATATCTGTACTTCAAGCTCTCCTATAAATTCTATTAATTATAGCCTTTTCTTAAAATGTACGGAGAATGTATCAATATTATTTTATCTGATTATTTTACCAACAAACCAGTGAAATAGTTACAATAGAAATAAATATTCTTATTTCCTAACATAGCTACAGGTATTTTTGTTCTTATAATTAGGTTAGCTGTTGCTATGGAGTACATTCAGAATAAAATATCAATGTAGGATGCTCTCATTATTTCTGGATATATCCACTGGGTGCTATATGTTAGTTCCTATATACAGCTAGATTTAGTTTTAAAGTAGAATTTTAAAATCACCAATGAACTTTCCAAATAGTATTAGTGACATTAAGGTTCTTAATTGTCATTTGAGCTATGTCTAAATATAATACTGAATGATTTACTCCATAACTGATTAGTTTTAGCAGATTAATTAATAATAATAGAATCCTAGAGTTAGAAGGAAATTAAGAGTGATCATTCTATTATTAGATCTCCACTTCTAAGATTTTTTAAATCATATATTATTTATAAATATATATTTTTTCAAATATTTTTTTTCTCAGAAGAGTTACAAATTCTCTTTGATATTCCTGATCCAAGTCATGTCCAAAAATTTCAGAATCTAATAGGCAAAAGTACTGAGATAAAAGTTCTGGAATAAAAAAAACTACAAGACACAGAAATTCAAGTAAGTAAATTAATCATAATGACTTTGAAACCAATATAAAATTATTACTGCAAAAAAAAAGAGAATAAACTAGAGAGCTATAATTCTCTTAAACCTGGGCTTTACAAGGAGTAATATTTTTACAATCAATAAAGAGTATGTCAGATTTTAATTTGTACTGTTTTCTTCCCTTTTATTAGTAATATGACTTAATAGATCATTTTGCAAGAGATATCTTTTGTTCTATATCATGATTTGACACCAAGATGCAATTACTATTTTACGGGAATAAGGAAACTGAATTCAAAGATAATAAGTAAATGTATTGTAAGTGCAAATTATAAACTTCAGAGAGACTGGAGCCCAGGCAGTATAACTGTCCAGACAACATTATACTCTCTCCCTTTGGAACATAATGACGAACTCTTTATAAATATAAAAGTAGTTGTTAGGTGCTCAAACTTATCAAAGACTCGCAAATTTCAATGCAATAACAATATTGTAAGAAGTACAATAACAAAAACACAGATCAACACAACATTGAGATTATTTATATTTTATTCAGTTATGAAGGATACATTTTATGAATAAATAACTCATCAAACATTTGTTTTATTCTCATAGATCTTTAGTACATTAAAACATAAACTTAAAAACTTTGAATAGCTCAAAATTCAGGATCTAGTTCTTTTAATACCTATACCAAAAGCATTCTACTTTCCAAAGGAGTGCATTTTTAAAAATCCTATATTTAATTTAGTAAAACATCTAGGTGTCTGGCACAGCAGTGATATAAACTGAAGAGAGTGAACTTCTGGAGCGTTTTGCCCAGTAAATGTTTTAAAGAGCACCAATAAAATGCTAATGAAGAACCATCATTTACACTGTATTTTATGTAAAGGATTTGGCACATATAGCATGCTTTTTATGAGGCCCCTCCTTAAAAACTAATCAAAGGCAGTATATTTCCTTTCAGGTTCAAAACTCTGAAAGAAGACTGGCATAACTGAAGGTCAGTCAGCAGCCAGACTGCAGGTCTCCTTGGGAGGCTGGCCTTGGTCTAGTGTATCCTAATCATGCTTTGTCTAAGAGTTCTTGGCCTCACTCCTCAGGGCTTTAGCCATCCTACTCATCAGCTCCAGCAGCACACATCATGCCTGTGCTGTTGAGCAGGTACTGAACCATTTATTACAGATGAAAGGAAGGGAAAAAAGCAAAGATCGATGAGCCATGAACTTTGTCTTTAAATATCTTATAATTTGGAAGGCAGACAAAACAGCTATGCCAATTTGTGGGTTATAAAAAAATAAAGAAATAAGAGATTGTATCTATGTGAGAATAATGGAAAAATTCATAATTTCATTTAGGTAGCATTTTTAAAAATAAATATAATTTGAATTTCAAGATAGTAGCCTTGCTAAGTCTGTAATTTTAATAAATCCTTTCCTACTTATAGCCTCTGGATAGCCTAAAAATAAAAACCTTAGCTGAGCTCTGGTTATTATTTAAGGGGTTTTCTAGTTATTTCTTCTTATCCACTCCTTTAAGATGGCTCACTTTGTTCTCATTTTTTTTTTAAATCTATCTGTTTGTTAATTGATCTTTCCATCTACACTTAGGTCATTTGGATAAATAACTGGTTGAATTATTTGCTTTGTCATAAATTATTTTTTAATTCAATAAATATTAATTAAATGTAATATGAGTAAAGCACTATAATAGGGACTAGAGTGAGAAACAAAATAAATACAGTCCCTTTCTTCATGTAGTTTTCATTCTCTGACATCAATGATTTTCAAAGATGTTTTTCATTTTTATGCTTACTCATACTGCTATCTCTAAAATTGATTAACTTATTGTCGTGATCAACAACCTAGGTGAAATTCTGTCAGTTTTCTACAAACAGTTCATTGAAATACATTGAACTACAGTGTGTATTAAAAAGAATTTATAAATGCAACCGTCATAAAACAGAGTCCTCAGCATGCAGAGAAGCACAGCTTGCAGAGAAACACACAGAGATGAAGGAATATTAATATTTGAAGTATGTGAACTTGAGTAGAGGAATGAAGTTCAGGACACTGATTATTGATTACTATAATACAATGCCAGGCTAAATGACTAAGAAAAAGATTTAAATATCTCAGGATGTTAGAGGGGGAAAAAGCAAGATAGATATATAGTAAAATAAAAAATAATATTTTAGTGGAATATTAATAAGAAGATTTGAATTGCCAAGGTCAAAAGATACATTTTTTCAAGTGAATCATTCTAAGGAGACTTTATTTAAAAAAAATAATAATACAATAAAATCTTAGCTTTAGTGATGAGTTTAGGCCAAGACTTTCTTGAAAGCCAAGTCTCACTGTAGTCAAGGTCTCAAATAGGTTGGAATAATAAATGAGCCATTGATCTTTATGTCCTACCCAATTAGCTAATGTCTTTTTAAACAACTGGTCTGTGGCGTCACCTTTGTATGTGAAGACAGATGCCATGTGTGACAATTTACACAAATAGGAGAGATTGCTAAAGAGGATTAGGAGTAAAGTTCTGGAGATATCAGAAAAGGAACAATATGTTTTATAAAATTAGTTGAGTTTGGAGGTACAAGCCTTCAGGAGCATAGAAGTTTCAGAACTCCTTCTTTCTTCTTTAGAAATTTGTCTAAATTCCTAAAATTTCAGCTGAAATATTGCTTTTTTTCAAAAAACTTTAATCTAGCTCAGATTGGATTAAAGTCTTTTGTCTATAACGTATTATTTTGTACTTTATTTTTTTTTACATATATGTATATATCTTTCTCCTGACTATGTCATTAAGTGTATATATAGAGAGAACTTCTTCCATAATTTGCTCAGCAATTAAAACAAAGCAAAGCTCTAAATAGGCACTAGGTTGAGACGTAATGATTCATAAATATGAGATCAGCTGTACAATTAATTCTTGTCCCTTATGTGCTGGTACCCTCAAAGGAATAGATCTCACAGCAGGAGCAGCACTGGAGCCAGAAGCCCACAGAGCTTAGAGCTCAGCAATAGAAGCTTATAGCAGCTTCCACAAGACTGACAAACTACGATGTGGCCTAGGGCCAGCTGGAAGTATATGTTAGTCAAGAAGGAATGTGTTTCTTCTATCTCTTCTTGCACAACTGTACTGGCATAATTTAATATAATTTATTCATCAGAGTAGGCCACTTAGCAGGCCACAATTATCGACAGCAATCAATATCCATGTTCCCATTAAACCTTAATCAAGTAGGAAGGAATGAGAAAGAAAGGGAGATGATGCCATTTTTTTTTTTCCTTATGGGCTTCCAATATGCAAAGATAGTGCATATTTGGGAAACAACACTAATAGGCATCAAATTTTGTTTACAAATTAAACACACAGCCCTGTGACAACCTATTTAATTTTACATCAAATTGCTGGCAATCTCGACGCTCTGGAAGAGGGCCAACTACATAAAATGGTAAAAGAGACAAACCTGACATTTGTGTGGTTTATTATAGTTTATGGAGGACTGTTGCATACATTGTTTTCTTTGAGAGTCACATCAGTGATATCAAATTATTAGATTGTCAACACATGCTTTTTTCTCAAAAGAAAACTAAGGCAAATATAGACATAGGAAAAAAATATCAGTTCCCATTTAGCAAATTCTATAACCTTTCTATCAAACCTCATAAATGACAAGGCTGTAATTCAAACCAGTATTTTCATTTCAAGCTTAAGATATCCTCTAAGGATTTAACCTCTTATAATGTCCAAGATTCTAAATAGTATATTCAAAGACATGCTTCTGAGACACTGAATTTCATGGTGAGAAAAGATAGAAGATGATAGCATGGAAAATATTTATTTGGTTTATTTACCATATGGTATATATATCTTCTTCTTAAATCTTAACACATTAAAATAATTTTTAAATAACAAGTTAAAGAGAATTGGTATAAGCAAGATACTAGTAATAATATAAAGCCGTAGTTATGAGTGAGGAAAGTAAAATTAAGAAATCGCACACGCTTGTGCACACAGACATAAATGTAAGTGCTACAAAGAGGAGATACTGTGTCTTTTTAGGTTGTAAACAAGTAGTTTTACATACTGTGAGAATATATACCCATTGTTTTACCACACATTGAAATAACTTGTTCAAAATGACCCCAAGGCACTAATAAATATTGAAATTGAGTTTGGAGTGTTCCACCTAAAAAGAGCAGATAATTGTATTACACAGTTGAGGCTTTCATCTAAAAGAGAACAGCAACAGCAGCAACAAAAAAAATCAATTACGCTTTTGATGGGATGACAGCTGGTTCTTTGATAAAAGCATGAATAAGACCAGTAAATTTTGTGCAATTAATTTCAAATTAATGTTTTAAGAACCAGGAAAAGAAATTACAAACAAACATACATTGAAACAATAGCTTATCAATTTTTCTCAAAAATAATAAACTTTTAGAACGTAATGAAAATATAAACACTTTTAAAGGAGTAAAATGAGTAATCTATAAAGTTTCTATTGAAAATTGCACAGTTCAACAACTTCTTATTCTGTCCAGTTAGAAGCAAATACCACCTCTATGCCATGTCTTAGTAATCCAATAGTCTTCTCTGTTATGATATTTTTTTTTCCAGAGGAAAGACTCTCACTCTTATTATGTATGATTACTTTCATATATCCTTCCTGAGTTGGTGGGTCCAAACTATGTGTCATTTGTTCATTCAAATATATGTTTCAAATGACTGATGTATGCTGGGAGATATGACTGGTGAAGTGTGATAAAAAGATAGATAAGATTGAAAACCAGCTTTCTACATTTGTCTTCTGAATATAGTGCAAATGTATTCATTTAAAGTTACTGAAACCACCACTATAATTAAAAAGCTTGAAATATGTGCAAAAGATTCCAATATTTTCTATTGTGAACATTTTGAGAATAAAATAAAAATAATAATAACGATAGAGTCTTCAGTGATTTTTAATGGTTCATCAGATGACATTGGATAAAAGGACAGGAACAACAGGGCTTTCTCCATAGCCAACAGGGAAAGATGAGAGCAATGAAGAAGGAAACTGCTGGCGTACAAGGGATACAAGTTAGCAAAAAAAAGAGTATAGGTTTTTCTGGCAACTTGAGCTCTAGGTGAATATACAACTGCAATTTAATTGCTTTACACTTGACTAAAAATTTTGACAAGCAGGTCACCGTGTTTCTCTATATTTACCAACTTTAGAAACTTTATGAAATATTAGGAAGAACATAAGTTCAGGAGACAAATCTAAAATTAAATCCTGGTCACTCTAATTGTTAAACTGGTAAATTTGGGCCAAAATCTTAACTTTTTTCTTGTCTGAAAGCTTAGCTACATCACGCCAGTGATAACAGTTATCATTCACAGAGATTTATGACATGCCAGACACTGTTCTAAGCACTTTAATCATATCACTTTATTCTTTCTTGCATAAACCTATAAAGTAAGTGCTATCATTAACCCTTTTACAGGGAAAAAAAACTGAGTCATGATGCCTAAGATCACACAGCTAGGAAGTATCAGAGTCAAAAATGCAGTATGAGGAGCTTTGGCTCCTTTAAAGCCCTTATTTTTAACTACTTCAGTATAAGAGTAGAGCAACAGGCATCCTAATTCATTATTGGGGCAAATACGAAATGATAAAGCCAGTTCGGGAGACAGTTTGGCTGTTTCTTACAAAGCTAAACAGACTTACCATAGGATCCACCAATCATATAAGTGTTTATCCAAATGAATTGAAAACTATGTGTACATAAAATTGTGTATATGAATGTTCATATTAGCTTTATTTGTAATCGCCAAACCTTGGAAGCAATTGAAACGACCTTCAAAAAGTGAATAAACAAACTGCAGGACATTATTCAATAAAATATTCAAAAATTAAAAAAATGAGCTGTCAAGCCACAAAATAAAACCCACTGCACATTGTTAAGTAGAAGAGGCTACGTACTGTGTGAGTCCAACTATATGACATACTGAAAAGGCAAACTATGGAGAAAGTAGATCAGATGTTGCCTGGTGCTTGTGAGAAGAAATAGAGGGATGAATTGGCAGAACACAGAGTACTTGTACTGTAATGAAATTATTTTAATAGTGAATCCGTGACATATGCATTTCTCAAAGCCCATAGAAAGTACAATGAAAAATGTTAACCCTAAGGTAAACTATGGACTTTAATTAATAATAATGTACGAATAGTGGCTTATCAATTGTAACAAACGCACTATACTAATAATGCAAGATGTTAGTAATGGGAGAGACTTTCTGGGTAAAGTAGAGAGGAAGTATATGGAAATTCCTTGTATCTACTGTGCAATTTTTTTCTATAAGCCTAAGCTGCTGAAAAAATAAAATTTATGGTTTTTTAAAAACTATTTTAAAAGTCTACATTGTAGTGTTTTCAGGGGTAAATGAAGTAAAATTGTGTAAAATACTGAACTTAATGCCCTGTAACTATTTCAGAAAAATAGACCTTTAAAAGTCACTCTAAGTTTTTATAATTACCATAGAGGATAATCTCAGACTCTGAAAATCTTTCAAAAATGCACAGTGCCTACAACTCAACGAAACTGTTGTATTATACCTCTAAGAAAAAATTAAAGGCAATTGCCTAAAGACATTTTGATCACGAGCTATATAGCACACTTCAAATATTAAAAACTGAAAGCTGAGAGTTTTTTCCCTTTAGGTCATATTTATCTTCATGATACACTCTCTAATTGATTCCTCAATCACCCAGCTGTATTTACCCAGATTCTCTGGATGGTGATCTTTTCTAAAGCTAACAATACCTTATGAAAAAGAAGTGTATTTTGTACTTAACAATGTCTTATTCCCAAGGACAGTGTAATCCTTGAAAGGAAAGCATGCAAGAGAGTCATCAAACAAATTACTCTATTTTCAAATATGATTGTGTATTAATTAAATACAAACATTATTTGTCAGTCATATCTTTACAGTGTTGTAAAGGTCACTGAAATTATCCATTTTCAGGGCTCTGTAACATTGGTAAGATGTGTTCAAAAGATAGTGAAATTAGACTAATGAGTAAAACAAATGTGTAACATGTTGCATTTAATATGTACTCAAACTCTTTTACTAATATGAGACTGTAATCATGTCTCAGTGAAATTTTTAAAATAATTACATTTTTCTATTACATGTTTAGGTAATAGCAAGATTAAAAAATAGAAGGGAAGAAAAGAAATAAAAAGAAAAACAGGAGAAAAAAATTGTCTCCAAATACTAAAGTCTAAAGAGTTCAATAGGAGGGAAAAAATTGGAAGTTTTAAATTGTGCCACTTCTTTCTTCTGTGAAGAGCATGCTCTTTGCTGACTTTCTTTTTATTATCATCATATTTGTGATGTTAAATATAGGACTACTTTAATGTTATAGGTAGAATTATTAACCTATGGGCCTAAAACTAGTTCTGTATTTCAGCAGGGAGTTCCAGGTCACACAGTAATGAGTAAAAGGAACCTCAGAAATGAATACTGAATACCTGCATGATACACCATCATCAGTCTTTCTCATGTGTCAACTCTGACTTTATATTTCAGTTTTAGATCTACAGATGAGCTCTGTTTTTTGCAGTAAGTCCTCTATGAATGATGAAACTAAAACAAAAGTGATTACTGGTAAAAGTTACAGCATCCTAAAAGGATGAACAAGCCAGATCTTCAAGAGGAACAGAAAATAGCACAATTTATGACACTCAAAACAAAAAGAAAGTTTACACAGAGATTCTAATAAGAGTGTAAATGATTTAATTGAGTAAAAATCATCCTCAGTAAAAAAAGCAAAATAATTTTATAGAGCTGTTTCTCTATGGCATTATATCAAAGCAAAATTCGATGTGAGCCATCAGTCACAAATACCTGGTCTGTCATGAATTCTTTATGTTGTCTTTTTCAGTCCACAATTTGAATGTGAATGTGTGGCTTCTGGCATCAACAGCTGGTTAAGGCTGTGTGAGGCTCTACTGAATAAAGCCAGGTCTGGAAAGAAGTAGAAGGTAAACTGCCATCTTAAGAACAAGAACTGCATAATGACAGTTCTCATCAATGAAGAAAAGAAACTTCTCTACAGGCTTCTTGGTAACATTTGTCACCCCTTACACCATTGAGGGAATGTCAAAGTTGTCAAAACCTGCATCCTTACTGGGATGTGCCAATGATTTCTCTTCAGTCTCTTCAGACTATAGTCTATGGATATGTTTTCCTGCTTGGTGGTTTGGGAACTAGCCAAAGTATTCTCAAAAAGCCTATAGATTGTAATTACCTTAAGAGCTTTAACAAATGGATCTTGCACCCAGAAGGCCTGATATGATTAGTCTGGAGTGGGGCCTATGCTTAGGAATCGGTAAAATTCCTTAGGTACTTTAAGGTATAGCCATGCTTTCTCTTCACTTCTATTGTCCCAGGTATGTGTATTGTGCAAAGGGGCAAGTGAAATCCCAAGGCCCATTCCATTAATGTTAACTGACTCCCTTAGATATGCTAGGAGTAAAGGCAAATTTTCAGTCCAAATTTGTTGCTGTTGTTGCTCTTGGCACATGATTTATAAATTTATGGAATTATAAAATGGTAATTTCATGTTCTTTTAAGCAATAAGCTGATGGAAGTTTATAGCAGCAACAATAGGAAACTAATACAATGACAGATTTTGTGATTACTGTTTCTTTGGTGTGGTAGACTCTTGGATTTCCCAGAATCTATGGAGAAACATTTTAAAATGGGTGATTATTTGGAATATCTTTATTCTTCAGTTGAGCTGAAGAATACATACAGAGCATACAGAGCATAATCAAATCCAAGTTCAGCTATTACAGAGCTTGTCTGAGTTGATATATTTTTCCAACACTGCTGTAAAACATAAGTGAAAGCTGGCAGCCATGCCTTAGCACCTGGGAAATGTTACAAATAGTAATAATCTGATAAAAAGATAGATGGCAAATTTCTAAAGAAATAAAAACATAATCTTATAATCTTAAGAGTCCAAGACCTAAACGAGTTCCTGGCACCTGGTGGTCAAAAAGTATTTATAGAGTAAAAGTGTGATTGAGTCACCTTCTCTTCCCAGAAACATAATGTTGTGTGTTTCCTTTAAGCACTTCCTCATCCTGTATCTCTGTCAGAAAAGACTTTCATTCCCTATTTCACTTCTTTCACTGGTTTACTTACACTGTATCATACCAGATATCATTTTCCTAGAATTTTCTCCCATTGTCTTTTGTGTAATCATAATATTTAGTATACATTTTTATAATATTACCAATAGTTTTAACTAATATTATCCTTTTCCATGTTTGTCTCCTATGGCACAAGGTGATTTCTTCGTGGTGACCCATCTGCCAGACATAAATATATATCCCTGACATCTGTGCATAGTGGGTAGAACTCAGAGCTTAAGAGTGCATATAAAAAAATGAACAAATTATTATGTGAAAGTGTGATAGAGAAAAATATTAATACTTGTATAAACAAAGGAAGTTAGTTTCTAGGTTTTTTCCCTAGATGTTTCCCATTTACTATCATAGCTACTGATAATAAAGGAAATAATGACCTGTTCCTTTGATTTAAAATTGAGATATAATTGACATATAACTATATAAGTTTAAGGTGTACAGCCTGATGAGTTGATAATGTTGTATATTGCAATGCGATTACTGTTAGAGTGTTAGCTAACATGTCCATCATGTCAAATAATTACTGTTTCTTTCTGTGGTGGAAATATCAAATATCTTAACAATTTTAAGGAATCAAATATCTTAACAATTTTAAGAAATATAATACAATATTGTTAGCTGTAATTACTGTGTTGTGCCTTAGATCTTCAGAACTTATTTATCCTGCCAATGAATAAAATTGCAAGTTTATATTTTTTGGCCTCGGAAGTCAGAAGAGTTAGTTCAAACACTTCTTTAGGAAAAAAATCACCTTACCTACTGAAATTTGCATATTTTTTTTTTTTAGTATGGAAAAAATAAAATCAAACTTAGAATCATTAATGTTTAAATATTTTTCCAAATTTTATGCTCAAATTCTTGATTTGTGTAAGTCATGGCCTCTAAACTAATTCCGGAATCATGATAACCCCACAGCCTTGATTGAAGCTTACTGAAACTAACAGAAATTCAATACTGATATGATGAAAAGATGAGCTAACCTGTGATGTTGTTGTCTGTTAATATTGTGCACTGAAACCCTAAACTCAGCTAATAGTAAGATTTGTGTGAAATAAAATCATGATTACTCAGCAGATATGTCTCCAGCCTTGCAGTATAATGACTCCAAAGTTTTGTCACAATGGATTTAGAGTACATGTAGTCAGAAACTGCACAAATACCCCTGAATGGCCATTATCCAGTTCCCAACCCCACACTTCTCTTTTTAAATATACCTAAATCTTTTATTCTTTATTATAGACTACTGGTTTGTCACATAAATGATTTTGTGTAAATACTATCTAGCTAAAGTATATTATAAAAGTTATTTTGCTGCATTTTATTAAAAATAGGTATTATTTTTAAAAGTATTTTTAAAATATCTTAAATTGTTGAAGCGATATTTCGAACCTGATAAAATATTCAGTTCTCTATGCAATTTTTTTTTCCAAATCTGTATAAAACAATCCAGCACCTTTCCTCAAGCTCCTGCTAGGGTTCAGACTTCCTAAGAAGGTGTACTTTAGTCTATCAGTTTTTGAAATCCTGAATTATTTAAGACAGATTGGTGGCTTAACATATATTATCTAGTATAATTATTATTGTTGTTGTTATTATTAATAATTTAAACAAAATAGGCATTGTCACTGATAATACTGAAAATATTTAACATCAGTAACTAAATGGCACCAACTGATCAGTAAAGGCCAGATCACTGGGTGTGAGTACAGCTGACATAACTACTGGTACACCTCAGCTAAAGATCAATCATATTATGTAATTTCATTTTATAGATGAAGAAAGAATAGGAGAAATACTATGACTTATCACCTGTAGTTAAATTTTCCTGATGTAAAGTCTAGTGCCCTTTCTACTTAAATAGTCACATGTAGAATATGTGCCTTTTAAAACAAGATAATATGTACTGTTGTTTTCTTATTAGATTTGAAAACTTAGATACAGATTAGATATAGATGATATAGATAGATATAGATTAGATAGATATATAGATATAGAGATAGAGTGATAAATATCCACAATAGAAAATACCAAAAAAACAAAAGTTTTAAAATGTAATTTATTATTTAAATTTTAGAAAAACTTCTGCTATCAATTTCTTATATTGTTTTAAATCTTTTGATGACTACATATTGAATTCTACAATTGTTTACTTTTAAACTATTCTTTTAAAAAACTGTTTAAGGACTATAAATATATATCTTGCCAATCATATTTTGAGCATTTTTCATGTATAAAATATTTTATTAGAACATCAATTCTAATAAATTTTTAATCTTCCAACATATGGAAAAACATAAGAAATTTACCTTTTACCTTTTATTTTTCTCTATGGTTGAATGAATAGGGTTTTTCAACTTGTAAATAATATAAATGAAGTTTTAAAAAGCATGCATGTACACAATTTTCTGTTTCTACTTCAGATTATTTTCTAGGATTGTTCTATAAGTCTTAACAATATGTTTAAAGATAAGAATGTTATAAGGTTCTTGACATATCTATATTGCCAAACTGAGTCAATTTGCATGCTTTCCAACATTGTATATGCCTTATGTTATACTTATTATATATTTATTATATATGCTATAGATCATCTTATTCAACAGAAGTAATGCAGATTACACAGGTGAGCTACATGTGTAATTAGGGAAATTTTACTAATCATTTTAAAAAGTAAAAAGAAATAGCCAAATTTATTTTAATATATTACATTTACCTCAATGTAAAACTATTATTTCACCATCTAATTAACATAAAAGTATTAAGATATATTTTATTATTCTTATAATAGTAAAAATTAACTAGGTATTTTATACATATATTTTTTTATTTAAAAGACTTTTTAAAATTAAATTTATAGGGGCAGTATCGGTTAATAAAATTATATAGGTTTCAAGTATAAAATTTGATAATATAGCATCTGAATATTGTGTTATATGTTCACTACTCAAAGTCAAATCTCCTTCCATCACCTTATATTTGACCCCTTTTAACCTTATCTACCTCCACTCCCTCCCTTCCCTCTGGTAATCATTAAACTGTTGTCTGTGTCTATGAGTTTTTGTTTGTTTGTTTTGTTCAATTGTTGATCTCAGTTTTATGTCCTACATATGAGTGGAATAATAGGATTCTCAACTTTTTCAGTCTGAGATATTTTGCTTAGCATGATAATCTCAAGATTCTTTCATGACACAAATGGCAGTATTTCATCTTTTCTTGTGGCCGCATAATATTCCATTGTATATATGTACCACATTTTCTTTATCCAATCATCTGTCAAAGGGTTCTTAGGCCACCATGAATAATTCTGCAATGAACATAGAGGTGCATATATTTTTAAGAATAAACATTTTCAAATTTTGGGGGTAGACACTGAGAAGAGAGATTGCTGGGTCAAAGACAATGAATTCTCAAGGCAGCCAAAGAAAAGAAGATGGTGATTTATACAGAAAAACACATTAGATTATCATTGGATTTTTTAAGCAGAAACTTTACAAGCTAAGAGGGAGTAGCATCAATTATCAATTTGTATTTGCCCCAGTTCAACTGCTCAATAGCCATATGTAGCTCATAGCTAACTATTGCACAGCACGATTATAGATGCTTAATTGTTGTAATCTCAAAGATCATTATGTTTATGTTATTTTTATAGTTGCTATAAGTTTAAACACTTTGAAAAATTTTAAAACATATGAGTACTTGTCTAAATACATAGAATTTAGGGGCGGAGAAGTTGAAGCTAAAATGCTCATTGGGATTCACAGGAGTTAATTCCAGAAGCAAATCTGAACTCAAAAGTTATCTATGCAAATATACATTAATTAGAGCTTCATAGGTGATATTTTCCAAGCTATTCATAAAATAGCCCAGTATTAGTATGTTTGGCTGCTATAATAGAATATCATAGATTGTGTGGTTTGTAAACAACAGAAATTTATTTCTCACTGCTATGGAGGTTGGGAAATTCAAGATCAAGTGACTAGAAAATTCAATATCTAGTGAGGACCCAATTTCTGGTCTCTAAATGAACATCTATCACTGTAAAGTCATATGACAGAAGAGGTAGGGAAGTCCTCTGGACTCTTTTATATAAAAATACTAAGACCATTTGTGAAGGCTCCCTTATAATGTAATAACCTCCCAATGGCTTCACCTTCAAATTTCATCACATTAGAGATTAGGTTCCAGTATAAAAACTGAGAAGAGGGGGTCACAAAAATTTGGTCTATAGCAAGCCCCCTGTATTTGTCCCCTCTGAATTCAAAATTACATTGGATAGACTCATATGATTTAGAAGTAAACATTTAGTCATAAAGTGGATAATATCAAAATGAACAATGATGACTGGAGGGTAATAGAAATCAGAAACATCAAACTTGGAGCTATTAACACAAGCAATCTTGTTTCAATCGGTCCTAAAAAATCAGTATAGCAATTTAGGAAGTTATAATAACTATTATAAATAACAGCATATAAACTGCCTAGAGAAAAGTATACAAAATGTTAAAGAAAAATCTTACCAAAAAGCAAAAAGAATAAGCATGATGATCTTTTAGTGTCATATGGGATATTGTTTAATAGCTCCATCACAGGATTATTTAACTATTGATTGAATATCAAAGAATTAGTATTATATGTTAACTTGTAGATTTTGGTCTATTAGAAATACAAATCAATTTAGTAGTTGAAATAAATTTATCATGGCTATAAACTTTGAAAAGATATTTTACTTTTGTGTTCTAGTCTTTCCATTTATAGAATAAAAGTCTGGCTTAGATAAATGGGAGTCTCCTGTGATTTTCGCATGCCATGATTCAGCATAGTTTTTATCCAGAGAGAATTCTTTGGATACTTTTGAATACTTTCTGCCTGCCAGAGGGCACAGACTTTTGGGTAAGATTTTGGAGGTATCTAACTATCATATTGTGAGCCTTAGCTGCAAAGTATGGAAGCATAACTTTCAACCACATATTTCAATCTCTCATGACTCTTACATGGACTTTCATTATAATTCAAATTTTTGCATTTGTCTCTAAATGTAAAATTTAAAAGGTATAACTTCAATAAGAATGATTTAGATCTTCAGTGGTCAGTCTGAGGAATATTTAACTTGATCAAAATTATTCATCTCAGAGGTAATAGAAAAGAAATGGAATATTTCTTTTAATATTAACATGGACAGTATAATTAACATGGACAGTATTTTTAATTGGTATACAAAACCTTTCAAATAAAATTGTGAATCAAAATGTTCTTCACTAAAAGAGTCTTTTTCCAAAGCTAACAAATGATTTGACAAAATTAAGCAACAACGAACTTAACCTATCTACCTAGTAAATTCTTTTTTTTTAATTGTCCTCTAGTTATCTCCCTATATAAAGTTCTACCTCTTTCTCTATACCTTTCGTCTTTCTCCTTTTGTATTTCCTCTTATTTCTCCCTCCTTTTTTCTTTTACAAACCTCCTTCATTCACCCAGACTACCTTTAGTCTCCCAAATGTCATTTGCCTCTAAATATTCATTTCTCATGTGAGCCAGTCATGCAGTCAATGACAGATTTTAAAATTTAAACCTGAGCTGAATTAAGTGCTATACTAAAGTAATTCTATAAACCTAGACTAGGACAGCATACAAAAATTTAGAATTCTATTGAATGCATACCACCCAGGGTTATCTACCCTATTCCAAATTGGACACATGTTGACTGGGACCTCACATGTTAAGTCCTAGATGGCAAAATCTGATTGGACTGACACAGAAACGCACATAATTCTTCCAACAAAAAACCCAAGAGTCAAAAATTACCCCAAATTGGGAAAAAGTCTCCCAAAATATATACTTGAAAGATTACCAATAAAAATCAATTAGATTATAAACTACTCATGCAAACATAGAAAAGATGTTTAGAAATTTTTTTAGATAGACTATAATATCTTCAACTTTTGAGAGTTAAAGAAGATGTTGATATGAAAAATAATTTTATATTATTTAATCAATGATGTCAAACTGAAATTGTAGACCTAATTCAACACAGAGATTACAGTGGGAAAGAGCCCTTTATCTGAATTATAACACCCAACAGAAGATTCTAAAACAAAACAAAACAAAAATAGAGAAAACTAAAATTAACCTTACAGTCTTGAGATTAAACAACCAAGTGGTAACTTTTCTACTGACCACGTATAGATAAGGGCTCATAAATATATTTTATTTAATTTTTATTAAGTTTATTGGGGCAACATTGGTTAATACAATTATATAATTTTCAGGTGTACATTATAATTTGACTTCTGTATATTCTATTGTGCATTTACCATGCAAAGTCCACTTTCCTTCAGCTACCATATATTTGATCCCCTTTACGCACTTCACCCTCCCCTTACCCCCTTTTTTTGACTCCCTTTAACCATCTACCTCTCCCCTCATCCCCCATCCCCCATCCCCTACCGTCTGGTAACCACTAGTCTATAGTCCATGTCCATGAGTCGTGATTTATTTGTACTATTCATTTGTTACTTTTAGGTTTATACCCCACATAAATGATATCATGTGATTTTTAACTTTTACTGTCTGGCTTATTTCGCTTAGCATGATTATCTTGAGGTCCATCTATATTATCGAAAATGGCAGTATTTTATCTCTTCTTATGACTGAGTGATATTTCATTGTATATATATATACCACAGTTTCTTTAGCAAATCAGCTATTGTAGGACACTTTGGTTGCTCCCATGTCCTGGCCACTGTGAATAATGCTGCTATTGACATCAGTGTGCAAATATCTTTTCAGATATGGGTTTTTAAGTCTTTGGGGTAAATACTCAGTAGAGAAATTGCTGAATCATATGGTAGATCAATTCTTAGTTTTTTGAGAAACCTCCATGTTGTTTTCCATAGTGGCTGTACCAACTTGCAGTCCCACCAGCAATGAATAAGGGTTTCTTTTTCTCCACATCTTTTCCAACATTGTTATTGCTTGTCCTGTTGATTATAGCTATTCTAACAGGTGTGAGATGATATCTCATTGTGGTTTTCAAATTATACTACAAAGCGACAGTAATCAAAACAGCATGGTATTGGCAGAGAAATAGACCCACAGACCAGTGTGGAACCGAATTGAGAATCTAGAAGTAAAGCCATATTTATACGGACAAATAACTTTTGACAAAAAAGCCAAAAACATAGAGTGGATAAAGGAAAACCTCTTCAATAAATGGTGCTGGAAAAACTGGAAAGCCACCTTCAATGGAATGAAACTAGACTGTTGTCTACCACCAAACACCAAAATTAACTCAAAATGGATTCAGGTCCTGAATATAAGACCTGAAACAATAAAATGCATAGAAGAAAACATAGGAAGGAAACTCAAGGACCTTGGACTTAAAGAGGATTTTATAAATTTTACCTCAAAGGCAAGGGAAGTAAAAGCTAAAATAAATGAATAGAACTACATTGAACTAAAAAGCTTCTGCTCAGCAAAAGAAATTGTCAGCAAGATAAAAGAGACAACCATTCAAATGGAAAAATATATTTGCAAGCAACGCCTCCGACAAGAGCCTAATATCTAAAATATACAAAGAACTCATATGACTCAATAACAAAAAAAACAAATGACCCAATAAAAAAATGGGCAGAGGACCTGAACAGACACTTCTCCCTAGAGTTCATACAAATGGCCAACAAATATATGAATGAGATACTCTTTCTACATTAAACTCTGCCACCTTCACCCTGCCATCTCTGCTAAAGCTCTTCCTCTGGCTAAACATTCCACAGAGGTTTTCCCTATCTCCCATTAGTTAAAGGTAATCTTTGCAACCTTACCAAAAATTGAAACAATTATTTCTTTTTAAATTTTATATTAGTTTCAGGTATACAGCATAGTGTTTAAGCATTTATGTAATTTACAGTGTGATCCCTTCAATTAGTCTAGTATCTATCTGGTACCATACATAGTTATTACAATTATTGACTATATTCCCTATGCTGTACTTCACATCCTCATGACTATTTTGTAACTATCAATTTGTACTTCTTCATTCCCTTCACCTTTTTCACTCAGACCCTCAACCCCTCTCTTCTCTGGCAGTCACCAGCTCTGTGATAACAGCTTTGCAAATTTCATAAAGAAAGACTTATTTTGAAAATTAATAATAGTATTAGATGTACATCAGACTGACCATTCCTTGATATTCCAGAGGACTCCTCAATTCTTAATCAAATTGTATCCTCTGGATTTACTGTTGCCTTCTCCACTATGTTTGATGTATACCTCAGATAAAAATCTTGACACCATATCTGACACTCTCTGACCTAAAAATTCCCCTGATGTAGGAACAATAACTGGAGCAGAACCAGAGAAAGTAAAAGATGCTCTCCAAACCAATCACATAAAATGCCAGCAACTCCAGTCTAAGTACACCTGGCATTTTCCCTTAATTTCGTATGTTTTCTCACTCCTTTGTCTGCCAATGTTAACTAACTCCTTTGTACAGCGAGCTCTAAATAAATAGCTTTTATTTATTCTAGTTTGAGTGTTTTTTGTTTATTTCCACACTACTAAAGGTGAAATGATGGAGAAACAACAATGAGAATCTGTTAGAAAATTTAGTTCAAAGCCTTGGAAAAGAAAATTTGAAAAGGCACACTTTATCTTTCTGCTAGCCTGGATGTTTGGCCAGAAAAAAAGTTGTATAAATAACCAATATCATGGAATTTCAAGGATTTTCTATGAAAAACAAAGTGGTACAAAAAAATGTTCAGGAGAAGAATGAAAGAAAGTCTGCTTTCAAACCTATAGCATTATATTTAAGAAACTCACAATTTAGAATGGTGTTTTTGTATTTAAATAGCATATGCAACTTTAAGAATAGCCAGACTTAAATAGGGGAAAACTAGATTGTTCTTTATCCCTCAGGTAGACACCAAGAGTACCTGACCTACAACACACAAAATAAATGGTCAGAATATTTTAGAATTTACAGAATGAGCTTCAGTTTCTCACAATCACTATCCACGGAATTCTGTTACTCCAAATTAGTGTTTCCATTGCCTGATATGTAACGAGGAACAAAAGTTTCTGTAGATATTGTTCTTATAGGGATGTGTTTCTGATCTTTAATAAGTTAGTCTGATACAACTGTATTTTGTTCAAACGAATGTACATTTTAGGTAGAAAAAATAGTAAAATTTTCATATTGCTTCTGTCCTAATCCAGAAAAAAAGTACTTGGCAGTCCAATTATTTTAATATTGAAAGTTCGAGTGAGCATAAAAAACTCTCACTAGAATTTCTAAATTCATTGCAGCTCAACTTTATTCTCTAATTCCACTTCCTGATTTAGTGATGGGTATTGATTTTTTTTTTTATTTTCTGAGTTCTCTATTCAAATGTTAAGTGCAGCAATCAAGTCAGAAAAAGCACTGAGAATGCAGTCTTACAGGATCCAGTATTCCCTAAATACGAAGCTACAGACAGATAATACTGTCTGAAGTACAGTATAGAGAGCATAAATTTGCTAGTTAAATTTACCATTTTTAAACATAACTCACATTCAGGGCTCTCTAGTGTAGGGATTTGAATACTTGAATCCTTTTTTTATAATATCATTCAGAATAAAGTGCTAATTTCTTCAGTTCCATATAGAAATATTACACAGTAGATTTAGAATAGTTTAGTTTTCTTATTTTTTATTAGCAATATATTGCAAAATCAAAATTCTTCTGTTTTAAATTCAGAATTTCTTTTTATTTAAGTTCATGGCAATAGAACAAGAACAGTTTATCAAACTACAAAGAAAATATTTAATCTCTGTGAATGTTAGTGTGCAGCCCTGGACTTTCTAATCTGATTTTATTTTAGCTCTTCTCTCTTAATTCCCTCAGGCTCAGTCTTAAAACTATTTACCAACTGCTGCTTACAATTACAATCACTATATATTTTAATAGCATAAATGAAGAAGCCAAATAGATATACCCCAAGGTTTGGATTGATATCAGAACATACCAGAAGGTTAACATTTTACTGGAATTCAGTGAAAGAATTCAGTGGAAAGATTCAGTTCCTTAATTGTTTCTCAGTTCTCTTTTCTTTTTCGTAAATATGCCTCGAATCAGATTAATGAATGCCAAATGCAGAAATGTGGTTAGGCTCTCGGATGGAGTGTCAGGTTGAATAGTTTATGTCCTGTTATGCTACAGAAAACTGAAGGAATAAAGTGACTTTCCAAAATCAAATTCAGCATAATTTTCTTTTATTGAATATATGTTCATTGACAAATACACAAGAGTCAGGCACACAGATGTTTAATGTGCAAGTTGTGAACAACACTAATAAGATCTCTGCCTTCAGGAAGTTTATATTCTGGTGGAGGTAACAGATATCAAACATTATTTTCTATACATTTGCATATAAACACATTTTTAATGTCGCTTACCTTTAAATACGTATATCCTCGTTCTTAGTCAATCACCATCCAACCATTCTGCTCCATTATATAGTAAAATGGTGCAGCTTTATCGATAACTTCTATTTTTATTTTTCTTTGTCCCTAACTCCAATGAGACTTATTCCTAAGACTGTTACTATCATTATCAATTTGTCTAATGACTTCCACATTTTCAAATCCAATTAATATTTATTCTCATTTTCACTGTACTCAACCTGTTAGAAGCATTTGAGCAATTTATTATTTTCTCTTTCTTTAAATATGATCTTTACTTGAACACTGGGACAGATTATTATCTACATATCTATCATCATCTATCATCTATTTATAGCTTTATTTATCATCTACCTATTTATAACTATATCTATCATTTACTTGAATCTACAGCTATCATATCTATATATCTGTCTATCATCTATCTATCTATCTATCATCTATCTATCTATCTATCTATCTATCTATCTATCTATCTATCTTTCTATCTATCTATTTATCTAACTCTCTATCTACATATTTATCATCCGTTCATCCATCCATCCATCTATCTATCCATTTATTCATCTATCCATCATCTATCTCTTCCCTTCCCTTTTGCTCTTTGTCTTCACTCCTTACTGAGGCTTCCTCAGTTGCCTTTGCTGTTTCCTTCTCTCTTACCTCATCTCTAAACATCAAAGTACCTCAGGATTCAGTCCTTGCACAATTTCATGCTCACTTTTCATGATATCTTATCCAACACCATTCAAAATATTATATGCAAAAGATACACAAAATTTTAGATTTATATCTGACTATTATCTTAAAGCAGATTTAAGAAGTGTCTTAAACTAAATGTGTCTACAATCAAACTTTTGAGTTGCATTCTCCATATCCAAATCTTCCAAAAAATAATAATAAAAAATTCTACTTCTTGTTTTTCCCAGCTCAGCAACTGTAACATCACTCAATTAGCCTCTCGTGACATACATCTAATTTATTAAAATCATGTTGTCAGTGCTGCTTCAGTATAAATCTGAAATCTGATGCCTTCTCCTCTACCATATTTGTTTAGTACATAATTATCTTTCTTCTTGCCTTTATGTTTGCTCTCTTAAATAGTCTTCCTAGCTGTTACCTTTAGCCTCACCATCTATTTTTTGTATAGGAGCAAAAATAAGTTTTTAAAACATAAATCAAATTATGTCACTCCTCTGATCATAACATAACCTCTGTTGCCTCCAAATTCACTCAGTAAAAATTTTAGAAGCCTTAATATAACCTTTATTATCCTTTGTGCTCTGACTTCAAATTAGCTCCCATACTTCATTTTCTATCTATTCCCACCAAGGGTCATGTCACCAGCTATATCGGCTTCTTTCTTGCTCTTTGAAACACTAAGTACACCCTCCCATCAGAAAATTTATATTTTATATACTTCCTTTCTGACCAAAACAAAACAAAACAAAAAACGTATTTCTGAATACTCAGATGGCTTCCTTTCTGATGTCTTTCAGGTCTTGACTCATACATGACCTTCTCAGGGAGACCCCTCCTGATAACGTGGATGACATGTTGTGATAAAAAAATATATTGTTACTAACCATCACTTTCTTTATTTTTATTCTACTCTTTTATTCTACTTCTTTTGAGTGAATTTCTAAGAAATACAATGCAAGATAACTTTAACCAAATGTACATGTACATTCATTATAGTTGATGGGTTTTCTTTTGTAAAGGTCTTTTTAACATGCATTCTGTTGATGTGAGCTTGGGAGAAAGAGGACCTCAAAGACCTTCCTTTTCATTTCTTTCTTTTAAGTCGAGAGGCAATGCCAGTCAGGTTCTCCCTTATTTTCCCAAGCTCACGCCTTGCCCCTAGTACCAGAATAAACAAACAAACAAAATCCTCACAAAGAATAGATGTCTTCCAACCTTATGCTTTCAAACAACAAATAGAGAAAGAAAAAAGAGTAGGAAGAGAAGAAGGAGAATTTCTTCACTTCTCTCAAAATTAGGTTCTATGGCAACTCTTGTACATTATTGATGTTAAGAAAAATCCACCCCTAAATTCGTTGGAATGAGAAGCAAAGTGAATTGCACATGCATCAGGTAAATTGTTTTTACTATTTCTCAAATTTTGTGAGAGAAGTCAAAGATGTTAGAAATAGAATTACTCATAAACAGAAAGATTTGCTTAGTTTCACAAAGCTAAACCTGCACACGATTGAGGGATCTCTTGTATTAAAAAAGAAGTGTGGGAAGGGATTTAGGTGGCTGGAAGAATGGAGAAAAGGTTGAAGAAGGACAAATTAGTATTAATAGATGCTCATGGGGATGGAGAGCACAGCATAGGGAATGTATTTAGCATTAATGTATTGATTAGGTAAAGAGCCAGAAGAGAGAAAAATCAATTAGGGGGATCATTTTGTAAAATATATAAATGTTTAATTGATATACTGTATACTTAAAACTAATAATGTTAAATTTTAAATAAATAAAAATAAATAAATAAATAAATAAATAAATAAATAAATAAATAAATAAAATAAAAAATAAGTGCAACATATTTGAAAGCAATGTGTGCCCATTCCCAAAATTTGTCAGCTACACTTCACAGACTAACTCTCTGCTCTTTCATAACTGTAACTATAACTAATTACAATTACCTCTATAACTCAACTATAGACAAATTAAATCTATTTAAGTTGAAAATAATGTTTAAAAGACAGGTGAATTAATTGTTCATCTGCACTTACTTTTTTATTGGATTAAATGACATATTAGTTTCTGGTGTATAACATAATGACTCAATATTTGTATATATTGTGATCACTAAAATAAGTCTAGTTATCATTCATCACCATATATATAGTTACAATTTTTTTCTTGTGAGAAGAACTTTGAAGATCTACCCTCTTAGCAATTTTCAAAAAAGCAATACAATAATGTTATCTATAATCATCATGCTGTGTATTACTTATTTATTTTACAACTGAACTGTTGTTCTGTTAGGTGTCTAGTCAAACATGAGTGACAGGGAACAAAGAAATAGGGGCCCAGACTAGAGACCACCCGAAGAATACTCTAATGGTAGTAAAATTCTGGGTATGCACATGCACACTAGGCAAAGAGTTATATAGCAGCCACATGTCAGTCAAAATGACCTCAGTCACCAATTGCTTAGGAATGCCCTTGGAACCACCTCATCATAGCCCAAATATAAAGCAGACATTTTCACTTCTGGGCCCTCTTTTGATTTTCTGAGCTCCTTTTCTTTGTGACATTTTGGTTGGTTATAGTACTGGGACAATGTAATTCCTTGGGATATGCTTTGTCTGTCTCTATGTGCCTCTGTGGGACATTCTCTATCTTTCTAAAATATATACTTTAATAAAACTATTAAATCTCAATGACCTGTGATTCTTCACTGAGTCATTTGAGGAAGAACTGAGGAAAAATGCTAGCTCTACTTCTGCACTGTTGTTATCCCTCTCCCTCTCCCCTGTCCTTTGACTCCAACAAGAACAATTCCATTTAAATCCTTTTACCTGTTTCACTCAACCCTTACCTCCTGCCTATGGCAGCCACCTTGCTATATGCAAGATCTTATTTTGGTGTTATTTTAAGATTCTACATAAAAGTGATATCATATAATATCTATCTATTTATCTCTGTTGAACTTATACCACTTAGTATAACGGCTCCCAAAGTCCACCCAAGTTATCAAAATAGCAAGATTTCCTTCTTTTTAAAGTCTGAATTATATATACAAATATGTGTATATGTGCATGTGTGTGTATATACATATGTGTGTGTGTCTATATATATGTACATATGTGTGTTTATATGTGTATGTGTTTTCACATTTTCTTTATTCATTCATCCATGGACACTGAGGTTGCTTCCATATCTTGGTTATTGTAAATAATGTTGCAATAAACATGGGGTTGCATATATCTTGACAAATTAGTGTTTTTGTTTTCTTCAAATATATACCCAGAAGTGGAATTACATTCTCACCAACACTTGTTATTTCTCCTTCTTCTTTTTCTTCTTTTTTCTTTCTTTTTTCTGATAATAGTCATTCTCACAGGTATGAAGTGATATCTCATTGTGATTTTGAGCCACATTTCCCTGATAATTAGTGTTGTTGTATACTTTTTAACGTACCTCTTAGCCATCCATATGTCTTCTTTGAAAAAATGTTGACTCAGATTTTCATCTTATTTTTAATTGAATCACTTGTTTTTGCTCTTGAGTTATATGAACCTACACTTACTTTCAACAAAATAATTCTATAAAAGGTTATTTTCTATGGGTCTTCTTGTAAACTATGAGAATAAACCTCAGACAAATCATTGTTTTAAAATTGAAAAAATCTTAAAGATCATCCAATGCAACTTCTGAAATCTTGCTATTGAAGGTTTTATATTATTTTCCTTAATAATATTGTTTTCATAATATGATTAACCTGCCAAGTGGATGTCTGTAGTATTTTAGGGAAGAAACACACACATTATCTAATCTCATTATCTAATGATCACTTTTGAGATTAGTGGTTATACATTTTTTTACCCTTTTATTTTGTATCCAAATGTTTGATCACAAGAAAAATCCTACTTGTACCAAACAATTTCAGAGCTCAAAATTTTACAACTTTTGTGAATTCTCTTGAAATACTTTTAAGCAGTAATAAATGAGGATACAAAAAATAATTAAAATTACTAGGACTGATTGAATCTATAGTTCACAATAAACTCACAGATAGTCATTGCAAAATGCAGGAACTGCCAACTCCAGTAGGAGGTATCTAACAAATATTTGTTTATTTGTTGACTTACGTATACTGTAGAAAAATTTTTTTCTTTCTTTCATTTTAACACAGATAAAGAACACATTTTCCAGCCTGTTAATTTTGGCATAGATTTTTTTTTTTTACTTTTTAACCTACTATTTTAAACATTAAACTGTTCAAGTAAGCATCTAATTAAGATCTTCAAATGTTATACTAATTTATGATTCAAGAAATCAACTGAGCCATGAGTAAGAGGTTATATGCAACCTGGAATTTTAGTCTAATGGAAACATATGTGAGACATGACAAGGGAAATGCACATAGCTCAGTTAGACCCTACAGCAGTTAGCACAAAACATATATCTATCTGCTCATTTTGTTGTCACTTAAACATTCAAATATTTGAACACTTAGTACCAAAAACATTAATTTGGATAAATGTGGTTTTACAGTTTTAAATGTAATTGCTTTTGACAGTTTTTCTTAAATGTTTTCAAACAATAAAAGACGAGATATAGAAATACTTCAATCAATAGGGCCAACTGAATCTGTTCTTCACAATGAGTTCTCAGAGTCATGGTCAAAAGCAAAATTGTTTTATAAATGTGCTCTGTTATAGAAGATTCAAGTAAACCTTCCAAATGTTGATTGCTAAAAAACTATAGGGTTATATATATATATATATATATATATATATATATATATATATACACACGCACACACAAGTCATAAATCTCCTTTAAAAAGAGTACTCTCTTTTTAAAAATATTTTCATATTATTTTTTTAATTTATTTTTTAATTACAGTTGACATACAATGTTATATTATTCAAGTGGAGTATCCTCTTCTTTAATGATGAAAATTCTAGATTCACCATTAGTTAGTGCATATGCTTATGCATTAGAAATAATGAAATCATCTGTTATAACAATGATTTTGGTAATAATGCAAGAAACATAATAAAACTCACATATGTTTAAAAATCTACTTTGTGCTTTACAAATTTTTAGAAGGCCAAAAATTCAAGTTTGAAAAAGCAATATATTTCATAAGTGTAGTTTTCGAAATCCAACAGTTCTAGATGCATATATCTACTTTAATTCTTTGAATCTATACAAACATGGAAACATTATCTACACTACCTATGTCTCACAAATAAAGCAGCAATTATAATATCAACTTTAAATCCTTGTGATAAGGAATAAATATAATCATATACTTAAAGTCTTAGTGCCTTTTAAAAGCAAACACTCCAAACTTGTTTTTTTTTTAATTATTATTATTGATATTAATGGTTCTTTCCATCATTTTCCCTGTGAAGGGCCTCAGTTATTACTTGGGACAACCCTGAAGCCAGTCATTTCTGCAACATCCCCAACAAGGGAACTTCAGCATGATACAAGTTTGCCAGTATGATGAAATTCATCCAATGCACAAAAATTGTATGAAAATAGGATACAGTAAAAAGCAGTTTTTACATGGACCAAAACAAATATTATAATAGACCACAGCATGGAGAATAATCTGAAAATGTGCCCAAATTTTCTGACCATTAGGAAATATTCATCTTCACATTTTCATAATTGGGCAGAGGAAGACAAGTTGTCCTTAGGAGGAAGTCCTCTGTACCTAAATAAGTTTATAAAATACTGATAACAGGAGTACTTCTTTGATTATGTATCAGGGGATAGTAAAAATAACAAAATAGGCCATATGTGGATATAACAATGTATACTTTATTCTACACTGAGGCTGATTATTGCCTCCCAAATAGAAAATAAACGCCTCTTGGACAAGCTTTAGTTTTCTTCCCAAAGTCCATACATTTCTCCTTCTTTCTGACAATTTCTCAAAAATTCAAGGGAAAGATATTGACTTTTATTGAATGGAGTGCTAATCATTACCCATTTTTGGAGCAAATCTGATGTTATAAATTACAGCAGGCTATCAGCTATGGTTGACTTGTAATGCTGAGCTGGGAGATTAAAAAACCACATTAAAAAATAACCTTGAATCTATTGGATAGGAAATAAACTTGGAAACCAAATGAAGTGGCCTCAAAGTGTAAAGCTGATTTAAAAAGTGATAAAAAAAAAAGATGGCTAATGAAAGGAAAGCAAAGAGCTTGATATTAAAAAAAAATCTTCAAAGCAATTATTCAATTGTTATTTTTGAATTTATTTTGCAAAGGTTTATTATGTGTCCAGGGCAATATGTACAAAAATATCAAACTATTACCTTTTTCCAATAATTTCATGAGGAAAACAACAAAAATTATAATGAAATACATTAATTGCTATAACATAGATATTACCAAGGTGATATAAGAAGTAACACTTCATGATTTTATCAGTTATGGTTTTATATGATTTTTATATGTGTTTTTCTTATAGGATAAGAAATTAGAAATGAATATTAAAAGTGTACATCATACACAAAACAGAGAAAAAATTTACTTCAAGTGAGATGTGTATGTGCAGATATTTAGAGGTGTGTGTCACTAACAATTTCTATGACCATAATACAAGTTGCTTACAGAATGGGAAATCTCTGTCAGAACAAGTAGGTTGAAACATGTTTGGGAGCAATGTTATGTGTAATGATACATAAATTGCAAGTAAATAAAAATTTTTTTAAAAATAAATCAAGATATTTTTGGAGATGTCTATAAAAGGAAATGGTAGACTACCTTACTTTTGGAAGTCCTATCTAGTCTTTTCAAGATGTAGGTATGCTCCCTGTAATAGGCAAATAGATAGACAAATTATAAAGACCTGGACAAGTATGAAACCAAGTATTAGATAGCTTCAAGTGGCAAAATAGAAAAGGAATCATGACTTAAAATGCGAGTCTTAATGCCCACAGAGGACAGCAATAAAAGTTGTAGTGCTGGCTTAGAAATTGAAAACCTACCTAAAGCTGGAACCTGGGAAATAATGGTTGCATCTGAAAAATGTATATGACAGCATGTAGGATATATGTGGGTTATATTTTGTGCTACATTATGTCTGAGCACTGCCTCCAAAATAGGAAATAAATCTCTCTTAAACAGCCTTCAGGTATTTTGTTCCCATTTTTTTGTCTCCCTCCCCGCCGCACCACCATCACCTTTATTCTTGGAGTAGATAGAGTTCTCTTCTTTAGGTACAGGATGGGGCATGGGAGAAAATTAAAACAAGAAATCAGAGACTTAGTCTACAGTATATAAAATTATGTGCTCTGAATTTTTACAGGACTTGAAAAAAAGATGAATCCTTAAAGACTAGTGGCAAAGTAGAAAGTAAAGTACAAACTGCTACCAAAACAGTGAGTATCTTAGAGCCTGCAAAAGTCAGAAACCAAGTATTACCCTCTCAACATCTTGCGTTACCTCTACAGCCCAGGGATCACACACGACTTCTGAAGGAAGCCATTTGTGTAAGTGAATAAATAAATAGAGAAACAAAATAATGTCAGAGAAAAACAATAACAAGTTAATATATTTCCAAAACAATAAAAGTAAGCAAGCAACAAACTTTCTAAGCTATACCCTAGGAATTAAGGTATGAATAAATCATTATAAAATTGAGCCAAAAATTTTGGAAAACTAGATGAAATGGACAATTATGATAAAAAGAAAACCTTAATTTAAGAATAAATGGAAAGTCTGAATTGACCAAAATGACTAAAGTATAAAAATATTCCTTCATAACAGATATCAGGCTCAAAAATTTTTAGAGATAAGTTACATAAAAATTTTGAAAAATGGACAAAATGCAATTTATATAATTCAGAGAAGACAAAAGAATTAACACTACCTAAATTATTCAATGAGAGCACAATAACCAAGAAAGAAAAATGGAAATGAGATAGTAAAAAGTAAGTTAAAGGCTAATCTCATTAATTAAAAAAACAGACATTCATAATTCCTGTAAAAATATTATCAATTTTATTGTTAATTTTAAACTAAATATTATTAGTTTAAAATAAATTTTAAAACTTGGCAAAGTTGTGTTACCTCAGAAATAAAAAGACATTTGGAAATATAATGAGTTACCTAAAAGATGTCAATAACTACCAAGTTTTAAAACTGTAAAGAACATAAAATTTTATGGAAAAGACAAAAAATGCAACATGACATTAAACCCAGAAACAAATGCACACATATATATGAAAAATGCTTTGTGGAGAACTTTTCCAAAATCCATGATGCTATATGTGTACTAACTGCATCCAGTTTCAATTTTATATAAAATTAAATATTAATTTGTGTAATTTTTGTTCATATATGCAAATTTTTATTTTTAGCATTGCTTATAATAACAATAAAGAATAATCTAAAATTCTGTTCTAAAGGAAAAATAAAAGTACATTGTGATACTTCACATTGTGAACAATCTTCAAACAAAAGCAGTAAACTTGAAATTCTGACAAATCTCAAAAATTCATTGACAAGTAAAAAAACAATTATAAAGTCATGCATATAGTATTTTAACTGATAACACTTTAATTCAAAGTTCCTAATTTTTTATAATCATTTTATTTATGTACTAAATATGTACACATATAGATTAGAACTACATGCAAAATATGAAAAAAGAATCACAAATATTCATAATCAAATTTATACCTTACAAAAATGATGCAAATACAATTAAACATTCTAATTCTGTATGGTGGGTCTCTATTTTTCATTACATTTTCCTCTGTATAATTTGCAGCTTAAATTTCCTAAAAAGTAAAGTAAAATAAGAAACAAAAACTTTGGAAGTAAAGTGCAAGTATAAATTGATGGAAAATACTCCATGTTGGAGGGTATAGCAATGATATAGGTGAGGAACTGAACTAACCAAATGTTTTGGGATTTGTAAGTAAGGGGATAATTCAAAATAATTCGTCAGTATAATTAAGGGTGTATAGTGATTAATGAGATGTAGAAGTTCAGGGGAAAAGGTAATTGAATAAATAGTGAGAAAGTGGAGGAAGAAAGATTAAGTCAATGTCCTACTATTAGATGCATGTCAAATGTAGTCTTTGGACCCAAATTACAACATACTTGAGTCTTAAAATAGAAAAAATTTAAAAAAGAACTTCCCAAGTCCTGTGGAATACATGATAAACATATACATTAGCATAGTTGGGATGCAGGAGAAGGAAGAGCAAGTTTATAAAGGAAAGTTATACATCTATTCTATAAAAAATCTAATGGGTGTGTATGTATACAAGTGTACATGAATGTAAGCATTTAACATTTTTAAATTGACAAAACATAGAATTAACCATTTTAAAGGGTAAAATTAGTAGTATTTACTATAATCACAATTGTAGGGTCATCACTTCTAATAAGTACCAAAACATTTCATCATCTTAAAATAAATTCACATGCCCATGAAGCAAGGAATTACTCCCTATTCCCCACTCCCCATCTCTTAGCAATCACCAATCTGCTTTCTGTCTCTATGTGTTTATCTAATATGTATATTTCATATAAATGTAATTATGTGACATGTGACCTTACATAAATGGCTTCTCAGGTAGCATGTTTTCAAAATTCAGCCAAGTTAATGCAAGTACTTTATTTCTTTTTATGACTGAATAGTATTCCATTGTATGGGTATGCCAGATTCTGTTTATCTATTCATCAGTTAGCAGACATTTCAATATTTTCTGACTCTTGGCTATGGTGAATAGTGCTGCTATAAATATTTGTGTATAAGGTTTGAATACCTGTTTTTAATTCTTTTGGGTATACATCTAGAAAGAGAGGCAGGTGTCCTGTTCTTATTTTCCTTACTTCCTGGGAAATTGATTAAAAATATCTGTTAAGAGAAACACACATCATCTATTGTATTTACTTACTACCATGGTTCTGGCTAAATTGTTTCTTATAGTAAATTAACCCAGAATCTATTCATGCCTTTTGAAACAAGAACTAAAATCTGAAATTCTTTCTTCAGGCCTGCCTTTAAAATATTATGCAAACTGCATATAAAGTTTTTAAGATTGTGCTTAAAAAATTGAGACCTCTGTTCACCTCCTCCCCCTCCTATAACTGTCTATTACACAACACACACAAACACACACACACACACACACACACACACACACTCTTTTGCTTAAAGTAATGGGGTCTCTTTCTGTATTTAACCTAGTACTTCATTCACAAAACAAAGAATCTAATTAAAATTGAAACTTTTTCTGTCTTAACCACAGGTAAGTTGTCATTAAATTATTTAACTTCTGTCTAGTGAGTACCTCGTTATATCCCTTATAGCTGTAAATACTCCCTTAGCGTAAGTACTTCTGTATGTAATGTATATATTTGTTATTATTTTATCATCTTAGTAATAAGGTGGCAAAACAATTATTTAAATATAAATGCTGAGTAAAGCCTTATTAAATAAATAATAGCTTTTAAACATTAACACAATGTAGTTATCTCAGAACTAGCATCAGTTTTCATTAATACAAAGCCTCAGATAAAAACCTCAAACTTTGTCACCAACTCTGACTGACATTGCTGGAATATCTTAGAAATAGTAAAAACAACAACAAGAACAACAACAAAACAGTTTAGAGGAGTTTTGGTCAAGAGGTAAATTAAAACTAAATTAAAGATCAACCTGGAGAACCATCTGAAGACTAGCATAAGACCTATAACTAATTATATAAAGAAGGAGCAATGGCAAAACTGGTAGGAGGGGCAGAGATGTGAAACAGGTTGACCCTGTACCCATGTGAGAATTGGGAGGGATACCTTGGCTGTAGAGGTCCTCTCTGAAGAGAAAAGAGCCCCAGCCCCTTACTGGGCTCCCTAGCACAGAGTATCAGTGCCAAGAATAGAAATCCCTACAACTTCTGGCTATGAAAATTAGCAAGGATTGTCACCTTGATGACTCCCTGAAAACTCACTTCATACAACTCTCTTACCACCGAGGCTCTTTCAGCAACTGGGTCATACTGGCAGCTGGCAAATGGCAGGAGGCCTCAGAGTGTCCTGGGCCTTCTTATAATCTGCCCCCCAGGGCCAGTACTAATGGCTGCCAGCCTAAGTCCCCAACATGGCCTCTCCCACTGCCTTCTGGTCCAATATAGGCAGCTACCAATTATGGATTGCTCTGTAGCGCCTACCAGGTATCCACAGACTGGTCATAGGCAGCAGCTAATCTCGGCCTACATGAGAGCTTCTACCAAGAAGCTTCAAAACCAATACACGCAATGGCTGGTTTCAGGCTGCAACAGAGTATCACCCAATGAACTCCACTAGGACACATCCAAAAGGTAGTCTCAACAGGCATTGGAGCCTTCTGGGGCTTTTTCCACTCTGTGGAGTCAGGCACCACACAGCAGCACATATGCTTTGGGCATGGCCAATCCTTATAGCCAGTCAGCCTGAAAGTCAGTCTCACCCACTGAAGTGCCAACAGCAGTCAAGGCTCAACTATAAAACAAGAGCACACACGGCACATGTAAGAGAAATTCCTGGAGCATCTGGCCCAAGCCATCAGGGAGACTGCACCACTGGGTCCCATAGGACATCTACGACATGAGACAACTCAGTGAAGACTAGGAGACATAGCAGATTTACCTAATACATAGAAATAAACACCAAGATATTGCCAAAATGAGGAAACAAAAACACATGTCCCAAATTAAATAACATGAAAAAACTATAGAAAAAAACTAAATTAAATTCAGGCAAGAAATCTACCAGATACAGAGTTCAAAACACTGGTTATAAAGATGCTTAAGGAACTTAGTGAGAACTTCAACAAAAAGATAGTAAATATAACAAAGGACATAGAAATAATATAAAACAACCAATCAGGAATGACTACAATAATTGCAATAAAGAATATAATAGAAGGAATCAAAAGCAGATTAGATGAAGCAGAGTATCAAATTAGCAATTTGGAAGACAAAGTACCAGAAAACAGCCAATCTGACCAAAAAAATAATAGATAGATGATAGATGATAGATAAAATAAAAAATGAGCATAGTTTAAAGTAGCTCTGGGACACCAGCAATCATAAAACATTCACATCATAGGGACACCAGAAGGAGAAAAGAGAAAGCAAGAGATAGAAAACCTGCTTGAAGAAATAATGACTGAAACTTTCCTAATCTGGCAAAGATAATAGACATACAGGTCCAGGAAGTACAGGTAGTTCCAAACAAGATGAAACCAGACAGACCCACAGCAAGACATATTATATTAAAATGGCAAAGGTTAAATATGAAGAGATCATTTTAAAAGTAGAAAGAGAAAGGAGTTAGTTACCTACAAGAGAGCTCCCATAAGACTTTCAGCTGCATTCTCAACCAAAACATTGCAGGTCAGAAGGAATTGACATGAAATATTTAAAGAGATGAAAATCAAGGACCTGCAACCAAGATTATGCTACCCAGCAAGGCTATCATTTAGAATCGAAAGATAAATAAAGACCTTTACAAACAAGAAAATCTAAAGGAGTTCATCATCACTAAAAGTATTATAAGAAATGTTAAAGAAAATTTCTTTAAGAAGAAAGGGAAAAAATAATATAAATATGAATAACAAAATGGCAATAACTCTGTACTTGTCAAAAGTTAGTTTAAATGTAAACAGATTAAATGTTCCAATCAAAAAACATAAGATAGCTGAATGAATAAGAAAATAAGACCCATACATATATTGTCTACGAGAGACCCACTTCATATCAAAAGACATATACAGACAGACGGAAAATAAAGGAGTAGGAAAAGATATTTCGTGCAAAAGGAAATAACAAAAAAGCTGAGGTACCAATACTTGTATCAGACAAGATAGACTTTAAAACAAAACCTTTATAAAAAAAAAAGAAGAACATTACATAATAATAAAGGGATCAATCCAGTAAGAGAATATAACCCTTGTAAACATTTATGCACACAAAATAGGAGCACCTATATACATAAAGTAAATATTAACTGACAAAAAAGGGAGAGACTGATAACAATACAATCATAGTAGGGGACTATACCTACTATCCCATTGACATCAGGCGATAGATCTTCCGGACAGAAAATCAACAAGAAAAGAGAAGCCTTATGTGACACTTTAGAGTAGATAAATTTAATTAATATTTTAAGAGAATTTCAACCCAAAATAGTGGAATATACATTCTTTTCAAATGTATATTAGGCCACAAAAACAAGTCTCAATAAATTTAAGAAGACTGAATTCTCAGCAAGTGTCTTCTCTGACTACAATGGTGTGAAACTAGAAATCAATTACAAGAGAAAAAATGAAAAATTCACAAAAACATAGAGGATAAATAACATGACACTAAACAATAAATACATTAACAATGAGATCAACAAAGAAATCAAAAGATACCTTAAGACAAATGAAAATGAAAATACAAAAAAAAGAAAAAGAAGTCTTAAAAAGGAAATGAATAAAAAAACAGGCCTTAAAAAAAAGAAAAATTTTAAACAATTTAATGTTACACCTAAAAAAACTAAAAAAAGAACAAACAAGTCTCAAAGAAAGTTGAGAAAAGAAAATAATAAAGTAATAAAGATCAGAGAGAAAATAAACATAGAGTCTGAAAAACAATACTAATCATCAATGAAAACAAGAGCTGATCCTTTGTAAAGATAGAATATATAAACTCTAACAAGATTCATCAAGAAAAAGAAAGAGGACCCACAAAACAAATTCAGAAATAAAAAATGAGAAATGACAACTGACACCAGAAATATAAAGACATAAGAAAATACCACAAAAAAATTATGTGCACAAATTGGACAATCTGGAAAAATTGAATAAATTTCTAGAAACCTACAATGTTCCAAGACTGAATTAGGAAGAGACAGAAAATCTGAGCAGATGGATTACTACTAAGGAAATTAAACCAGTAATCAAAAAACTCCCAACAAACAAAAGTTCTGGACCAGATGGCTTCATGAGTGAATTTTAACAAACAGTCAAAGAAGAATTAACACCTATACTTCTCAAACTATTTCAAAAACTTCAAGAAGAGGGAAGGCTCTCAAATTATTTTACAAGGCCAACATTACATTAATTTCAAAACCAGACAAAGACATTAAAAACAGAAAATAAAAATATCTCTGACAAACAGATGCAAAAATCCTCAACACTGTGATCAAGTGAAATTTTTTTTCCCAGGATTTATGGTTTGTTCAATATGTGAAAATCAAAATGATACCCCACATAAATGCAAAAAGAAAAAAAAATTATATGATCATATCAATAAATGCAGAAAAAGCATTTTACAAACTCAGCATGCATTTTTAATAAAAAGTCCCAGCAAAGTGAGGATAGAAGGAATATACTTTAACATAAGAAAGGACATATATGACAAACCCACAGTTATCATTATACTCAATGATGAAAAAACGTTTTCCTTAAGATCAGAAACAGAACAAGGATGTCCACTTTCACTTTTATTCAACATAGTATTCAAAGGCCTAGCCACAGCAATCAGACAAGAAAAAATAAATAAATAAAAGGCATCTAAACTGGAAAGGAAGAAGTAAAACTGTCATTATTTGTAGATGGCATAATATTATATATAAAAATCCCTGAAGAGTTCACAAAAAACTATTAGAACTGATAGTTGAATTCAGTAAAGTAGCAGGATACAAAATTAATGTTTAGAAATCAGTTGCATTTTATATACACCAAATACAAACTATCAGAAAGATAAGTTAAGAAAACAATCTCATTTACATTTATGTCAAAAAGAGTAAAATGTCTAAGAATAAATTTAACCAAAGAGGAAAAGAAAACTGTACTTGGAGAACTATAAGACATTAAAAAAATTGAAAAAGACACAAATAAATGGAAGTATATATCATGCTCACGGAGAGAAATGATTATCTTTAAAATGTCCATTACTAAATCCATCTACAAGTTCAATTCAATCTCTGTCAAAGTACCAACAGCATTTTTCAAAAAACGAGAACCAATAATCTTAAAATTTTTATGGAACCACAAAACACCCCAGATAGTCCCAGCAATCTTGAGATAGAAGAAAAAAATTGGAGGTATTACACTACCTGATATCAAACTTTACTACATATAATAGTAATTAAAACAGCATGGTACTGGCATTAAAAGAGACACACAGATCAATGAAAAAAAAAATAGAGAGCCCAGAAATAAATTGATACCTATTTGGTTATTTAATATATGACAAAGGAGGCAAGAATATATATTGTGGTAAAGACAGTCTATTCAATCAGTGGAATTGGGAAAACCTGACAGATACACACACACACACACACACAAATGTAACTGGACCACCTTCTTGCACTGTATAAAAGAAGAGACTCAAAATGGATTAAAGACTTAAATGTAAATCTGAAGCCATAAACCTATAAAACAAAAAAAAACATAGGTAATATACTCTCTGACATTGCTCTTAGTAATATTTTTTTTCTGATATACATTTTGAGCAAGGTACACAAGAGAAAAAAATAAACAAATAGAAGTACATAAAACTAATGAGATTTTGCACAGCAAAAAAAAAAAAAAAAAATCAACAAAATGAAAAGACAACCCACAGAATGAGAGAAGATATTTGCCAATGATGAGGGATTAATATCCAAAATTTATAAGAAACTTATGCAACCAAATAACAACAACAAAAAAACAAGTCTAATTAAAAAATGAGAAGAGAACCTGAACTGACATTTTCCAGAGGACATAGAAATGGCCAGTTCAAAGTTACTAATCACTAGAGAAATGCAATTAAAATCATAATGACATATCATTTTACATCTGCCAAAGTGGCCATCATCAATAAATCAACAAACAAGTGTTGGTGTGGTTATGGAGGATAAAGAACCCTTATTGTACTGTTTGTGGGATTGCAAATTGGTACAGCCACTATGGAAAACAGTTTGCAGGTTTCTTAAAATATTAAAATAGAACTACTTTATGAACTACCCAGCAATTATACTCTGGGTATTTATTTAAAGAAAAATAAAACAGTAATTAAAAAAGATATATTCACCCCTATGTTCACTATAGCACTCTTTACAATAGCCAAGATATGGAAGCAACCTAAGTCCCCATCAATAGATAAAGAAGTAGTGGTACATATATACATATATACAATGAAATATTACTCAACCATAAAAACAAATGAAATCTTACCATTTGCAACAACATGGATGGACCTGGAAGATTTTATGCTAAGTGAAATAAATCAGACAGAGAAAGAAATATATCATATAATTTCACTTATATGTGGAATATAAAAAAACAAAATAAACAAACAAATAAAACAGAAACAGACTCATAGATATAAAGAACAATCTGATGGTTGCCGGATGGGAGGGAGGTTGAGGGAATGCATGTAAAAGGTGAAGGGATTAAGAAGTTCAAATTGGTAGTTACAAAATAGTCATGGGGATGTAAAATAAAGCATAGAGAATATAGTTAATAATATTGAAATAACTATATCTGGTACCAGTAATAACTATGTCTGGTGACTAATCAGGAAGGGAATCACTTTGTAAATTATATAAAAGTCTAACCTCTTGCTGTACACTTAAAACAAATAATATAAAATAATATTGACTGTCAACTGTAATTA
The DNA here is from genome assembly GCA_004027375.1 of Macroglossus sobrinus. NCBI lineage: Eukaryota > Metazoa > Chordata > Mammalia > Chiroptera > Pteropodidae > Macroglossus > Macroglossus sobrinus. Next base: position 101,315 of record PVKZ01002112.1, read on the forward strand.
AAAATAAATTTTAAAATTTATTAAAGAACAGTTTAGTTTTTTGTTTGTTTGTTAGTTTTATAAGTCATGAGGTAGCCTGTATCAATGAAGGCTGTTTATTGTATAATTTTAAGGTCCCTTATTATTCCTGCTTTGATTTATAGTTTTTACTGTGAACCTAGAAGCCCATCCTTTTCACCTACACTTGAAGTAAATTGATCCCCCCATATTTCTTAATCACACTGTGAAAAATCTTAATTTTTTCATCGATCTGTCAAAAAAGTTGGTATTTTTTAAAACACTATTTACACACACACACACACACACACACACACACACACACACAATGAATCAATAAAAGAAAAATAATGACCCTCTGTGAAATGAATGCTTTTAAAGATAGTAGATAATATACTATTGGCAGGATCAGAAATTAAGTGCGCAATATCAAGGCGGTTTCTTTTCTTCATGTAACATTCATTGTGATGGGAATTTTAAACATATTTTTTTGCAGATGTTCAAATTGTAAATACACTTGAGATTATGTCTTGATTCGGTTGAAACTCATTTACTTCAATACCTCTTCTGGTTTTGATGACTCCTTATTAGCTCTTAGAAATGATTACCTATAGGAGAACTCTCTAAATTTAGTTCCTTCTGAGAGTCTGCAGGAACACTCTCACAAGTTGAGGCTACCATCATCATCTCTATGGATTCTACTTTTACTCAGCCTTCTCAGTTGGATTTTTCTTCTGTAGTCACTTTTTTTCTGGACTTTCTTCACTTTTGACTTATTTTGAATACATTTCTTTGATTTCATCAGTTTGAAGATGGGAGCTTATTTATTTTTAACTTTTCATTTAACCTGTAACTTGTTATTTGTCCTTACTCTGTTTTTAACTCTCCAAAGAAACTTTAAACTCTTTCTTGAAGATGCACAAAGAAATTCTCCTCTGCAATTCATCTTCACTTTGTGAAGAGTTAGTGGTTCTCTTTCGTATGCCTTTTAATCTAGTATAGATCCAGCTATGTGGCTACTATAGAATTTATGTCCCTTACTTCCTCCACTCACTTCTATAATTTTGATAAATAGTGACCATATTCTGTTTGTTCAGCGTGCAAATTGCAGGGAGTTTATGCTTTTATACTGTGGGACTATAATAGTGCCATGCAAATCGAAACCATACTAAGCAATGTTAATAATCAATGGGAACATTTAAGATTGTTCTATGATCTTTAAAATATTTTGTCAAAATATTACAAAACTTTTTACTGTTGATTTTAAATATATAGAGAAATAAAATTAGAATTTATTTACTATACCATAACATTCGAAACATTGACAACTAGAATAAATTATATTGAGTAGTTTGAACAGTTTTCGTTTTGTTCTTTTTGCAGTATAACTTACAAAATGAAGGGAATATTTTTTTCTGTACCTCAGTGAATTATCATATTCTTCCCTGAGATTGTGTCAACTTCCAACACTTTATCCTTTGCACTTTTTATTTTAGGAGTTCTTTAATGAGAAGATTTTTTTTGCTGGTGTCATTTCTTCTAGAATATCTTTATCTTTTTCATCTTAACACTGTATTCATTTATGATGACAAGTTCGTCTTACTAAATTTCTTTGGCTATCTATCTAGAGTCTCTCAAATGTTAATGGTGTCAATGTTCCCACAGTTATTTTGTTATAACTCAATTTATACTATATTTGAATCTCACCTCCATAATTATTACTTTTGGGTTTTTTTTTTTTTTGCTGATTTTTATTTTTTTTGTTAGCCAAACTCCTCATTTAAGTAGATATTTTTGGGAAATGTTATGAGAGTTTGGCACTAAGAGACAAGCAGATAACACAAATATATACATTATTATCTGTGCATAAATTGACTAACAGATGTGCAGCGACTAATCACCAACAGTCTTTGAAAGAAGTGATGTAGGAGGTCACTGATCATAATATGCATCTGCTATTTGTATGGTGATTTGTGATGTTCTTGTTTCTCTTTGGAGAAAATAAATCTTTTACCTTTTACAGAGTGATTTGTGCATTGAAGAATGCACAAATATATGCTATGGCATATAATAATATATCATGGCAACTGAAATTTGAGCCATGATGTTTGGGAACTTGTGTCATTTTACTAGATCATAGTAACTGAAATTTGGGCATATCTGAATCAAATCCAGAAATGACTGCTTATATACATTTCTTGGTTAAAGCAACTGATAATGAGGAATAAATGATTGACTTAGCCTAATTAGGTTGCAAATTCAGACCTAGTTTCTAGATCCTAAAACACATTGTTGTTACACATCCTCAGAAAGGCTGCAGGGAACAATGTGCCCTTCATCATCTTTTTAAAAAAATGTTGTTTGCTAAATACTTAGAAAACCAAAATGTTTGGCTACCATAAGATGTCAAAAATTAGCTACGACCTAAACTTTGAAAATACATAAAGAATAAAACTAGACTGCTATTTGATACTATAAACAAAAATTAATTCAAAATTAATTAAAGACAAATATGAGATGTGAAACAATAAAATACATAGCAGAAAACTATGTCTTTTATACTTAGGTACAAACTTATAGGCCTTAGTCTCAGAGAGATTCTTCTGAACTTGAACCCAAAGGCAAGGGACGTTAAAAGCAAAGATAAATGAATAAGACTACATCAAACTAAAAAAGCTCTGCATAGCAATAAATAAATAAATAAATAAATAAATAAATAAATAAATGGTAATCAATTGATGGGAGAAAATACTTGCAAATGATATATCTCTGATAAGAGGCTAATATCCAAAATATATAAAGAGTTTATACAACTGGACAATGAAAAACAATCCAACTAAAAAAAATGAACAGAGGACCTGAACAGACACTTTTTCCAAGACATACAAATGGCCAATAGATATATGAAAAGATGCTCAACTTCACGACGTATAAGGGAAATGTAAATCAAAACTAAAATAAAATACCACCTCACACCTGTTAGAGCAGTTATTCCAGTTATTCTCAATAGGAGAGGAAATAACAAGTATTGGAGAAAATGTGGAGAAGAAAGAATCCTCACATACTGCTGGTGAGACTGTATATTGATACAGTCATTATAGTAAATAAAAAATAAAAATAGCACTACCTTATTCCCCAATAATCTTTCTTCTGGGTGTCTATCCCAAAATTTTGAAAACCTTTATTCATAAAAACATATGTACCCCCTTTATAGTAGCCAAGACAAGGACACAGCACAACCTAAGTGTTATTTCATGGATGATTGAATGAAGAAGATGTGGTATGTATACACACATATACACACACACATAATAGAGTAGTACTCAGCCAAAAAAAGGATGAAATGTTGCCGTTGAGACAACATGGATGAATCTTGAGAGCATAGTGTTAAGTGAAATAAGTCAGACAAAGAAGGACAAGAAAGATAAGATTTCACATATATGTGGGATATAAAATAGAAAGCAACAAATGAACAAACAAAACTAAACAAACTAATTGAAACCAACTACACTATGGTGGTTACCAAAGGGAACGGAGGTGGGGGGAGATTGAAGAGGGTAAAGAAAATCAGATGATAACAGAGACTAGACTGTGGATGGTGTGATATTCACATGTACTATCCAGATGATGTATTATAGAATTTTACACTTGAAACTTATGTAATATTATTAACCAATGTCGCCCCAATAAATTTAATTAAACAAAAATGACTTGAGCAATGTGATGTATGTTGAATACATCATTAATGTATCAGAAATGATGAATCAAGTACTATTAAAAGTACAATGTAAAAATTATCTAAATAAGGCATAAAATGTATTACAATACCTTAGCTTTAAATCCTGTTGTACTTTAGAAGACGTCGCTTTCCACATTCTCTAGGATTTTTATAGTATCTACTATTTGTGGCTGCATATAATTTTCTGAATCTCTCCACATTTTGAAATTGCCCACCCATGTCAATCTACTTTCAAACTCACCAACACACACACACATACACACACATACACACACACACACACCTTCAATCCCTCCAATGCACAGCTAGAGTGCTGACATGTGACATGGCAACCATTTGCCAGGTGTAGGTGCAGACAGAGGCAGCACAGTGGTTTAGGAACTAATAATGGGGGATCTGAATTTCCTAGCAGCAGCTTTTTAATTATGACAAATTTGATATGGTTTGCAGATGAGTGGAAGCAACAGCTTCTTTATCTTGCTAGTTGGTCAGTATGTTTCTCACAATTGTTCATACAAGCTCAGATATAGTAGTTTCTCTATCACTCCTAATGAATGCTTTGGTTAACTAGTATTTAATAAAGTTTTTTTCTAATGAACTAGGCAGTGCCAACTCTGTTTCCTATAATTATCTGCCCAAACTTATGTTGTAGGGTTTCACCTACTAGCACTTTTCTTGGATATTCAGTTCCTACTCCTGCATAAACTATTTGACCTAGATTTAATGCAGTTTTAAGTCAAAATTTATGACTGATATCTCTTTTTATGAAATATCTCTCATTAAATTATTGCTGTATTCCACCATTTATTTCAACTACAGAGTTTTTCCCTATTGTTTCTACTCTGAAATTGGTTTGAAAAAATTACCAATGTTATACCAATGATATCAACCTAAGAGAACACTTTATAATTCTCAGTCTAATTGACTTTGCTGTAAGATTATAGACTACACTTTCCTTCCAAAATACTTTAGTTTATCAGAATGGTTTCCCTCCCTCATCTTGACTATTTGTCTTTTGCATACTCTAATTTTTCTTTCTGTCTATTGTTTTTTTTAAAAAAAATCTTTCATTTCTATATTGTGTATTAAGTACACTCCAGTTTCCTATTTAATGCTGCTATATGGTAATACCTACAGTGAAAAATTGTGATAATGATTGGATTTCTTTGAATAAATACCCAGAGTGTAATTGCTGGGTGACATGGTGGTTCTAATTTTAATTTTCTGAGGAAACTACATACTGCTTTCCATAGTGGCTGTACCAATTTGCAATCTCACCAACAGTGCATGAGAGTTCCCTCTTCACATCCTTGCTGACATTTGTTGTTCGTTCATTTATTGATGATGACCATTCTGACAGGTTTGAGGTGATATCTATGTTTTCATTACATTTTCTAAGCTAAGAGACTATTTGAGCACAGGTTTGTAATGTATTTAGAATTCATTTGGTCTTGAAATAAATGTGCTTTCAAAGTTTCTCAATCTCATAGGAAAAAAAAATAATAACTCTCACCGTGCTTCTATTTGTCATATAACTTGTTGATAAGTGCCAAGATAGGCCTGGTTGGGTAACAGAAAAAAAAAAACAAACTGTTTCTCAGGTGGAAGCTCTTTATACAGAGGTGGTAAGAATTAATAAGTATACTAGGGCAGGTACAGATAAAAGTATTCTTCAGAAGGCAAAGAGTTTTAAAAAAAATTTTATCTTTAGAAAGCAGTAAAATTTTTAATATCTCAAAGAAAAAGTGAAAAAACAGTAGTAATTTTATATGAAATATTAATAATAACATACTAAATAAAATAAGTTATAAAATTTACAGAAATATAACTAAAGTTATATTTTTATTTGGGATACTAGGTGAGTGATAAAATAGAAATTAAAAGGTTACCATAACATAAAATAAATAACAATACGATAAAATAAAACGCAGTAGACTGAAATTTTCAGCTACATTCTTGTCCAACAATATCTGGCAAGAGACACAGGTCTTTCAGAGTTTGAACTTTGCTATTTAATGCTGCTGAAACATTTGACTCTGTAAATAAAGATGATGATCTAGGATATTGCTTCTTCAATTTAATATATAAGAACCTATTAAAAAGGTAATAGTCTGTCTTCCAATGTTGAGTTAAATTATTTGATTAAAACATTACTAAATATGTATAAACAAAGCAAAATGTAAACTCCTAATGTTATAGCTTTATATACAGCCATAAAACTAAAACAAATGTATACATTAAATAAAATTAAAAAATACAATAAAATTCAAATTAACATTTATCTAAAATGGCAGTGGAGAGTTTTTCTGTTCTAAATGGCTACTCATTATAGGAAAACACTATTGACTACTGTGGTGCAGAGTCTTTTGAGTCAGCATTTCTCTAATTCACTAGACCCTTTAGTGGATTCAATTTCTCACCACATTTCTCTATTCAAGAGACTTTAGAAAACTTATTTGTAAATCATACTATGAATCAATTAAATATCACTTGGCACAAAGTCATCTTTTGCTTATTAAGTGTACTTCTTTTCTCTTCTAATTACCCCAAGACAGTTAAAGTCACTCTTTTGGTACCAGCATAATTTCAAGCACAAACAAAAATGCTGATTCTGAAAGAGTATGGAGTCTCTTAGTTATAAATTGGTCATTCAAATAATGAGTATACTTAGATTTGTTTATATCATTGAAATAAATATAAACACATTTACACATACTCACACACCGAGTGTAAAACTCAATATTATTTTAATATTTATTTTAATTTAAGTAAAAGGAAGAAGGATATATAAAATGGTAATAAGCATAAAAAACTAGAGCACTAGTAGTGAATTATTATGGAGGAGAGTAAATATGTTAACCTAGGAAGGTGGAAAAGTTTGATTAAAGGGATTCTATTGTTTTCCATTCATTACAAAATATCTTTATTGAGCATCAATTCTTTATTGCATATAGTCCTACAGAAATTTGAATATAAAAGTAAATGATTCATTTTGTTTACACTAAAAAAAACTACACCTAGCATAAGACAGTTACTCAAGACATTAGTTATTATATAAGGTGGTGATGACTGTAATAGTGATATATAAGCTACATTCAGAAGTTAGAATAGGAGCCTTGGCAAAAAAAAAACATTTAATGTGGCGATTTGTTGTAACATATCCCTAGCTCACTGAAGTGACTCTGAGAAAAGATGTTAAATCTCTATACCCTAATTTTACATTCGAAGCAGTAAGAGCAAGTTTAAAAGGCAGGGTTTCACCTCTACCTGAGACCCTGGGGCCCCAGCATCATGGCTAAACCAAGCCAGGACATGGAGCTGAATTGCCTGGTCCAGGACCAGATGCCTGGCCAGGTGGTCTCCAGTCTCCCCCCACCAAACCTGATGAACCATCTCCTCAACATGCCCAGCTACCACCCCTCAATCAAAAAAAAAAAATATTTAAAAGGATCTCACCCTCCAACATTTCATTAATCTATTGCACTCAGAAGTATTTTCAAAATTGAGTTCATTAGAGTACTTAGCATGCAAGCAACAGAGATCAATGTTAGCAAAAAGATAATCTTAGCAAAGAGAAATGGATAGGGAGGGTATTGTGTAGCTCACAAAATCAAAGATATAGAAGAACAATTCAGCCATCAGCAGGACAAAAATCAAAGGGTCTTTGATCATATATAGAGGGCAAAAGAATTCCTAACTTCAGTAAGTTCAACTACTTTCTGTCCTTGCTTTGCTTTATTCAATATTCATTTTTCCGGGAGAGTTAGTCTAAATTTTTTTAACTAGACTCTTAAGTTCTATTCTCTACCTGGAGGTCTGTTATAGTAGACTGTTCACCTGTTTTATATCTGAATCCCACATTAGAACGTAAGTGCAATATGGAAAGAATCTTTCCTGTTTGGTTTACTACTCGATCTCCAGTGCCTGTGTCAGTGTCTGGGATTTAGTTTCAGCTTAATAAGGATTGGTTGAGCAAACTAATGAGCAAATATTGTGCCATCTTGGCTAGGAAAAGAGTGCCTTGTTGTTAGTCATACAAACTGATTTGCCATGGTAAAATCAGGGGGCCAGTACCATTGGTAGAGGAAATTGATGCTGGAAAGGCCACAAAAAAAAGGAGGAAAACAAATGTTCATTAAAAACAACTACAGACTGATGTAGAGATAATGTTACCAGAGCAAAAGGAGGCCATCAGAGTATGAGTGAATAATATAATTTGAGGTTGCCATTTTGTGGGTCAAGCAATTTTTAAACTGAGGACAATGTTTCTGTTTTGCTTTTTCCCTTTCTCACTTTTATTTTGAAGTGTACTTTCACATTTTTTTTCACTGAATTGTTTAACTCAGCAGTATATGAATATCTTGATGGGTCTTCCTTTAATTAGTTGTTGAAAATCAGTCAAGTGGTCATATTTTGGGGTGCCAAAATCTGTTTCAAGACATATTCAAGGAAAGAAAATTGATTACCTGTACAATCCATTTGCATTTTATGAAACAAACTTCAATGCAAGAGCTTGACATAAATTTAAACCATATCAAGGAATTGTAACTCTATCAATCTTTCGTATCAACATCAGTAATGATAAGGCCATTTATTAGTTTTGGAAACTGAAATTAAAAGAGCTTAATTAACTTTTTCTACATCTTTCTTATCTTAAAGAGAAGAGCATATGGGTCCAAAGAGGGGGAAAAAAGAGAAGTTATTTCAGGAAGAAGAGAAAGGATTTCTACACTGCAATCACCCTCAGAATATTTTCTTTTCCCAGTTTTAGAAAAATCAATATGGCTTTTCTTAGAACCTATTAGATATTGTTATTCTTGGTTGTAGAGACTAAACTTCTAATTCATAGGCATTGCAAGTGTTCCAAGACATTTAGAAGGGAAATATCTCTTTTATCTTCTGTATTTTGTGTAAGTAATCAATAGAAAGAAAAACTCAAAAAATAGAAAGAAAGTAGACATAGTTGGACTTCATAATCAATTAGAAAACTATTTTAGTTTAAGCTCATGCACATTGTACACACACATATACACATGCACACACATATGTATATACGTATACGATATACAGACATGTATGTGTGTATGTATGTATGTGTGTGTCTTGTATGTGAAAAACATGGTAGTACTGGTCTATAGAGGATAAAGAGCAAAAAATGGCCTAAGTTCTGTTTTCTATTTTTATTATTATTTGTGATTATTATTATTTATGCTTATAGCACCTGGCCTTCCTAGGTGATCTTCCATCCAAGTACTAACCAGGCCTGTACCTGTTTAGCTTCCAAGATCAGACATTGGGCTTGTACAGAGTAGCATGGCCATAGACCATGGACTGTGGCTCCACTGGGGCACGAATCCAGGACCTTCTGCACGTAAAGTAGATATGCTAACCTCCACACTATGAAACCATGTCCAAGTTCTGTTTTCAAGGAGGCAAAAATTTATTGAAACACATGCAGTTAAACTACAATTATAACAAAATGCCTAATAGAAGACCTCTAGACTAGGTTCAAAAATAGAACCGAATGATAAATTTTACCAAAGGTCAAGGAAAGAATCATTAAAAGAGACAAATACATATAAGAATATGAATAAGAGCTATTAAATGATGTGTATAGTGTGATGGGAGTATTGTGAGTTCTGTGATTCATTCTAGTGAATTATCAAACCTGAGAAGTATTGTGGAAACCCTTGATTTTGTAGCCAGTTGATCAGAAGTGCAAGCATGTAGGGACACCACATGTGGCTGGCATCTGAAGCAGGGTCAGTCTTATAGGACCATGCCATTAAACTTGTGGATTCTAACACTAGCTCCAGGAGTACTGGATTGTACCTCAGTACAACAGTTGGTGTCAAAATATAGATGTTCTAATAGTATATTATAAGGATATGAGAATTAATCTGACTGAACTCTGAAATATCAGGTTTATAGTTTTTGTTGGAATTTAATATTTTTATTGTCATTAGATTGGACATTTATCATCTCTACATTTAGCACATCTTTTAAAGTATGAAAATTACTAATTGACATGGTCTTGAATTTCAAGAAAAATAAAACATGCAACATAGTAGCTGAATCTAGCTTACTTACAAAGATAAACAACAGGGAAGTAAGAATATTTGTCAGATGAAAATAATCATTAGACTATAAAACAAATAAGAGTATAATGCAAAACATTACCAGAAATGCAAAAAGTAAATGTAAATCAAAACCAAAATGAGATGTCACCTCTAACCTGTTAGAATGGCTACTACTGATAATACAAGTGATGACACCCGTTGGCAAAGATGTGGAGAAAAGGAAACCCTTGTGTATTGTTATTGAAAATGTAAATTGGTGTATCCACTGTGGAAAATAATATGCAGATTTCATAAAAAAATTAAAACTAGAAGTACCACATGACAGTTATTCCACTTTCATGTATTTAACCCCCCAAAAATAAATACACTAACTTGAAAAGATATCTGCATCCCTATATTCCTAGCAGCATTGTTTACAATAGCCAAGACATGGAAGGAAACAATCTAAGTACCCACTGATGAATGAATGAACTTGATATTTGCTTTTAAGTCTTCTTCAGTTTTGTTGTTGTTGTTGTTGTTGTTGTTGTTGTTATTGTTTTCCGTTCAAGTGGTATTGTACCTCTTGACTGCAGTTGGCTTTGAACTCTCTGAGTCCGTCTTCTGAGAATTGCTTGGCTGTGAGTAGTTATATTCAGTTTAGCCTATTTTTACCTAAGAGACTCCTATTACTATAATTGAAGGTTGAAAAAGCCCAGGGGATAGTAATTGAATTCGGTTATATGGTGTCACCAAGTATTACCGACCTTTCTCCCAAAGAACACCAATTATAACACCCACACAATTTGATGGGGAGCTTCTAGCTCACACCATCTTCTCCTGTATCTAAAAGAATATGTATAAATTATAGAGACCAAGTTTAGCTGTTTTCCCCTCCTCTGAACCCATGCAGAACTCTGGTCTGTGCCACACACTGCATTGTGGATTAACATTGCTACTTATTTGTGTATTTATTATTTTATGTAAATGCAGTGTCTTTTTATATGACTGAACCATTCAAAAATAAACCTTAGTATCACAAGTGCATAGTAGACTCCTGCATAAGTTTAATGATTAAGAAACACTTAGAAATTATGACACTCGAAAAACCTCTAAGTGCCTACCTAGGGCAGTGAAGAAAGCTGCAAAAATGTATAATAGCAGTTTGCAACTGCCAAAGTTTCATAAAGAAAACAAAATCAGAATCACCATCTATATTCATAGTATTGTGGTTCATTGCAACAAAATGCGATCAAATAGATAACACTCAATAACTACTTTTTAAATCCTAAATTTACTTTTAAAATAATTTCTATTTTAGTGAGATTAGTCACAGGTTTCCAATGCAGAAAAGAAAATAGCATTTGATTTTAGCTTTCATTTATTTTATACTCTTACTTAAATTATATGTTCTAATGATTATTTTAGGTGACAAACATTTCTACTTCCCTGTGGCTTATCTTCAAAATCTAGACTCAGCTACTCATTTTTCGCCTGATAGCAGAAAATTAGTGACCCTTATTAACTACCTGAGCATTTCTCTATTGATGTATTTTAATGTATTCATAGACATAGGTGCTTACAGTGTTAAACTTTTATATACTGAGGAGGAAGCACCCATGGCTTTAATTTATTTTTTCTGCTGTCTACATTCCCTCCTTATTCTGGAAGTAATAGCAAAGAAAATTTTCCAAGTGGAAATGCCAAAGAATATGTATTCAGAATAAATAAAAATCTTTAAGACCTATTAGAAAAGAAGAAAAATGGCAAAAAGGCATGATTGGTATTTTGCAAAAGAAAAAGATGAATGGCCAACAAATAATAGTGAAAAAGTTATTGACATCACATTAGAAAAGTCCGTCAATTTTTAAAATCTAGCTTTAAAAATTTTCTGCAGTCAAACCAAAAATTTTCTGACATTTGCTCAAATATACATAGCTCATAAGAAATTAGAATGCCTTCTGGAAGATTGAGCAGAAACATGGTGGAGTGAGAGATGTCCCCAGATCTTTCCCCTTGAAACAACAATAAGCTGAACATCTAAAATTCAACAAAAAACATGCAAACAGCATACAAGCACTTATGAGCATGGGATCTGCACATAAGAGTTACCACAGGTCAGAACCCCGAGTGTCAGATGGTGGACTGGGAGAAATAAAGCTGCTGTCTCTCACAGGCTTCAGAGCTCCCTGAAGGAGGAGGGGTAGGGAAGAAGGTGTAGTGACTTGAACAATCCTGCCTGCGAGAGTTTTGAGTTCCATGCAGCAGGATGCAGGGCCCAGTTATCAAAGCAGAGAAGCGGAATAGGACCACAGAGAAGCAACAGTTGATTTTTATCAGCTGCAGAGGCAAAACTTACACTGAACCACAGCCCGCAACTCCCAACCCAAAGGGCCCCTCCCCCCAAGCCCTCTGAGACTGATCAACTTGGAGCACCAGGAGAATCTGAGCAAATGTTACTGAGACTGTCACTGACACTGATAAGGACTGAAACTGAGGGTAGTGAGCATGATCAGATATCTAAAAGAAAATTTTAAAAGGCACTATTAAGTATTTATATAAAGCAGAGATCCAAGAGGCTTAGATGCAACCTACTGGAAACCAAAAAAAATAGAGTGCCTTCTTTGCAACAGACTAATAAGAGAACTTTATATAATAAATCTTCTTTCCGGAAAAAAGCAAAATACACTTCCATTAATGCCCAGGTGGAGAAAATAGTCCATTAAACACCATCAACAACCAAAATAACAAGGTGTCTCAGAAAGAAAGAGAAAAATCTACAGAAAATGAGCTTACATACATAGAAGTATGCGATTTAAATGACAGAGAATTTAGGATGGTACTTCTCAAAAAGCTCAGTGAGTTTCAAAACGAGTCATATCAACAATTTCAAGAATTGAAAATAACTAGATGAGAAGAATGAGTTCTTTAGCAAGGAGATCGAAAACCTCAAAAAAGAACAGAATAGATATTCTGAAGATAAAAAACACACTGTAAGAATTCAAAAAGGAAAATGCAAGCTTGGGAAATAGAGTTGACCAAATAGAAGAAAGGATCAGTGATATCAAAGACAGAGATCAAGAGATAAATCAAAAGAAAGAAGAGAGAAACTGAAGAATGAAAAGTAATGAAATAGAAATACAAAAACTAGCTGATACTATCAGGAGAAGAAACATAAAAATAATAGGTATTATTGAAGGCAGAGAAAAGGAATAGGGAATAGAAAGCATTTCCAGCCAAATAATTGACGAGAATTTCCCAAATTTAAGGAATGAGCTGAAGCTTGGATAAAAGAAGTCAACAGAATACCCAATTATTTCAACCCAAAAAGGCTTTCACCAAGACACATGAAATTAAAGTTATCAAAAATCAATGACAAAAATAGAATTCTCAGGGCAGCCAGGGAGAAGAAAACGGTAACTTATAAAGGAAACTCATGAGATTATCATTGGACTTCTCAGTACAAACCTTTCAAGACAGAAAAGAATGAATCAAATATTTAAACTATTAAGTGAAAGGAACTACCAGAGCAGAATAATGTATCCAGCTAAGCTCTCCTTTAGATATGAAGAAGAAATTAAGACCTTTTCAGACACACAAAAATTGAGAGAATTCTCCACTATGAGGCCGGCACCACAGGAAATACTGAAAGGGATTAGCTTGCCTAGAACAAAATGACAAAAAAATAAAAATAAAAAAAATAAAAATAATTAGGATTAAAATGACTATCAAGCAAATAGAAGCAGAGGAATGCAATTCTTACTAAGAACAGGGCATTATAAGTTTAAATAATAAGAGAATTGTTATAGTAAGATAGTAATGAATGTTCAGTATACATAGGGATAAATTGAGATAACAATGGCTGAAAAAGGGAGAAATCAAAGATTCAAATTTGCAAAGAGGAATAAGGCATAAGCAGAAGAAAATAGATGGTTTTTGTAATGGCAACCACACACAGAAGATTCAGAACTGAGTATATAACATAAAACAAGAAAACCAGAGTCAAAACCCACAAAGGCCAACCAAAATAAAGAAAATAGAAACACATGGACAAGGAAGCAATGGAAACACTGAGCTATCAGAAAGCAAAAGATAAAATGACTATAAGAGGACCTCACTCTAAACGTAAATGAACTGAATTCACCAATAAAAAGGCATAGAGTTGCAGAATGAATCAAAAAACAAAACCCAACCATACATTGCCTCTGGAAGACACATCTCAGCTTCAAAGACAACTATAGATTCAAAATGAATGGGTAGAAAATGATATTTCAAGTAAATGACATTTATAAAAAAGCAGGAGTATCAGTACTAAAATCAGATAAAATAGACTTCAAAATAAAAAAGATAAAGAAAGATACTGAGAGACACTTCATAATGATAAAGGGAATCATGCACTAAGAAGACATAACACTTATTAATATCTATGCTCTCATTCAGGGAGCCCCGAAATATGTAAAACAATTACTAGCAGAACTAAAGGGAGAAACAGACCACAGCACTATAGCAGTAGGACACCTAAATACTCCACTGTCGGATATGGACAGATCATCCAAACCGAAAATCAATAAAGAAATAACATCTTTAAATGAAACATTAGACCAACTGTACATAATTGATATGTACAGAGCCTTCCATCCCAAAACAGCTGCTTATACATTCTTCTCTAGTACACATGGAACATTCTCAAGAATCGACCACACACTGGGACACAGGGATAGCCTCTATGAATATAAGAGGGTAGAAATCATACCAACCATATTCTCTGATCATAGTACTTTGAAACTAGATATCAACTGCAAAAAGAAATGCTTGAAATTCTAGACTGCAAGTACATGGGTCTTTATTGTGATATGCTTCATTTTTCTGTACATTGGATTTTTTCAAAATTTAAAATAAGACCAAAAATAAAAGTTTATAGCAATATTATTGCCCAAAATTACCATTGAAAACAGTTTGGGTATTTTTTTCATTAAGTATTCTTGAAGTGTTTGTTTTATGCATAGAAAAATAGATTTGGTAGCTTCTACTGTTATGTTTAATGCTGTCATTGATGAAAGTCAAAGGACAATATGTGCAAAAAAAATTATATATTTTTACTAAGGAAATTTATAAAAATTAAGAGTATTTAACATGAATTATTTATGTCTTCTAATGCAAGCTTATGCTTATGATAACCAGTGAGAGTAGCTAAAATCATCTTTTTAGTAATTTCTGTCTTTGAAATTATAAATCAAAAGCTCCCTGATTACAATGTTTGATTGATAAGCAAATATTCACAAATTGATCATTATCTCTTTCCCTTGACTTTCAAACTAATAAGCATTTGTGCTTGTTTCTAAATGTGTTTACTAATATAAATAAGAATTAAATTAGATGAGAGGTTAGATAAAATCCTCGGGAATTTCACAGTGATGTTTCTTGTGCATCCAATTTGGTACAATTAATATCATTTTCAAATTGAGGACAGAATTATTTAAGGTACATATTTATCAGTGGGTAATGTAAAAGTATTTGAAATAAACGTATGTCTGTCCACTAGACGAAATGTTTATAAAGGCAATGGGGTGGAAATATAACTACTCTATATCTAATATAAAAATAAATAAAGATCGTAGTGTATGTATAAAAGTAAAAGATGTTGTTATATTTTTTCAAAGCATAATCTTGCTTATTAGCATGAAAGTCCCCACTTGCCACAAAAACAAAAACTGGAGATTATGTGCTTAGATATGCAGAGATAAATTTATCTGCATAGAATGCAGATGCAGAATTTGTTTTTCAGTTTCTTATTGTATTGTGCTGTTGAAAGTATATAAAAATTCAAACCCTCAGGTATTCATTAAATAGCTCAAAAGATTTTTTTCTCAGTCAAGTGGTTTTGTAACTTAAAGTTACAAAAATCAATAACCTATTTCCTTGATCAGAGTACAGTCTTTAAGACAATAGAAATTATAAAAGTAGTGATTAATATATGTAATGGTATGATATACTTTTGAAAAGATATATTAATTCAAATGTAAATCAAAAATAATAAGCATCAACATTTGAAACCCTCATTTATATTGATTGTTAAGTTGAGACTACAAGATCTGCTATCTTATTAATTGGTGACTATTTAGTAACTGAAAACCATTAATAAAAACCCACAAAATACAGCCTCTAATTTTACAAACAATGTCTCTGATAAGGGGCTAATATCCAAAAAATAAAAAGAACTTATACAATTCAACAATTAAAAAAAGCAGTAATCTAATTAAAAAATGTGCAGAGAACCTTTTCTCAAGAAGACACATCAACAGCCATGTGAAAAGACGCTTTTCTCAAGAAGACATATCAACAGCCATATGAAAAGATGCTCAACTTCACTACTTTTAGAGAAGTGCAAATCAAAACCATAATTCACATGTGTAAGAGTGTCTATAATCAACAAGACAAGTAATAACAAGTGTTGGAGACATTGTTAGCGGAGCAAAATCCTCATACACTACTGGTGGGAATGTAAATTGGTATAGCCACCATGGTAAAAAATATGGCATTTCCTCAAAAAATTAAAAAGAGTATTACCTTATGATCCAGCAATTCCTCTTCTGGGTATCTACTCCAAAATTTGAAAATACTTATCATTAAAAATATATGCACCCCAACGTTCCTTGTGGCATTATTTATGGTGACCAAGACACAAAAACAACTGAAGTGTCCTTTGAAAAATGATTAGATAAAGAAGATGTGGTACATATATACAGTGCGATATTACTCAGACATAAAAAAAGATGAAATACTGCCATTTGTGACAACATGGATGGATCTTGAGGTTATCATGCTAAGAAAAATAAGTTAAATGGGAAAAGCTGAGATACATATGATTTCACTTACATGTAGAGAGAAAACTGAAAGCAACAAATGAACAAGACAAACAAAAACTCAGACACAGAAAACAGTTCAGTGGTTACCAGAAGGAAAGAGGGCAGAGAGAGGCAGATAAGGGTAAAGTGGGTCAAACAATTGGTGACAAAAGGAATTCCAACTTTGAGTGTTGAACTCACTGAACACAATATACATATGACGTATTATTGAATTGTATACTTGAAACCGATTTAATTTTAGTAACCAATGTCACTCAATTTAATTAAAAAATAGTTTGTCATATAGATCTTTGTATCTTCTGTATCTAAACTATCTTTGCTTTAACTTTTCAGACATAATTATGCCAATGAAATTATTTCATAATATTAAAATTTAACTAAACTGTTTATCTATCTAAATTTATACTTTAAATTTAAATTATTGAATCATCTGTGATATGTTTTGTTGTATGATATGATGCAGGGCTCTTGCAGTTATTTATATTTGTTTATTTGTTTCTTTGTTTATATTTGTTCCAAATGACATCATTAATAAACTTCTTTCTGTTTTATTTATCTACATTATATTAGAACTTACAGTTTTAGTAAATATAACTTCAAAATGAATTTCCACATGTGATGTTTCTTTCTGTAGAACTTTCCAGATTATCGTCATATATATTTAGTCAGTGGAAACTAAAATAATTTTAAATCATTTTATAAAAGCATAATCATGTTTCTAAGCACTAGTGAATTACTTAGATATTTGATTTTGTTTTTTGTTTTTCTGTGCATTTGGAAAACATGTATTCTTGTTAACTTGTGAAGCATTTGAGTTTTATTATCATCCATTAAAAATTGTAAAAAATTTTTCTTATGTTTTTCTTCAGATGACAATATGGGAAAAGTTTATAACCAAAGTTATTTTAATATCTCTTGTCATATTTTTATTTTCCTGATAAAATGTTTATCATAAACTCAGATAAGAATTAAAATAAGTTTAAAATGAAATAGCCACTTAGTCTAACAGTATTTTTAGTCAATTACAAAATAATGTAGGATGTATACTCTCTAGTTATAAATACCAGATGAAGTCACTTCTTACATTTTTACTACATTTTTTCTCTCTATTATAGCATTATAAAATGTAGACCGAATAACTATTTTTATATTTATACCTAATCTTCCATTGTAGTAATCATTATCAGAAATCAAGCACCTACTAGGTCACCTCTATCATTTAGAGTTGCATCCACACAGTAAGTCCTCAGCAAATATCTGCCTAAGGTGAATTCATGCTTAGGTTGAAATCTTATTGAATGAAAATGAAGTATTTCAGAAGCTTCATACAAATGTAGTTTTAGTGTTTACCAATATTTTTGTTTCCTAGAAAATAAAGGTATTTCTTAAGCTTTGCACAAAAGAAATTTTCATAGAAAATGTGGAGATATTAAAACACATTTATAGATAGTTCATGTTTATTTAAAACATATTATAGTTACTTCCATGTGAAAATAAAATATTCATCATCTTGAATTGTTTCGGAAATATATTCTTAAATACAAATTGGTGGAAAAAGAGAAAACATCATTAATTAGGTCTTTTCTAGTTTTTCTTTAGTAACTAATATTTAGCATTAAAAAAACTGTGTGCAAAAAATTAAATTGAAATTTTAAATATTTTAACTCATTAAAGTTGGTCTTACAATATTTACAAGTCATAAAACTCATAGGCAGTTTTGAAATGCACTAGAAGGGAATATATGCAAGCTTTAAGTCAATAGATTAATTTAATAATTATCCTGGGGAACTCTTCAGGTATATAGTTGAAGAGCCATTATCCAAAATAGCTTGATTCAATTTCTAAGCTCCTTTCTCCTCCTAAATACACAATTAATTTTGCAAGAAATTTCAATATTCAATGATTAATAATTTTCCAATCACTTATCACCTATTATCTAGAATATTTTGTTCAATTGCCCATTGTGATTCTTGAACTAGCAAGGTGAAATAATAGTCGATATTAAATAAACTCTTAAAATGGTCAGATAAGACAAAATTAATAAATAAGGATTTTTGAGAGCCACTTTGTCTAGTCTTTTCTTCTCAGCAGCAGAATAAACTATTATAATTCAGTTTCCCTTAATTATCCTTGACCTTGATTTCCTCTTTAATTAATACTCAGCTGAATAATCTTTGTGGCCCCAAATGTATCTTTTAGACCATCTTATCAATAAATATAAGGTTTAATAAATTTTAAAATGTATAAATGTCCTTAATTTTAGAGTTTTTATTTTATTTGTTATTATTTTATTTTAATTCTGAATTATTTTTATTTTAAGTTGTAAAAATTTATGTACCTTGGTGAAAAAGCAAATGAAATTTTTTTTCTAAACCTGTCTACATGAAAACAGTATGTATGAGACTGAGAAAAAAATACTCCCTGCCCCAGATTGAACTAGGGCTTCCCTCAATTCATGATTTCAAAGGCATACTATTTCTATTAATTTTTTTCTCCCCTGAGCTGGCTAATCAATTTTCTTTACCATAGATCCTCAAATCCCCTGGTTAGTGTTCATCATACTTCATTTTCTCCTATTGCTTTGCCTCTTGAAAGTCTTCTTGCTATTTATTCTTTTACTTTTTAGTGCCACTTTAAAGTTTTCATTATTTTTTCTTCTACAGGAAAACTTCATCTCAGTACAATCATTTGGTAAAAAAGATTAACAGCAAGGTGTCCAAAATATGAGAGATCTAGAGCTGAATTTGCTATTTAAAAGACCATGCTGCCTCTATCATGAAAATGTTCTCTCAGATTCTGTTGCTTTTCTGCCTAGTGACAATACTTGTTACTCTTTTCCCAGCTCTTCACACTCTTGGAAGGAACGATTGCATAGAGTATCCAAAAAACTATGGACTTTTTGAACCAGAAAATCCAATTTTCAAATATCTGTTCTATTCTGCACAATAAGGTTTATTTTTTTTTAAAGTGATTTTTCTGGAAAGGTAAAATTGTGACTCACATGCAGATATAAAACTGAACACACTTTAAAATTTGTATTCTCATTTAAAATTTGTATTCTCATTTTATGCTACATTTATAAATGTGTGTTTGTGGTGTGTGTATATGCATACCAGTAATATAAAATGATTATGTAAGTATAAGCAAAGATGATTTTTCCATAGGGCAGAAAGTAAGGGAAACTTTGCACATCTATCAGTTAACTACAGTGGCACAAAGTATATGGTGGCTCAAAGACTGAAAGGTTAACATCAGAAAACCTGAAGAAATGTCTTCTAGACAAAGCATAGTTTTCCACTGAAGCATACTTTTGTTCTAGAGGTGATTTAAAGCTGTTTATTTATTTATGCCTTAACTTCCTCATCTGCAAATTGTGGATTCATTATGGGAACTACGTATGAGGTAATGTGCACATAGTGCTTGCTATATACCTGAAGGTCAATGAGAAGTAATTCCTTCTCTTTCCTAGTATAAATCCAGTGTATAGTACTATAGAATTGTATGAAAAGAAAGTTAAAAATTATTTAATTTTTTTCTCTCACTTTGAGGAGAGATGTTTGAGACTTGCAAGAATTAAAGTGATGTGACTAGATCTTTTGGTCACCTCTAGTCAAACTTTAAGTTGTGGTCTATATATCTAATATGAATTATTTTTAGCATGGTTAGGCCTTAATCATTATTTATAAGCAGAAGGGATTATTTGTATCATGTGTTATATTTGACTTATTTTGTGCTTTCAAGTTTTTGACAATTAAGAAATCGATATTTCCTTAGTGAGTAGGGTGATGTTAGATGATGGGTTTCCACATAATTAATTGTGATTTGCCATTGTTGAAATTAATTTTGTTACTTTGAGGAACATATTCATATCATAGAGGAAGTACATTTCATTTTTCGATAACTAATTTTGAATATGGAAGGTAAACTCTGAAGTGAAATATTACTGTATCCATTTTCAATTTTCCCACACAGTGTTTCATCAATATTACAATGTTATTGCTGCTCTTACAGCAAATTCTCATTTTCTTTGGTCTATATTCTTAGAGAATGCTTTGAAAATTTCCAATTTTACCTACCCACATTGATCCTTGAAAATAATTTGCCTGGGTGAATATTTTTTGCATGTATTTTAGAATCTACGAAACCATTAAGGTTGTGTCATAAGACAAGTAGTTGCACTACTTTAGGTCATCTGGTTCATAAATACATCACTGGCAGTATTTAATAACATGTGCTTGCTATAAAAGCTCCATGGTCAATAAATTACATGTAGGCAGCATAAATAGCAAACTTAGGTCTTATTGTTTACAGTTTGACAGTATTCTCCCGAAGACTACCTGTATTTGTTTCAAAGATATCATACTCTGGCATGCAGAATTGGATGAATAAAATATATTTGACAGTGTTAAACTTTGCCAGAGTGATGATTATGGAAAATAATCAAGATTTTTTGTTTTGTTTTCCAGAAATGGTTACTTCAAAGAAACATTCTTCCTTAGACCTTTGATAAACTCATGTATACCTTCTTTTGTTTCCTGTTACAAAACCAGACACAGAATCTTTTTTTTTCCCCATTCTTTGCCTCATAAATGGTTAGCTGAACTGCTTGTCCCCACTAAGCAACAGGAACAATATGTTTATTAACCAAACTTTGTTTAAGATTGTCTTCTTTTCTCAAGTCCCCAAATTTTGATCCACCTTCATCAGCTTGAGCCATCACACAGTCCCTCTTGAAAATAAGCTAACTTTAGGAGAAAATTTTTGCTGGTCAACTGTCTGATCATGTTACACCTTCATCCTATTTTCATATATATGGGTCTTTGTATCCTTGCTTAATAAGAGAAAATTCCTTTTCATTCAATGTTTGAGATGCTTGCAGATCTTATGGTCAGAGCATTTTACATGTCATAAGACTGAAGTTCTAGGTCTGCTGTTGGCATTTATCCAGTCTCATGTCTGGTCTTAATTTATCCTTTAAGGTCTCAGTTAACTAATTAAAAAATTAGAATTATTGTTTTCTTCTCAGAAATATGACTTTAATTTTAAGCTAGAAAATTTATTGGTTTATTTCAGAACATAATATAAAACCTCAAAAAAATAGGTCAGGGGGAGGTTCACTTCTAAAATAGAAAATTTCAGATGTACCTGCAGATCTGATAACTGCAACATGTGTGGACTCTCTTGCGAACAATAAAAAGATCTATAAATAATTGTTTTTTTTTTCAGTATAATGTACAAATGTTCTATAAAAAATATTAAATAACTGCCAAATCAAACAGCATCCTATGTGTGTCTATATTAAAATCAAAAGCATTTCCATATTACAGTACTTGATAGGAGAAACAATACTAACCAATTTCTGGATAATAGAGAATATCTATAATCATTTTTTTCTCTACAAATCATACTTGACAGGCTAATTGTATTACAAATTCTTCTATACCATTCATTACACTTTAACTGAAATGCTGGTAAAGTAGAGGTCTAAATTCTAAGAAGAGATTACATTTTTTCACTTAACTAGATGCTTTTGGTTTATATCACAATTAATAGAAATTAGAGATTCTAAGGTCTATTAATGTTATGTCATGTTGATCAGCTACAAGAGCAAAGGTTAATCTTGTCACATTGTAAACAATGTACCATATATGTGTACCATGTGTGTTTTTCTTTAACTACCATAAGCAAATATGGGATCAACAACAGGCTTTACTCTAAGTCTCTGCTAAACACCAGCATCAATTATGAATAAAAGAAACTATAGATTTTAGTCTCTCAGTTTCCCAGTCTCTCCCTTTTATTAGCAACTTTGACTACCAAAATAAAATACTACAAACTTTATGGCTTAAACAGAAATTTATTTACTCATCTGAAAGCTAGAAAGTCTAATATCAATATCCAGCAGGGTTCGGTTTCCAGTGAGAGGTCTCTTTCTGCTTGCAGCTGGCCACCATCTCACTATGTCCACATATGACAGAAAGAGAGAGCAAACAAACTTTCTGCTGTCTTTCCTTATAAGAACACTAATCCTATCAAATCAAGGCTCCATCCTTCTGAATTCATTTCACTTCTTTCTTACTTGAAATACAGCCACATTTGGTGTTAAAAATCAACATATAAATTTTGGGAGGGCAAAATTTAGTTCATAGCTCTAGTTATTGCATCCCCTTGATCGAGGCCCCTGGCACATCAAAGCAGAGAAAAACTGCCTCTGAAGTGCTTTACCTAAAATCCCGACTTAGTCTTCAAGGTTAAGACATAATTTGTTCCTCCTCCAAAGAAGACCAACTGGAATTATTCATAGATAAGAAACTATTGTGAACGTCCTAGTACCTCAGGTTTAGATTGAAGCAGTCCACCTGAACAAGAGAGACTGAGAAAGACCACACTGGAAAGGTAAAAAGAAGGGCCACACTTTGATCACATTGCCCCTCCCACGAGCCAGGAAAGCACCATATCCAGAAAGGCCTCTGTGTCTACAAGTTCTTCAGTGGGTAAAAGAGAATTCCAACTTCCTCAGAACTGCTGAATGCTTCCTAGGAGTTCACTCTACAGAGCTAAACTGATAGTTCCATCTTACTGAGAAGCACTATTGGCAGTTCTGTCTGATTTGGATCCCCAGCCAATGGGCCATACTGGCTATGGAGCCCATTCTACTGCTCTGCAGGACAGGAAAGCAACTGTTGAGCATTGCCTTTATCCCACCCTTCTAATCCCACACTTGAAGAAGGATAGCCACAGATGTTCAGCGGCTACATGAAACATTGTATGGCCCACCAAGCAAATTCACAGTCACCCCCAACTGCTGAGTATAGCCTCCAGTCCCTTTTCTCTGAGAAATTTGGCCATAGATGCCTAGCAACCATGGAACATATTCTATAACTCACTCAGGCAGGGAGCCAAAGAGGCAAGGCTGACCAACTGTTGAGCAAAGCTTCACATAAACAATGACCTTGAGCAAACTCTGAGCCCAGTTTACTGTACTGCACAGCTATAGAGCCCAGTCTAAAACTCTACCCAGCAACAGAGTGTAGCTTACAGCCCTAATCAGTTGTTGAATTATAAGAAACTAATATGAACACTTATATGCCAACAAATTGTAAAACCTAGAAGTCCTAGAAACATTCAACCTACCAGAACTGAACTATGAAAAAAGTAGAAAATTTGAACAGACCAATAAAAAGTAAGCAGATTAAATCAGTAATCAAAACCTCCCAACATGCACAAAAAATCTTCAGGACCAGATGCTTTCACTAGTTAATTTAAACAAACATTTAAAGGAAAGTTAATGCCAATCTTTCTCAAACTTTTCCAAAGTATCAAAGTAGAGGAAGAACTCCCAAACTTATATTATAAGGTCAGCATTAACCTGATGCTAAAGCCAGATAAGCACACCAATTAAACTATTAGCCATTATCCCTTATGAATACAAATGCAAAAATTCTCAATACTAGAAAAACAAGTTTATTTAGACATTAAAAAGATCACACATCATGATCAAGTGGGATTTATCCCTGGGATGCAAGAATTATTCAATATATTCAAATTAATGACTCTGCTTCATCACATTAATATAATGAAATATAAATTTTTTAAATAAAATGTATATGATTGTCTCAATAGATACAGAGAAAGTAGTTGACAAAATTAAACATTCTTTTATAATAAAAACTCAAAAATTAGATAAAAAAGATGTACCTCATATTATAAAGACCTCATAAGACAAACGCATAGCTAACATCATATTCAGTGGTGAAATCTTGAAAGCTTTTTCCTTAGAAACAAGGCAAGGGTCCCTACTCTTACTACTTCTTTTTAGCAAGGAAATGAAAGTCCTAGCCAAAGTAATGAGGCAAGAAAAAATAAATTAAAAACACCTAAATTGGAAAGAAAGAAATAAAATTGTCTCTGCTCACACATGACTTAATTTTATATGTTGAAAACCCTAAGAACTCCACCCCCAAAATCTTAGAACTCATAAAATAAGTTCAGTAAAGTTGAGGATATACAATTAACATACAAAAATGTTTCTATATACTGAAAACAAACTATCTGAAAAAGAAATAAAGAAAGCAATTCTGTCCACAATAGCATCAAAAACAATAACATACTAGAAATAAATTTAATGAAGGGAATGAAAGATATATATACTGAAAACTATATGATTTTGATTAAAGAAATTAAAGAATATACAAATAAATGTAAAGATATATCATATTTAAGTATCAGAAAAATAATATAGTTAAAATGTCCATACAACCAGAAGCCATCTAGAGTTAATGCAGTCCATATAAAAACTCCAATGACAATTTTTTTTTACAAAATAATTAAAATTCATGTGGACTCACAGTCAACTTTGAATAGGTAGAGCAATCTTGGAAAAGAAGAACAAAGCTGGGGCATCATACTTTCTGATTTCAAATTATCCTATAAAACTATAGTAATCAAAACAGTATGGTGCTGGCATAAAAGCAGACACAAAGACCAATAAAACAGAATTGAGAGGCCACAAATAAACCCTCGCATGTACAGCCAACTGATATTGGACAAGGGAGCCAAGAATGCTCAATGAAGAAAGGATAATTTCTTTAATAGTGCTGAGAAAACTAGATATTCACATGTGAAAATACAAAACTAGACCATTATCTTACATCATTCATAATAATCACTCAAAATGGATTACAGACCTATATGTAACACTTGACACCATAAAACTCCTAAAGAATACATAACATTGGTCTTAACAACAAATTTTTGGATTTGACACTGAAAACAAAAGAAACAAATGCAAAAATAAACAAGAAGAACTACATCAAGCTAAAAATCTTCTGCAAAGCAAAGGATATTATAAACAAAATAAAATAAGATCTACTAAATATAAGAAAATATTTGTAAATTATATATCCAATAAGAGGTTAATACACAAAATACAGAAGAAACATGTAATTTGATATAAAAAATTCAATTAAAATAAGCAAAGGAACTGGATAGATTTTTTAAAAAATATATACAAATGACCAATAGGTACATGAAAATGTGCTCAACATCACTAATCATCAGAGAAATAAAAATTAAAACCGCAGTGAAATATCTTCTCAAATCTCTTAGAATGGCTCTTATGATTCAGCAATCCCACTTCTGGATATTGGTCCAGAGGAAATAAAATCACTAACTGGAAGAGACAGCTGCACCTCTATGTTCATTACATCTTTTTACTATAACCAAGACATGGAAATAACTTAAATATCTGTTAACAGAAGAACAAACAGAAAGATGTGACACATAAATACAAATAAAATATTATTTAGCCATAAAAAAGGAAGAAAATCTTGCCATTTGTAACGATATGGATGAACCTGAAGGACTTTATGCTAAGTGAAGCAAATCAGAGAGAGAAAGACAAATATTGTATTATATCATTTGTGGTAGAATTTTGTAAAATAAACTCACAGAAAGGGAGGAGACTGGAAGTTGCCAGGGGCAAAGGAGATAGAGATGGGCATGGAAGATGGATGAAGCTGTTTAAAGGACACAGCTTCTAGTTGTAAGATGAACAAGTTCTGGGAATATAATTTATAGCATTGTAAGTAGAGTCATAAATATTGTATAGTGTACTTGAGAGTTGCTAAAAGAGGTGATCTTAAAAGTTCTCACCCCCTCCCTAAAATGGTAACTATGTGAGATGGTGGATGTGCTAACTAATTTAATATAGTAATAATGTCATCATATATACATATGTCAAATCACCACATTGTACACCTTCAACTTATAATGCTATATGTCAATTATATATCAATAAAGCTGGAGAAAGAAGGAAAAAGCACAAATTCCTGACTTATAAAATCTTTAAACACAATAAAATTATTGCTTTAAAGCACTGAGTTTTGGGTGTGAACAATAGTAACTAGAACACCTTGTGCAGCGCAGAATTTTGTAGAGCATGGAAGATAACTTTTTCCTCCATTGTAGTTCCTTTTAGTAAACGTTAGGAAGGAGTCATACAAGGCTTCCAACCTTATTTCTTTTCTGATAGTTCTCTGGAGGAGTATTTTGCAAGGTAAATTTTGGGGATTTAAATGTACAGAGACATAACCTAAAAAAACACCCAAAGACATTTTTTCTGTAAAGAGTTAAGAAGGATGAAGCTTCTAATCAAAGCCTAAGGTAACTTATTTACCTTGGAATTGAAACTTTCCTTTTCTTCATGTTTTGAAAATTCTTACGCAGCAATTCTTTGACCATGTTTTAAATAGCATTATATGCCACACACACTTAAAGTAGATATTAATAAAACATATTATGTACCCACTGTCTACCTTTTTCACAGCCAGTACTCTAGTTTTCTGTGACCAAAGTGCTGAATCGATTGCATTTGTAAATTCAAGGCCAACTTTAGATTTTAACCTTGATATGAAATAGGTAGATCATATCTTGGTTACATGGGAACTGCATGGTTTAAAAGGTGACACTCTTCACTGATAGATTCAATATGCCATCTCATAAACACTATCCCTGATCCATTTTTTGTTTTAACATGCACATAGATACCATGCTAATAATAATCTTTTTTAAAATAGAATATTTACTTGAGAATTGGGAGATAAGTGTTCTACAATGAAAGTGATTTTGGTGTGGGGAGGGGAGGGAAACACTTTTGCCTCAGACTTTGAGTCCTTTTGGCTAAATGTGAGTTTGGTTTTGATTAGTGATTGACAAAATGCGTTAATAGTAGAAATTCTCTTCTACATATAGGAAAAAAGAGAATCTGTCCTGTTTGATACTTTCTGATTTGTGATTGTCTTTATTATATATCAAAGATATGTACACACACCTTCTTTAAAAACTCATGGTACTAATTATTTATTATTTTTTCTTTATTGAGGTTAAATTTAAATAAAATGAAATTAATCATTTCCATTTTAAAGTGAACAACTTGATACTATTTAATACATTTACAATTTGGTGCAATCACCAGCTCAGTCTACTTTCAAAATATCTTCATCCTATTTATTATTTTTAAATAACTGTTTTCTCATTCATAATATAATATATTTTTTAATAATGTGAGATGAGTCAAGATGAAAATTTAAATTAACACCACTTTAATACTATAACATAAAGTTAGAATTAAAATTTTGGAGCAGACATGTATGCTCCCACACATAAATTCACTCACTTAATATTACCAATTAGCTAAATTTCTCATAAATAAATTAATATTAATGTATTACCTCAAAGAATGCCTGGTGTAGACCCTGTCAAAGGACACCATATGTTTACTATATTTAATAACATGGCAGAAATATGAATAATGGTATTTTCATAAAAGATATACAAAACCCTGCAAGAGTTGCTGGACATTAACCACAATGTAGTCAAAAGAGAGAAAGAAAGAAGAAAGGTTTTTCTTTCTTTTATAAGTAATAATATCAGAATTTGTGGAGCACACCACACTTTTGCTGCTTCTACTGTCTCTGGTCAAAGCTTTGTTTGAGAAGTTGTGTATTATAAAAGTTGCATATCTATATTATCTCTCTCTCCTACTTCAGTGTTCAGCATGGCTGCACATAGAACATCATGAATTAAAAAAAAATTCTCCCAGTCAGTATTCCCAGCCCCCTTATCCACTACTTTCTTCAGTCAATTGCAGCCTGAAAATGTTAAATGAAAAATTCCAGAAATAATTCATAAGTTTTAAATTGCTTGTCATTTTGAGTGCTGTGATGAACTCCCATGCCGTCTCATTTAATCTCACCCGAGACATAACTCATTCCTTTGTGCAGTGTCTCCATGCTATGTATAGTCACTGCCTATTAGTCACTTACTAGCCATCTTGGTTATCAGATCAACTGTCACTGTAACACAGTGCTGTGTCCAAGTAACCTTTATTTTAGTGAATAATGGCCGCAAACACAAGAGTGGTAATACTGGAAATTAGGATATGTCTAAGAGAAGCCATAAAGTTTTTTTTTTTTTAAACAAGAAGGTAAAAGTTCTCAACTTAAAAAAAAATTATATGCTGAAATGTTTAAATCTATGGTAAAAATAGATCTATCGATAAAGTAGCCTAATTTATAAATTAAACTTTATCATAAGTATGTACGTATTAAAAAAACATAATATTTATAGGATTTGGTACTATCTGTGACTTTATGCATTCACTAGGTTTTTTAAATCATATCCCCCATGGATACGGGGAGACTAATTACCACATTGTACCTGGGCGAGGAACAATCATTCAATCTGTTGCCAAAATAGTTCTCTCTCTGCACATGCCTATTGGATACTTGTTCTCCTCCAAAGTAGGAGTTCCAGAATTGGGCATCAATACTATAGTGTTTCATAATTTTTCCTACTTATTAATATTATGTTACCATTACTATGATATCAAATATTCTATGAAATCATTTTAATGACTAATTTTTTTTTCTATCATATGGTTGTTACCATAATTTATTGAATGTTACTGAAGACTTGTATCTATCATTTCATGAAAAAAATTCCACCTTCATAGACAGGATGAAAGGACAGGGAATCTATTTTGAATTAGCAGAAGTTTAGGCCTTAATGTATTTTCTTGGCTTTCCTGTAATGTATCCTAGGTTTTATTTAATATTGTGTTCTGCATCAACAATTTTCAACTGCAGGTGACTTTCCCCCATAGGACATGTGGCAAAGTCTAGAGATCTTTTTAATCTTCATAACTGGGGTAAGTGGAGAAGAAAGAGAGTGTTACTGGCATCTAGTGGATAGGGACCAGGGATGTTGCTAAACATCCTCTGTACACAAGACATCCTTATCTCACCTCAAAGAATTATTTAGCCCAAATATCAACAGTACTGAAATTGAGAAACCCTGCTTAACATGAAGCATAAATAAGAAAAGGTAACTATTACAGAGAGCTCATTTCCCATATTGTCTTCCTCATGGACACATTTTTTGACTTGTGTTAAATAATTAAAATCACTAAAGCTGATTTACATGTATGTTGTTTGGAGATAGTTTTGATTGTCTTAATATAGGAGTGTGGGCCCTGGCTCCTTTTTTTCTGAACAGTCTTTCAAGTGTGTGAAAGTACCTCTCTCTCTTAAAACTAGAAAACCAGCTTTCTTCACTTCAAGGCTGCCATTCCAAGTATTGAGAATGACTGCTCTACACTTAAGGGAAAAAAAATAGGCTCTTTAATTATTCTGTTAGCTAATTGGCTACTACTGAATCTATGGGGATTTTTCTGTCTATGTTTTAGTATTTGGATATGTTCCTTACCCTCAATGCTACATGGTCTCTGCCTTAAGTCCAAAATTTTGCACTGATGCTATTAAGTTGCTCCATTTTATTTATAAATCTGAATGTCATGCTTACTTTCTTTTCCTTCCACAGTGGAAGACTCCAATGGTTTAACTCATTTCCATACTGCACCTCTGGGTCTATGACTGAACACGAATTCCCAATGTAAGATCTTTGCACACCTGAGTTACTTGTATGAACTCTGGTTCCCAGGAACAACTTCTATCCTTTCTTGGTTTGTTGTTGCTCTGGCATATCTAATTTTTGTGGCTATGTACCTGACACAAATATTGAGAGTTCACCATGCCATATATTATCCCAGTCTCATCATAAGATATTTTAATAAGTAGTCAATGTAGAGAAAAATTTTATACAATGCTTTAACATACAAATCTCAGATAAACACTGCTAAAACATTTACTTCCATGGCTTTAGACATAAAACATTATAAGAGTGCTTAATATCTGGTCTACATAGTTCAATTAAAATTTCTTTTTAGTGAATTTTAAATTGAAGGTAAGAAACTCTAGTCCAGAAACCAGATGGATAACTTACTTTTATGTAAAGGTAAGAGGTAGCAGTGGGAATAGTGAAAAATTAGAGTATACATCTAGTGGTACCTGATATTTAGCTTCTATGAATGATTGTTCTCTAGAAACCATGGCACAACTTTCCACATTTTCTAATCTAATTATTTAAAGGAGTTAGGTGCAAAATTTTTTTTTAAAATCTCCTAATCATTAATTTACACTGATTTACTGTAACATTCCATGCCATATTAATAATTTGACACACAAAATAATCCATGTAAGGGAGTTTCTAATATACCACTTAAAATTTTTTTAAAACACAATCAAAAACTAGGTAAATACGGATTTTAGGTAAAAACAGTAAACTCAAATATTGATCTGATTTTAAGTGTCAGGTTTCACCCATTGTACAAGACTGGTTGTGTATGAAAAACATAGAATCTGCATATCCATCTTCAGAAGCCTACCCAAGGGAATGAGCTAAAAATATACAGATGTAGTGCCTTTGAAACATAGATTATACTTCATATCTGATTTTAATGCCTCTAATATCACCTACAGATGAAAGAATCTTGAGAATTATCCTCTTCTAACAGTTCATTATTTAGGGGAACTGTAAGAAATGAAACCACATCATGGCTTGACAAACATCCGTAGTATTTCAGTTAAAACAATATTAAATTAGGAAAAAAAAAACATGCGTGCTTACAACTGTGTGCCATCCTAGCATCAAAAATAATGATGACTCGGGAAAATTTATTCACTGTTCGACATATGTGAGTAGGATTATATGACTTCTTCAGAACAGAATACAAATAAAACATTTAAAAAATTTTTTTTCACAGAATTGATAGGACATTTTAAAGGTTTACCTAAAGAAAACCTGAAATTACTTTTTGTTCCCTAATTAATCAAATTTAGTTTTCTGTTTAACATACTTTCCAAACTAATGGTCTGAAAAAGATATTTGGTTTTCCAAACCTTCCTAGTCTTTATTAATGGATTTCAAATTGTGTAGAAATTTGGAGAATTTCCTGTTTAGTTGGCCCAAAGTGATCTCTCTTGGCCTTTAGAAAAATCATAAACTCTTATTTTGTTTTCTCTCTTCAAACCTTACAGGAAGAAACTTTAAAGTTTTAGTCCCTGATGAAAGTTTGACTTTACAATGGGGTAAAAGTTATTTTATTCTCAGAATATGTTGACATGTACCTATTAGATTCTCCAGAATTGAAGACTTATTTTTCTCAATGACTGTACGTCAAAGATCTGACCAGTGCCTAGAGGGGTGGACCTGAATCCTAAGAGAGCAAGACAGAAATTTAGATGAGTTCCAAAGAAAAATATGCATAGAGTAAATTAGTTAGCCTCTACTTTATATGATAAAAAGATATCATGAATTTGTTATATTAACAATTATTAAGTGGAGCACTGGATACCAGATGGTAAACCATGATTTAACAAAAGACCACTGTTGGGAGCCATTCTTGCTGAATGCCCTACAGACAGGGTTAAAGTTGCCTGCAAGCTAGAAGTCTGCAGGGCAGGTAAGCTCATTACTGAAGGAGGAAGATTGGCTTAATGGATAAGCTCGTTACTGAAAGAGAAAGATTGGTTTAATGGAAATTGTTTGCATATCTGTGGGTGCTGCTTCTCATGAACAGGGTATAAATATACTGTTCTTAATAAACTTGGGGTTCAGTATTCACTGTTAGCCCTCCTGACTCTATCTCTTTGTCTATCTTCTGTCTCTCTCTCCCCTACCTCTCTCTCTCTCTCTCTCTCTCTCTCTCTCTCTCTCCCAAAACTTTCTCCCAAACAGAAGTGCTGTCACAGCCATTGTTCTTTTGTTGAGCATTCCCCCCACCTATCTTTCAGGATCAGGCAGACTTCTTATCTAAGTTTCTATCAATCAAGCTAATTCTATTCACTCCATCTTGGTGATTTCCTGAGAACCTGCCATGCCCAAATTTCAGGCCCACCCAAGCCACTGACAGTGGTTTTTCCACATAAATGACATGTGTTGGATCATGCTGCAGACTTTCATAAAATTTTTCAAAAGTTCAAAACTCCCCTACAAGCAATATCTGGCTTCGGTGTGCTAAAACTCTTGCTTAGCAGTCTCAAGCCTGACACTGGCAGCAGCCAGCCTTATTCCACAGATTAGCATCTCCCAGAAATTTTCAAGCCCAGCACAAGTGGCAACCATCTACAGATGACTTTATAGCTCATAAAAAATGACTTCAAGCAGGGCACAAGCAACAGCTTAACTTTGCTTGCACCAGAACCCATCCCAAGAGATCTCAGAACCAATATACCCAGTAGCTATCTTCAGACCATACCAGAACACCACCCAGCTACCACCAGAGACAACACACCCAAAGGGAAGACTCAGCAGGCACCAGAGCCCTGTTAAAGGGAATCCCGCTTTGTTGGGTCAGCCCCTGCACAACACTTCTTACACTATAGTCACAGTCAGTCTTCAAAACCAATCAGCACGAGGCTCAGTTCCTCCCACTGACAGGCCAAAAGCCTCAACTAGAACTAGGAGGGCACATATAACCCTCACAAGGCACACACCTGGAACATCAGGCTCAGGTGACCAGGGATATTGTGCCACTGGGCCCCACAGGACACTTACTACTACATAAGGCTATTCTGTTAAGATCAAGTGGCATTGCAGTTCTGTCTAATGAATAGAAAAAAAAAAGGCAGCCAATATGGGAGATAAAGAAACATATTCCAAATGAAAGGGGTTTTTAGGAGATCTTAACTAAAGAGTATACAGGGAAGGTCCTGGGAGGTGAGGGAGATTATTGGTCACAAGAGCTGCTGAGATGTTATATAAGGAACTTACATTTACTTGTGACTGTGCAGGCTGTTATCAAATGAATGCACTTAAAAGAGGTTAGTGTCAGTTCAAGGTCCTCTGAGGACTCTTAGCCAAATAAAATGGATGTTGAAAAAGCAATCCCATAAAGTACCTAACTCTTGACAGGAAAAAAAATAACTTTATATTTCTTCTACTCTTCCTTAGCTTCTTTTTTCTAAATCTCTTTTTAGCACGATGGTAGCAAGTTCTTAATGGCCATGTAAATAGTTTAGGCTTAGAGGAGAATCAACAAGAACATAAGATTCAGTATTTAATCAGGAGGGGTCCACTTATGTTTGGACATCAAACAGAAGTTATGATTTGCAGATAGGAGTTTTGAAAAAAAAAATATATGTATATATATATATGTATATATATATGTATGTATATATATATGTATATAGATACACATATCTATATACATATATATACATACATATATATATATACACACATATATATATATATATATATATATATATATATATATAGTAATACACAGAGTAACTTCACCTGAATTCTTTCTCTGTGCATATACCTCCCTAATTATACTATTTCAGAGTTATATATAACATTTTTTATATTAACCAGAAAAAAGTTATAAATTAACAAACAAAAAATGTATAAATTAAACTAGGGTTGGACATGCACAAAGACCTGTGATCTGTAAAAAAGGCTTACTCCCCAAAAGATTGTCACAGTTGTATTTACTATGAGCAAAATTCCATGCAAAGTTCTTGTTCACTATGAAGTTGAAAACATCTAAGTTTTAAAAGGAGAGATATATAGTTTTAGAGTTAAATTGGTCTTGTATGAAACTTCAAATTGCAATGGCAGTCATAGTTTTCATGAGCAAGTTAATGCATTAAGAAATGGTAGTGAATTTTGTATCTAATGTAATTAGTTTTTGCAAGGAATGAGAATCCTATTCTGGAAATGCATTTGCTATGCTGATAGGTAGAATTTATAGTGCTATATTAATATATGTAAAGCTGTTTGAATGCTTATATTTATATCTTTCCAGTGATGAAACTGAAGAGGAGGTGACTATTGCTTTCTATTAGTCTCTGGCAGTTAGAAATAAGGGTTTTTCCAGCTTTATATTATTTATCCAGATCTATTCCAAGTATTCTGAAAAGATATCTGTTACCCCAAATCTTCCAAAAATAATTCTATTAAAATCTTTTTTTCTATTAGAACAATAGAGAATGATTTTTCCTAGAATCAGCAACAACAGTAGAGATTGGATCAAGAATTTGGAGTTTCAAGATCTGATCACCTCTTTATTTTCTATTCATTCTCAGATATATTCACAACCATACCCATGTGCAGCTACTACCAGTTCTAATCATCAGACATTCTTAACTCTTCATTTTCAGGACTCCTCAATTCTGTCTCAGCTCTGCTGCATATATAAAAATGTTAGCATAAATCAGGAAGCTTCTCTATTTCCTGTGGAGTCAAATTCCTAAAAACATTAATAAAGGTTAAAGATGACATTTGAAATGCCAACTTTAAGGATAAAAATATTG
This sequence comes from Macroglossus sobrinus, assembly GCA_004027375.1. Taxonomy (NCBI): domain Eukaryota; kingdom Metazoa; phylum Chordata; class Mammalia; order Chiroptera; family Pteropodidae; genus Macroglossus; species Macroglossus sobrinus. Next base: position 136,194 of record PVKZ01002112.1, read on the forward strand.
CATAGCCTAGATTCCAATTGTTTAGTACACAGTCAAAGCAAAAACTTTAAGAGATGTTAGAGAGAAAATGTATTACAGAGAGTCATACAGATATTGATGAGGTTTTAAACAAGAATATTAAAAAAGTGGAGTTAAAGGGGCAGAGTTTGTTCCCTAGTAGACATTGACCAGGATGATATTATTTCTTTGGTCTATTCACCACTGCTTATAAAGTGTTTGAGTCTACGGCCATGCCACCCTGAACATGCCCAATCTTGTCTGATCTCAGAAGCTAAGCAGGGTCAGGCCTGGTTAGTACTTGGATGGGAGACCACCTAGAAATACCAGGTGCTGTAGGTGTTAAATAAATAAAGAAAGAAATAGATAGATAGATAGATAGATAGATAGATAGATAGATAGATAGATAAAGTGATTGAGATGAGGATGTTGGTTTCAGAAAATTTGGGGAGTAGAGTTATATGTGTGCACAGGCTATTTGGAAGGAAGATTTATAAATATGTTATTTACTATTTTTTTTTTAGTCTGCCTTCACTCTAACATTGCTTCTACATAATTGCTTGCCATGGGAAAACAGAAAAAGCAATAGCAAAAATTATATGATAAACAAACAAACATACAAAATAAGTAAGTTTCCTTTTGCTTCAGTAGTTTCTGTGCCTAAAAGGGACAAGAAAGTTGTGAATGCCATTAATAGTTCCCTCATCTCATCAGCAGAGTTATAAAGCTATTTTTTAGTTTTTTTTTATTATAATACCTTGACATTTGGTAATTAAAAACAAATTATTGTATTATCATTTATCTAATTTATAATTAATAACTGTAATTTTATCACTTATTAACTTTGAAATGTAGATATTATTCATTTCATTTATGATGAAATTGAAATCTTAGTTCTGAAACCTACAGAAACTTGCCCAGAGCCAGTTGGATCTGAGTCTTTCCATGAAACCACAATTGCTCTCTTCAAGATTCTTCCAACTGTAGAGTTCATTTCACTTTGAGCGATTTCCAATTTTAAAAATCTGCTGGGTCTTTTTTAGAGAATGATATAATTTTAAAGTTCTGTGGCACCTTAGAAGCTATCTAGACCAAAATCCCACCCAATGCAAGAATAACATCCTCATTTTATCTAAGAAATGTTCTTTTATTCACATAATAGTAAGTATGGTATTTCAAAATAAGCTATTGTATTAAGGAGAAATCACATTATTTTACTATTACTCTCTTTACCTGGTTCTGCTTTGTGGCATAATGTACAGCATCAACAACAACAACAACAAAAAAACAATCCTTATTGCACATAAACTGTAAAACATTAATCAATGACTAAATAATTTCTTTACTTTCTTAAGCCTATCATGTGCCACCAATATGCCAATAAATATACACTTTGACTTCTAATCTATTAAGACCAGAGGGCAAATTAGTTATTTCCCAAATAATATGTCTTTCACCTGGAAAAACGGAGTTTCATTTATCAAAATTAATAGAAATGAAGGAAAGAAGTAGGAGCAGATCATGTTCTGCCAAGCACTAATATCTTAATTTCTGTCCAGATAAATTATACACACTCACTATTTTGTAATCATGGCCTTAAATAGAGAAATTTCACCTTAATTTGGTCTAAAGTTAGAAAAGATGTGACTGCATCTTATTCTTATTCCTCTTGATCAAGTCACCTAAGTCTTAGGGAGGCTGAGAAAGGCCATATCTACAGATTCTGGGTTTGGATGAAATACTCTGAGTTTAGAAGCTTATTAAGTTAAACAAAAACACAACTTATCAAAACTTGTAGGATGCAGTGAAAACAGTGCTTAGAGGCAAATTTATAGCATTAAAAAATATTAAATATATTATATCCAAAATCAATAATCTAAGTTTCTATTTGTCAACTAGAAAGAAAAAAGGTAATTAAATCTAAAGTAAGTAGATGAAAATAAGTAATAAGAATTAGAGTAAAAATCAAGAAAATTGAAAGCATAAAATCAATAAAAAATCAACAAAACCAAAAGATGAGTCTTTGAAAATATTTTGATATAAAAAATGTCAATAAAAGTAATCTGTAGCTAGGCTAACAGAGAATTTGAGAAAAAAAAAAAACACCAGTTAATAATATCAGAAATGAAAGCAGAGATGTTCTACAGATATTATAGACATTAAAAAGATAATAAAGAAATACTATGAACAACTTTATATTCAGAAATCTGATAACTGAAATGAAATAGACCAATTTCTTAAAAAACACAATTTGTCAAAACACATAAGAAGAAATAAATAATCTCAATAGGCCTATATCTGTTAAAAAAATTGATCATTGATTAATAACCTTCCTAAAGAGAAAGCACCAGGCCTTGATGGGTTCACTGGTAAATTCCACCATTTAAGAAAGAAATTTTACTAATTCTTTATAATTTATTATTTGAGACTCCAGTAGGTCACCGTTCTCAATGTCCACTTACAATAGTTTTAAAAATTGGTTTTCTTTAAGGATCATCTATGTGGATACATTTTCTAAGTCATATTAAAAGAATTTCTAAATGTGGAGGCACAACCATTATGCCTTTGTACATAATTAATATAGTTAATTATAACTAAAACGTTAATATAAAATAACAATAACAATAAGAGCAAAAATAACAATAATAGCAGCTCTGGCTTATCTGATTTTATTAGTTTCCTAAGGCTTGTGTCACAAAGTATCACAAACTAAGCGGCTTAGAAAAATAGAAGTTTATTCTGGAGATTTAAAGTCCAAAATCAAGTATCGGCTAGGCCATGTTCCTTTTGAAACCTGTCGGAGAGATTCCTCCCTTATTTCTTTCTATTTTCTGGTGATTTCTTGGCAATCTTTGGTGTTTCATTGCTTGCATTTGAGATAAATCAGTCTCTGACTCTGCCAGTACATGGCATTCTCTGTGTGGGTCTGTGTTCAAATTTCTCTCTCATAAGGACACTAGTCATATTAGATTAGGTAGGGGTTCATCCTGCTCCAGTATGACTTTATTTTAATTAATAAGTAATGATCCTATTTCCGATAAGGTCATATTCTAAGGTATGTGAGCTAGAATCTTAACATATCATTTTAGGGGCCACATATTGTCTGGTAACACTAATATTGTTTCAAGTTTAACTAGTTTAGACTGAAGTAACAAAGCCCAAGATATGTGTTGCTTACAGTAACAAAGACATATCTTGTTCATGCAATATGATATCATTTTGCTTATCATCATCACTCAGGGACCAGGCTAATAAAGTAATACTCATCTCAAAAGTTGTCAATCACTGTGCCAAAGAGAAAAAAACACTGCAGGCTTTCATAGGTGACCATATTCATCAACCCAAGAAAGCCAAGAAAGTAATAGCACAGTTTGACTAGAAGGTAGAAGAATCAGAATACCACTAATGTCAGATGCTTTCAGTCACAAGGAATAGAATACATAGCTAATATTGGCCTAAATCACAATCTTATTTTTTTAGCAAGATTTGCAGAGATTAGGAGTCAAAGGATTGTTTTATTGGCATATTGATGTCATCAAGAACCCAGGAGTGTCTCAGTGTCTCAGTCTCTCTCTCTCATTCTCTCTCTCTCTCTCTCTCTTCCAGGTGCTGAGTCAAACATCTAGTCTTTAACCAGCCACCACCACAGGTGAGCTACAATATGATAAGTAGCTTGGACCCATCCTGAGGCAAGGATGTGACCACTCAAACTAAATTGTACTGTTTGCAAGAACATTGGTAAACTGGTGACTTGCTATAGAATTAGAGCAAATGTATGCCACAAACAATGATGAAGTTCATAAATTTAAGAATTATAGTACATGCAATGAATAGATATCTGGGTAAAAAAAATCATTTTTATTTACTTGAATTATTAGGTTATTAAAAAATAAGTTAAATTTTGATGTGGGTTTTAATTGGATAATATGCCTATTCAAATATGTTTAATAGTCATTCACCAAATAATAATAACAATAATAATTTCTGTCATGTGCATAATATGTATCATGTATATTATTATACATTTTTTTATTGTTTCTCAAGGGAAAATGTCATAATGAAGTCAAAGAGAAAGAATTATGATTTACTTTTATTAAAAAATAAGAAAACAGACACAAGTGAATACTATGGGCAAGACTGAGGATAGACTTTCCTAATCCAGACCAGTGCTTCTCCACTATCCACTGGTGTCGCTTCCTCTTCTTGTGCTTTGTCCATTTTTATAACAATGCATATTTTCAAGAATAAAACCCATGGGGCCAAATAAATAACCTATATGATTAATCTTTAGATTTCTTTTGTGCCAAATCACAACTAAATTAGAGACTACTATTTTGGAAATAATTGAAATTTCAATTATCAAATATTTTTTGTGTTTCAAATGAGAAAGTAAAATTAGATACCAAGTAGTAATATACAGAGACTTTAAAATATGTCTGATTTTATAAAATTTTAAATTAAAAAGACTTCTGTTTATAAAAATGTATACATATGTGTGGAATTGGTGATGTGACTAGCTCTTAAGCCATTATTATAAAGAGTTTCAACATTTTCTTAAGAAAAGTCATGGTTTCACAGTCACTCAGGGGTGATTCCATGCATTTGATCATTCAGAATTGCAACAAAAACAACTCAAACTTCAATAAGATTTTATCATGCCGAGGCATCTCAGGGCATTTTAAAATTACATTAAAAATGAAATGCAAGTCAAACTTGAGATTTTTGTAATTCATGAAAGGTTGATGAGCAGGTCTCAGCAGTAGCACCGTGATCATTGTTAAGTGCTTGCTTGTGGGAACTGTGGCATTATCGCTAGAAACCCAGCACAGTCATGTCATACAAAACAGAGACAGCATGTGTTCCTGCCTGACAGATGCTGATAAAATAGTGACTAAAGAGACTGGTATGCCAAAACCCTGTGTCTGAGACTATACACAGTGGTATAAACATCAGCTGCAGTGGCATGCAATGCCTACCCCAACCCCCTAAACCAGTAGACCCTCTTATGTCCTACAGACACAAACAAATGGTACTGAGAGGCTGAGAATCCAGACCTCCCCAAAAGAGATGTGCAACAGGTAGAAGTGTTAATGGAGCAGGAAGCTAGTATAGTTCTAAGTCCTTTTTATTTTCCATGTCTTATTTTCTTTATTTTTTATTGTTTATTGGGGTAACATTGGTTAATACAATTATATAATTTTCAGGTGTACATTATAATTTGACATCTATACATTCTATTATGTGTTAATGGCTGCCTTGAACATTTGGTTAAGCCTTGGGCTTGGCCTCTGGAGTTCTTCACTCATGAGAATTCAACCTGACCTGCTTATGCCAGTACAGTGAGGTTTCCGTTATGCAAAATGCAATTCAAAAATGCAATGTTTAGCAAAGTCATTTCATATCTAAAGGTCCTAATTTAATCATTTTGCCATTGGCCTAGATAATTTCTAAGATTACTGGTTTTAACATGAGTTTTGCTTTAAAATAAAAACATGATTTAGCCAAACATCAGCATATCTTTTAATTTAAATTATTCCTTTTCTTTTGAAAACCAATGTAATATGTAAATTTTAAAAATAACTGCTATGTATAAGACAATGTGCCAGATGGCTTAATTAACAAGATTTCCTTTTTAAATGCACATGTTGTACATTTCCCCCATTTTCCATATTTTCCCTGAATTTTTTTAAGTATCAACATATCATCAATTTAAAAGATTGTAATTAAGTATTCACAAAAAGACTAAAAGTAACAGTATTCAAACTTACTTTTATGCAATCAAATATTATTTTTTCCAGCAAATTATACTAAAACTCAGATTGTGGTAGGACAGAAAAGATATGTAATTTGAGATAGTGGTTCTAAAATGCCATTTAAAAATCAGTACTAAGCAAGCTATGTCCAAATTAGTTGGATCATTTCACAGACCCATCTCGAACTCCATATGTAGGAAAAAAATTAGCTTTCCCTGAAGAGAAGTCTAGCCTTTTGTAGGTTTCCTCAGGTCTGGCTTTGATCTAGGCTCATGGCTGGAGATAGGACTCTGGATTTAAAATGTTACATTAATGTAGCAGGGCACCTGTGCCTAACTTATGTAAGTATGACTCAACTTATTGTATTACACATGTGTGGTAGAATGCTGATATTGTGGTCCCCTAGCACAGAAGCACACACTCCCCCCAATAAAGTTGGCACCTGTCATTTCATTCTTATGTCGGCTCCTTATGCTTTTTCAACTGGGCATCTCACCACTGAAACCTTCTCTTCTTGATTAACTTGGTGCTGACACCTTTGTTCTTGGCTTCTGAAATATCAATCTGAACTCTTGAAATATGCCTAATAGGAGTCTTCTTTTGTCTATGGCTCTTAGTCTAATAATTATAATATGGTGAGGACTTTGGGTCACATGGCATCATTTGACCTCCTAAGGTTCTGAAAGCAAATCAGCCATTTAGAGAATCAATCTTGCCTATTTGATGGAACTCCAATCAAGACTCTGGATATTAAGATTTGGGTGAACTTTCCTGGTTGACAATACTTTGTGTGTATTCTCACATGTCATTGCTAGCAGTAATTGATCTTGTCTATGAATCCATGAGGAGAGGACTTATAGATCATGTTTGAAACTTTTCCAGGATGGGTCTTCTGTATCTCTTCCTTTGGCTGATTTTAGAGTAATATCTTTCCAATGTAATAAATTATACTATGAGTATAACAGCTTTCAGTGAGTTCTCTAAGTTCTTATAGTTAATTATTAAAATTGAGGGTCCTTTTGCAAACCACCTGCACTTACTCTTGGTATTCTAAGAGAAGGCAGTCTGTGTTAGCTTGATCCCTAACTTTGCAGTTGACATTAATTATTCTAAGTCAGATAATCAGATTCAGTAGGTCCAGGATGTTTACAAATACCTTGGTTTGGAAATCACATCAGGAAAGAAATGTCTTAAGCATTAAAGAAAAAAAACATTTTTATATTAATAATCTGTACCATACATATTAACAATAGCATTTTTTTAATTTCATTTATATATGTAATATGTTTGTGTGTTTGTGTATGTCATGGTAGATATGTAGATGTGGTAATTTTTCTCAGGATAATATGACTGATATATATTTGGTACCAGGAATGACTGTAGGAGACAAACTCAAAATGAGTTCTGGGACTAGTTCTGCTGAAATTCTTGGTTTTAAATGCAATGAGACATGATGCTTCAATAACACATGGCATACAATGATATCATAACTAATTGGAAAACCACCTGTGGTTTGCCAACCAAGTGCCTATTAAAATGGAAGTACTTTGGGACTTTGGTCAAGATGGCAGAGTTATGTAAATGTTGTGCCTGCCTTATCTCATGTCCACCTCAAAATTATAACTAAACTACAGAAAAACCTTCATTGAGAATTGCCTGAAGTCTAGCTGAACAGAAGTCCTATAACTAAGGACATACAGAAAAAGCCACATTGAGATAGGTAGAAAGGGCAGACATATGAAAAGGGCTGGTACTAAACCCATGTGTGGTGGTTAAGAAACAAGAAAGCTATCTCAGCAGTGGATGAGATATCTGAAGAGCGAAGAGTCCCAGCCCCACGCGAGGCTCTGCAACCTAGGTTTCCAATGCCGGGAGAAGAAGTACCCAAACTTCTGGCAGTAAAAAACGGCCAAGATTGTGGCTAAGGGAGATGAAAGGTGGCTGAAATCCCAAGTATTCCTTTTAAAGGACCCATACATGGATCTATTTGCTGACAGAATCATTCACTCTGAGCTCCACCTCTGGGGCAGCAGCTTGAAAGGTGCCAAGTATATATGGAGATTAATTGAATTATCTACCTTCAGGATAAGGTTTGGAGGGCAGCATTCTCACAAAAATAAGTGCAGGCAGAGGCTTTTTGTTTGTTTGTTTGTTTGTTTTTGCTGAGCCTTACTCCCACCAGTGCAGGTGGGTACCATATTTGAATCTCCATCAACCTAGCTAACACTATTCCCTGGGAACCCACCCCACTCAACTTGCAAGTCCGTCCAAGTACCTTCTAGTGGGTTTTTCATACAAACAGCCTGTCTTGGTTCATGCTACAAAATCTTCTAAAAGCTCCCAAAGTTTCAAAAACCCAAACAGCTTTTGCCTCCATCATGCTTTCATACCTCTTGCTAAATACCTCCAAGCTCATCACTAGTGGCAGGTCACCTCAATTCACAGTTTCAGCTCTCCTAGGCACCTTTTAGCCATCATAAGTAGCATCCATTTACAAATCACTCTGTAGTTCATACTGGGTAGCCCTGGGCTAGGCACAGACAGCAGCTTGGTCTATACCAGAGACTCTCTCAAGGGGCCTCAGGACCAACATACCCAGTGGTTGGCTTTATACCACACCAGACACTGCCCAACCACCTTCACAAATGACACATCCTAAAGGAAGCCCCAGAAGACAGCAGAGTCCCACTAAAGCAAATCCTGCTCTATAGAGTCAGCCTGTACACCAAAGCTTCTCCACTGTAGTCAAGGCCAGTTCCCATAGCCACTCAACTTGAGGGTCAATCACTCTCATGGATGTGCCAACAACAATAAAGGCACAACTACAACAGGAGGGCATGCAAAACCCACAAGGAACACACCTGGAGTTCTCGGCTCAGTGACCAAAGACACTGTGGCACTGGGCCCCACAGGACACTTACTATATAAGGAAGCCCTACCTAGATTGGGAGATATAGCAGCTTTACCTAATACATACAACAATCACATGGAAGCAGCAAAATGGAAAGAAAAAGAAACATGTCTCATATTAAAAAAAGAACAAAACTCTAGAAAAAGAACTAAATAAAATGTAGACAAACAGTCTACCACATGCAGAGTTCAAAATTTTGGTTATAAATATGCTCAATGAACTTAAGAGAAAAGTAGAAAAATTCAGTAAAAACTTTAACCAAGAGATTTAAAACATAAAAATAAAGATAGAAAACATAAAAAAAGAACCAGTCGGAAAGAAAGAGTATAATAATTGAAATGAAGAACACATTTGAGGGAATCAACAGTAAATTAAATGAAGCAGAGGGTAAAATTAGCAATTTGGAAAATAAGGTAGCAGAAAACACCCAAATATAACAGCAAAAAGAAAAAAAATAAAAAAAATAAATGAGAAAAATTTAAGGGGCCTCTGGAACAGCATTAAGCATATCAACATTTGCATTATAGGGGTGCCAGAAGGAGAAGAGAGAGAGCAAAGAATTGAAAACCTATTTGAAGAATTAATGATGAAAAACTTTTCTACCTGGTGAAGGAAATAGACATACAAGCCCAGGAAGTGCAGAGAGTCTCAAACAGAATGAACTCAAAGAGGCCCACACCAAGACACAGCATAATGAAAATGTCAGAAGTTAAAGACAAAAAGAATCTTAAAAGCAGCAAGAGAAAAGTACTTAGTTACCTACAAGGAAGCTCCCATAAGATTGTTAGCTGATTTCTCAACAAAATGCAGGCCAGAAGGGATTGGCACACTTATATTCAAAGTGATGATAAGCAAAGAACTACAACCAAGATTACTCTACTCTGCAAGGCTATCATTTAAAATCAAAGAACAGATAAAGAGGTTCCCTAAAAAGGAAAAGCTAAAGTAATTCATCATCATCAAATAGGTATTACAAGAAATGTTAAAGAGACTTCCTTAAAAAAAAAAAGATTAAAAAACATGAAAATTAAAATGGCAATAGCTACAGACCTATTAATAATTAATTTAAATGTAAAAGGATTTAATGCTCAAAACAAAAAAAAAAACATAGGATGGCTGAATGGATTAAAAAACTAAACCCATATATATGCTGCCAATAAAAGACCTACTTCAGATAAAAAGACACACATAGATTGAAAATAAAGGGATGAAAAAAATATTTTATTTTAATGGAAATGAAAAAAAAAAGGTGGTGTAGCAATACTTATATTAGCCAAAATAGACTTTAAATAAAAAGCTATAATAAGAAACAAAGAGGGACTCATCAACTCCACTTGTGGATATTTATCCAAAGAATCTCAAAACACTAATTCAAAAAGACTTATGCATCTCTATACTTGTTGCAATGTTATTTATAATAGCCAAGATGTGAAAGCAACCTAAGTGTACATCAATAGATGAGTGGATAAAAGAGTGGTACCTTTATACACTGGAATTTACTGAGCCATAAAAAAGAAAAATCTTGCCCTCTGCAACATGAGAAGACCTAGGGTATTATGCTAAACAAACAACAAAAATAAAACAAACACATAATACAGAGAACATTTTGATTATTGAAAGATGGGAGGGAGTTTGGAGAAATTGATAAAAAAGGGAAAAAATTAAGATGTGCAAATTGCCAGTTATAAAAACAGCAATGGGCATGGGCATGTAAAATACAGCATAGAGAATATAGTCAATTATATTGTAATAACTATGTATGGTGTCATATAGGTACTAGAAATGTTAAAGAGACTTCCTTAAGAAGGTAAAAGAAGATACAAAAAGAGTAGTAAAATAGCAACAACTACATATCTATCAACAATTACTTGAAAATGATGGACTTAATACTCTAATCAAAAGACATAGGGTGGATAAGAAAACAAAACCAACACATTTGCTGCCTATTAGAGATGCACTTCAGATTTATTGGGGTGATCATTTCATAAATTATATAAATGTCTAATTACTATGTTATATATTGAAAGAAAAAAAGTATTTAAAAAGACCAAGTGACTTGTGCACATTAATCTATGTTAGTAATGAGACTATAAGGATCTGAGAGAGAGGTTTCTGAATGTACTAGGGGGTTGAAAGAAGGAAACAATGTAGAGCTTAGAATTTTAATTTCTCATTATAAATCACGATCGGAGGCCCTGAACATTTCCATGGTGGCCTTAAAGTAATTTCTTAGTTGTTTTAGTGGCAAGTCCAACCTAACTGAAAATCAGGCCCAAAGGTCATTTTGCTGGGGACAAATTTATAACTGAAGTTGAATTCACAACCTTGCTATGTTTCTTATGTGAAAATAAGGGCATGTTTTAGCAACAAGTGAAAACTAGATCCTTAAAACAGGGATATCTGTTTATACTGAGATAACATTGAGAATCTTGAATTCATGAGTCTCTCTGAGATATTATTGCCAGGATAGCATATCTAAGTTCATCCTAATTTGACAACCATGTAATAACATCATCTAAACAAAATAGTTTATAAAGGAGTGCCTGTTCTTCTCAGGACACACTCTGACAACTCTATTGCTTCTAATTCTGTAGTTATAATGAGTTGTTATATGACAGAAGGACAAAAGCCCAACCTGATCTAAGATGAAAGAGATGTACCAAAAAAGGTACAAGATATTACTAATGCATTACAGTAAAAACTTATGAAATATGCATGGTAATGAAGGTTAAGGGATTTAAGAGGAAGGAGTATATTATTGAACTTTTTGAGTTTATTAATGTGGCTATGTTTACTAGAGATTCCAGAATTATTAAGCTATCTCCCATAAAAAAAAAAAAAACAGCTGCTTTTATTGATTGGAAATTGACCTCAATAATGATCAACTTTTAATAAGGTTGAGATGCCAGAAGTTACCTTGCCTAATGTAGAGGATGAAATCCAAAAGCTCGGAGAAATAGAAGTGATGGAGTAGAGCTTTTACATGTGAACTGCTAACAGCCTCCCTGTAAAACGTACCTACACAAATATACACTAAGTCCCCAGAGAAAGATCAGTGTACTCTCTTTTTATTAAGATATTGAGAAAAATAATAGTGTTGGGAGCTTGACATTATTAAATGCATCTCTAGTAGCTGTTCTTTGTAGGATGAGAATAATGGTGGAGGTGACATCATTGAGAGTGGCTCTCTGATGTAGCTGAGATTAATGGGATGCTAGAGTAGCAGTGGTTAAATGCCAACTGTGATGCTTCAAAGACAAGGAGAGTGATTAATAAGAAGCAAGAATGGAGATATTTTAACCTACAGAGCTCTTTTCAGTGCCTAATCAATCATGATGCTGCTGAAAATAAAATAGATGAGAAACCCATCAGGCAAGAAAGGGTTAACTCATTAGGCCTCTGTTGCTCAAATCCTGCACATTCCAAAGAAAGTATATTTTCAGGGCTGGTCCTTGGCTAGCTCCTGAGAAATAACATTTACCAGTTTTGACCAGATGAGTTTATTCTTACAGTTTGACATAATTTTGCTATGAGAGGAAGGGCGGAGTTAAGTAGCTGAGGCCAGTCCCTGTGGGTACTGCAGGCCTATATGCCTGACCCCTGATAAAAAGCCTGGATACCTGGGTGAGCTCCTCTTTGGCAATATTTCACACATGTTGTCACATTCTGCTTCTGGAAAGAACTAAGTATGAGACTCCACTGAAAGAGGGTGCCTACAAGCTTCTCCTCCTGGACTTGGCCTACACATCTTTCCCCATTGCTGATTTTTATCTCTAATGTTTCTTTGTAATAAATTATAACCATAAATATAACAGTTTTCTTCAGTCCTTTAAGTGCTTCTAGCAAATTTTCAAGCCTGAGAGTGACCTTGATGGTTACTGCAATACCTATTCAAATATTACTCCATCTATATAACTGGGAAAATTCTAGATGTAGTCTCTAGAAGACTGACTTGAGTCACCAAAGAGAGTCATGGATTCTTTCCTAGGTTTCCAACTGCACCCAGTATAGTAACTGGAGCATCTTACTTAAAATGACAGCCCACTGAGGAAACAACACAGCTCAAAGTGCATGTGGTAACACCTCCTCCAAGATTCTAGCAAATAATCATATTGTCAACATTCACTGTGAAAACATAAATATGGAGACTGTTTAGGGATTACTAGATCCTGGTTCTGAAATGATTTTAACTCCTAGAAACCTTAAATGTCATTGTGATCCACCAGTTAAAATAAGAGCTTAACATTGAAGGAGAGAAAGCAAAATTTCCCACACAACTAAGAAAAGATTAATTCTTCTATAGTTGATGCATATACACACAAATCTCCATGTTTGAGTCACTATTATTAGCTTATTCTTCTATGTGAGATGGAAAATCTATTCATTTTAATTAGAAAAATTAATAGTATTTCCAAAAGCACAAAAGACTTGGCTTTTCAGAGTCTCCTGCTAATAGTTAACAATGGTTATAATATATAGCTAGAAATCACTAAGAATATATGAAATTTTTTAAAGTACCATAGTTTTTAATAATAAATATAAATATCTTACATTTTCAGGTACTCGTTTTAACAAACAATACATGAATTCAAAAGAATCAGCTAAATTTGCAGATAACCTAAATAATTGCTTTTGTTAATTTTCTTAATGGAACTATGTTATGTTCATTTTGGTTATCATTATCATTTAAAAGATGACTTCATTTTCAAGAAAGGTTAAATATGCATTTATAGACAATATAGTAAATGACTATTAACTAAAAAACAATGGTCTAATTAACCAAAAAAAAAGAAAAAAGAAAATTTTATTAAAAATAAAAAATGTGTGAGAGAGTTAGCATGCCAAAAGAAAATCAATACACAACTAAAAATCCATAAATTTTGACTTCAAAACATTTAAATTATGAATTCTTTTTTTTCTGACCAGCCATGTGGACTGGAATTCTGCAACAATGTCACAATCATCAGAAATGCTAGAAATGCTATATTTTATGATAAGTTGCTACTTTTTTTTTTTAGCAAATATTTGTCTACTTCAAATTCTGTGAAAAAACCACTGTAAATCTCAAACCATGGTTGCTTGTCTTCATCACTCAAATTAAATGACACGTGTTTTTTTATATTCATAGTTTTTTCAAAAACATTATTTTATCTGATTGTTCTTCAAATATCATACTGACAGTAAATTGTCTATTTAAATGAACTAAATCTCTGAGCTTTTAGCTATTTTACTGAAATTGTGGAAAATTTTCTGCTTATGTCATACACCATGATTTATATCTTTCTTCTCTTTGTATATATTTGAAGTCGATTCAGATAAATAGTCTCTTCACATTTCTTTCTCTGCATCTAATCACCAAATTTATGGGCAGATTTACTTAACTTCACACAAAAACTTACATTTGGATTTTGTTTTTTAATTGTTATTCATTTTTATACCAACACAGAACACCGCCCACATCTAGTCCCAACATCTGTTCAGAAGACAGAAAAAACTCATCAGTTAATCTTGAAAGTTTTGTTTTTGTTTGTCAAATCTCATTGCAACCATTCTTAACACTTTTATTCTACTTTGTAAAGCCCTAAACCCCCAAAAAGAAAGCTTTTCATTATTTTATAATCAATTAATTGAATTTTCCTAATACATAAAATTAAAGACATTCTCTTTGGGATGAGGGGAAGCCTAGATTTATATAATATGGCTTCCTGAAATATCCAGTGTAAACAATAAAGTGCCTTTCTATATGAGTCAGAGAGACTGTACTATCTCTTTTAAAGCACATTAAATGTAATATTTTCCTAAGAATTAATCTCATGCTATGTACTATTTAAAATCACACATCTTTAATTTTTATACTATATAGCTTTCTCTTTACATCTTTTACTCTAAATTCCAAAGAGCATGTAGTACTTCATTTTTGTTATCTGCCAAAGACATCTTATGAAATCCATTCCTCATCTAATAAGATAATGAATAAAAAGCCAATTCTAAGTTTCCCATTGTTACCTATCTCCTCAGTCTTCCCTTCCTCATAAGTCAACCTCCAGTTCAACCTAGATTAAACCGAGTTTTGACTCTGATGTAAGTCTTCAGTAAACAATCTACTCTAAACCCAATTTATCATTCAACTCTGTTCTTGCTATAGTGTCTCTGATTATGTATGTCATGGCAGTTAATTTTACTACTGTTTAAGATAATAAATGGAAGTAATCAGATTATAAATACCATAAATTCTAACTCTCAAATGTATGAAACTACCAGATTCTAACCCCACCCATTACCATAAAAGATGGATTTCTCTTGTCTTATCTGACACCAATAATGTATATGCGCTCTAGATTTCACTGTCCATTTCCACACAACCTCTCAAGAATTAGACCATCCACCACCACTTTTCCTCTAACATCATCCCATCTCCTCTGTTAGTGTTTCATCTCTCCTATTAATTTTTCAGCACTTTAGCATAATTTTTCTTATTCTCTACTCTTAATTGGAAAAATAATATTGAAAGAGCAAGGGAAGGAAAGGAAGAAAGGAAAAAATGAAGGATGAAAGGAAGAAGGAAGGAAAAAAGAAGGAAATGGAAATAGAAAAGAAAGAATTTTTTTTAAAAGGAAAAAAAAGAAAAAGTGTTAAACATATATACTGGTTTCATCTTGGTTCTCTTTAATCTTTCACTTCAACATAAAAATTTTCTTGAACAATTAATATCTTCCTTTTCCAACCTTCTGTTTCATATAGGATATTTTTAGTTGAACATCACAGAACCTACTATAAGTGACTTTTTCCGTAAGAGTCTTGTATATCATATAATAGATAGGGTAGCATTGAGAGGCTAAGTCAATCATTTAACAATGTCATCAGTGTTAAGGCACTTTCTGTCTTGATATATATTTTCAGCTATGTCTCTCCTTTGGTCCCTGGATGGTCACAGAAGTGCTATATTTTATAGGCAAACATGATTTATTCAGAGAAGAATTATGTTTTGCCTTGGCATTTCCCTTATATTAGGAAAGAAATCTGCCTAGCAGGCTCATACACAGCAAGGTTTGTGAAGAAGAAATGTGTATGTGTGTATATGCACACATGTAGGGGTGGTATATAGATTAGCTGTTGGAAAAGTAACTTATAGTCTTTCTCATATCTATGTTCACTTTCTAAACAGCATATGTCTAATGCTGTTTCTAACCCTACAACCCCCTCTCTTTAATTTCAAAATTGACGTCCAGATCTCTAAGCTAAAAAACATTCTCCAGTTGTCTTATTTGATAGCTGAGCAATATTTGACAGAGCAGACCATTTCTTGATTACCAAAACACTTATTCTGTTACTTCCACATACTGTCCAGCTCCTACTATTATTAGGTTCCTTTGCCAACCTCCCTTATAACCATTGTTAAATGAGAAAGTTACTTATGGCTACATCCTAGGTCGTTATTTGCTAAACTCTGTAATTTTTTTCCTAAAAAATCTCTTCCATAATGCTTTATTTTCCATATGCTAATGGCTTCCAAATGTATATATCTGAGTCAGCATGCTCTTTGAGTTCAAAATCTCTAAATCCAAATCATTATTCAACATCTGACCTTGGAAAACTCTACAGAATTTCAAACTCAACACATATAAAAATTTTTTTAGAAAAAGGTTGTTTTCTTCAACCTTGTAATACCAGCCCAGCTGTACACATGTCCAATCTCAATGAAGTATTTTTGCTAAATGAATTCTACATAAAACTTCGTACTTGGTTATATCTACCAGGTACCTACCTCAGTAGTACTGCTCAAATTCTCTTTTATGCTTTTAAGTACTCATAAAATACCCATTTTCCTCAGGGGGCTCTAAATGTGTCCATCATATAACCAGCCAAAATTATTATTTGTTCTTTTCCAACTTGTGAAAATTAAAATTGACTTTTTTGTCTTTATATAAAAAGAAATTTAGAAAATTCAACCCCCTAGAAATACACAACATGGTTCACTATAACCAGTTATAACATTTGTCTCACTACTACTCTATTCTTATAGTATATTTTATAGCAAGAGGCATAAGGCATATGCTCTGTTGCATGTGGGTTCTAATAGTGATTGTGTCAGGGTACTTAACTGGAAAGGGTAAAGTCATTTTCCTTTCTTTCTGCTCCATCCTGGTAACCTTAAACTCTGAATCATAGTAATTGACAGGTAAGCTTCTTGGTTCTACTTCAACTTCCCTGTTAGCAGCTCTTTTATGTGGTTTACTGGAGGGCTCTATAACTGAGCCATTCAACCACCCTCAACTGGCTCACTATCCTATGTAGCTCCTCATACTTTTGTCCTCACCCTTAACTCTCTATTTTACAGAAAAAGGGCAACATGCCATTTGCTCCCAGATTCTCTGTGGATCCCCAGTGAGCTACAAGGAAGTAGATAGAGCTCAGAGAGCACCAAGCACAGAAGGAGCATCTTCTCTGTATGGAAATCATGATTTCCATGGAGGTTTGATGAGATGACATTGCCATTTTCATAGGTTCTACGTTAGTCACTAGTTACTCCTTCCTGATTCCTACCTAATACATTGTCCTTGCAAAGTGTCATGTCATTTATTTTTCTGTCATAAAGAAGGTTGGCTATAGTAAAAAAAAAAAGTACTTATTGGTGAAATGGTAAATTAATCTCACAAAATATCAATTTGTAGTTGAGTAATGTATAATTACGTAAATATGTTTCTGTATACAAAAGAATCACAGAATGTTAACCCACAGAAAATTTTCTTTAATGACAAAAAATACAAGTAATGTAAAATTAACATTGTGGAGGTATTTGGAGGCTGATGACACTTCCAGAGATATCTAAATCACACCATGTAAATTTTGTCTTATTTTATTTAATCAAAATCTTTCCGGGCATATGCATGTATATGCTCATGCATGCATGTGTGTGTGTTCACACACACACACATACACACACACACACACGTACCATATATTAGTAAAGATTTCTATGTGGCTTGTGTTAAGAAGTTAAATAAGTGATCTTGTCTTGAGGAGGAGGTAGACTGTAGTTAACACATAACTCAATGAGAGTACTGACAGGGGGTTGCTTCTATCTTTTTCCTATCCTTCCTACAGTTCCACCACTGCACACCATTGATCATGACTACATTTAATGGGTGGTAGGAGTTTTATACACCTGAAGACATATCCCAGCTTCCATCATTGTCAGCTTCATAATGTGTGCAGGCTTCTTAACATCATTATCTGTTTCTTTTTATGTGCTGGGGATAGTAAAAGTCCCATTCAACTACAGATGTTCCTAGACGTATAATGAAGTTATATCTCAATAAACTCACCATAAGTTTAAAATATCATAAGTTGAAATGTATTTAATACATCTAACCTACTGAACATCATAGTTTGGCCTACCCTATCTTAAATGTGCTCAGAATACTTATATTAGCCTACACTAACATAAGGTCAGAACACATAAATTATCCTAATTGAGCAAAATCAAACTAAATAATTATCTGTACAGTCTTGATTGTTTATACGCTTGATTGTGTGGCCAACTGGAATTTGCCCAGTATGATAAAAGTGTATTGTACTACATATCACTACCCTGAGAAATGACCAAAATGTAAAGTGCAGTATATATTTAATGCTTTCACATGTTTATGAAGTCAAAAAATCATAGGTTAAATTATCATAGTCTTCCAGTCTCAGGCACTTCTGGATCCACGGGCTTTGGTGCAGGCATGGCCAAGTCCAACAACCACACCACAAAAAACCAGTTCTAAAACTGGCACCCAAATGGCATCAAGACACCCTGATTACAAAGATATAAATCTCTTAAGGGGGTGGACCCTAAGTTCCCGAGGAACATGTGCTTTGCCAAGAAGCACATGAAGAAGGGCCTGAAGAAGATGTAGACCAACAACGCCAAGGCCACGTGTGCACCTGTTGAGGTTATCAAGGCCCTCATAAAGTTCAAGGAGGTAAAGCCCAAGATCTCACTGTGGCAGCCACAAGCTCAGTTAACTTGCCTACATCATCCACCCTAAGCTTGGAAAACATGCTCATGCCTATACCGCCGAGGGTCTCAGGAGGCTCTGCCAGCCAAAGTCCAAGGCCAAAGCTCAAAACCAAGACCTAGAATGCAGCTGCAATTCCATCTCCAGCTCAGGCTCAGGCTCTGGCTCCAAAAGGTGGCCAGGCCCTCATGAATGCTGCAAAGTGGAAGTCTGTCTGTCGATGTGAGGATGAAAGGACTGGTGTGAGCCTTGGGCTGCTATCTGTGATGGGCTGGTGTCCTCCTGTACTATTTGTACAAAAAAACCTGAGGCAGGATCTGTCAAAAAAAATCATAATTTAGAGACCCTCTATGTTTTTGTTTATGTCTTTTTAGTTTGAAGTATATCATGTAATCTGCCTATGTACAAGAGAATTTAGAAAATGTAGACTTTTTTATAGTTTGTTTGTGGGTTTTGATTTGGAACTCCCAATCTTCTAACAAAATTATATGTTATGAGCTAAATTGTGTTCTCCTCAAATTCATACACTGAAGTTCCAACCCCCAGATTCAACATGTACCAAAGAATGTAACCATATTTCAAAATAAGGTTTTAAAGAGGTGACTAAATTACAATGAAGCAAACTAGGGTGGGGCCCTAGTTTGATGTGACTTCTGCCCTTATAAAAAGAGATAGAGACACCAGGGGCTTCGGCACAAAGGGAGGCCATTTATAAGCCAAGGAGAGAGCCTTTGAAATTAACCTTGCTGGCACTTTGATCATTAATATCCCGACCCATAACTGTGAGAAAACATATTTCTATTGCATAAATCACTTGGTCTGTGGTATTTTATTATAGCAGACATACATAGAAAACCAATAAATCAGAGTTTCGTTAAGAAATGAAGGCACACACAAAATAGGGGTGAAAAGAGTTCTTAGAGAAGTTTGAATCAGGCTCCTCGTTTTTGCCTATGTCTACATCATGTACTCATCATCTTCTGGGTATATTTCTAAACCAGAAGGTTCTGGTTAAGGGTGCTCACTTACATGGAGATAATAGTAGTGCTTATCTTATTGGACAGGTGAGATGATGATGAAAATATAACAAGGCTTTATTTTCTTAACATAATGGCTGCTTTAAGTATATTCTTCATTAAAGTTTGCATTTGTTATAACTTTCAACATCATAGATAATTCTTTGATAATTTTTTAATATAGTGATGAAACTTTCTGAAATCTCATATTAAAATTTACAAATTCCATATTTCTCTATTAGATCTCTAATTTAATCTGCTTGTTATATTATTTCTTCACAGAAAATAGCTGATCAAAGTTTTCTTTATTTTGAAATAAATATTTGATTAAGGACATATTATAGGCATATTTAATAAGATAAATGCCCTTTATATTAATTTCAGTTACTTCTTTATTTTTTCACATCAGAAAGAAATAAAAATGTTTTCAAAATTTAAAAAGCATCAGAAAGAGTTACATTCCATTTTCCAGAAAGATGGCAACCTGTAACAAGTTTACAATCTGAACCTGAGATTGGCGCTTAATAGTGGTTGTCAGAATTGGAAATACCCATTTCTACCATGTCTATAGTCACTTGAGAGAGCAAATACAAAGGATGGTGTCAAATAGAATTTGGGGCACTGAAGTGGCAATCAAACACACTGCAAAACAAATGGAAGAAAGTGATACTGTGAACTCAGGGAGGAGATGGTTCATCTATTACATAACCAGCAAAATTGCTATTTGTTTGTTCTTTTCCAACCTGATAAAAGATGAAACTCACTTCTCTATCTTGCATGAGAAAGCAACGAAAGAGATTTAAAATACCCCAAATACATCATGTGGTTTGATATAAACTTATATCAAACAATTTTTAAAAATAAAAAAGTAATTAGAGCTAGAACTCTGATTAAAATAACTTATCTAAATAATTACATATATGTGAAGTCTTCAATAATCTTTTTTGAATACTAAGTACTTATGTTCCATTGATTCAGATATCCTAGGATTTACTTATAATTTTTTAGAGAATATGACAGTGTTTGACAATAATTCTAGTTAATTATTTTTTGAAATTTTTGTGTAAATTAACTCTCAATTGTTGGTTTGAATCGTCTCATACCCACCCGTCTCATATTTCATCTGTTGCTGCTACGATTACCAGCTTTCTGTGTACATTGCTCAACTTCCTCCCAGCAAATGAACCTGGCAGAGCATCTCCTGATGCCGATGACCCCTGCCTCACACTTTATAAATTCTAACCCTCATGGCGGGGCTGCTGTGTTGACCCTTAGCAAGTTGTACAGTAGAACTTAGAAAGGTTGGCATTTATATAGAGGGCCCATGAATCATACAGAACTGGAGGCAGGTCAGATTTAGCTTTACAGTTGGTGAATTTCTATTCTACATGTATGAAAAGTTATTTTTTTCAAGTTTTTAAAATGCGGACCATCTGAAAGAATAGTAAGATAAGATTTAATTAAAATATTTCAGATTATTTTCCTGCAGAAGACTGGAATGGAACACCTAGGCTGATCTATTCAGCTGGTAAATTAATATTTTAAATTTATGGTAAAATATATATCACAATATTTTCCATTTTAACCATTTTAATGTGTACAATTATGTGGTACTAATTATCTTCACAATGTTGTTCAACCATAATCTCTATTTTTAAAACTTTTTCATCAATGCAAATAGAAACTCTGTAAACATCAAGCAGCAATTTCCAGCCCCCAGTCACCTCTAATCTACTTCCTGTCTTTGAAATTCCCTATTCTAGGTATTTCATATAAATGGAATTATACAAATTTTTTCTTTCATATCTGACTTATTTCATATGCATCATGTTTTCAAGATTCATTCTACATTATAGTATGTATCAGAACTTCATTATTTTTATTACTGAATAATATGTTATATGTATGTACAAACTTTTCCTTACTCATTCGTCTGTTGATGAATGAACTTGGTTTGTTTTTACCTTTTGACTATTGTGAGATTATACTAAAATGAACATTGGCATACACATATATATTTAAGTCCCTGATTTTTTTAATACAGCCATACTAATTAGTGTGAAGCAGTGCCTCATTGTAGTTTGATAGCTCCTAATATCTTCAACCACAACATAAACACATTTGCTTATTATACATGTATCTAGCATTGTGCTAGACCTTTCAGATTAATATCTCGTTTAATCTTGATACTAGAGCAATGAGGTCAGTGTTATAATGTCCATTATATAGATTAATGATTGACTCTTTATAAAGTTAAACAATTTGCAAGAGGCTATGTAGCCAGTAAATGGCATAAGTGAGATTTAAATTCAAGTCAGTTATGAGCCTGCTTTCTATGATAGGAGAGGCATAGAATTTCTGCAATCAGAAGAAATTCTCCTTTTTGATACAAATTTGAAGACTCAAGATATGAAAGAGATCTCTAAAAATTTCCCACTTATTAATTAATTAAAATTAATTAGTTAATAAATCCAAGTATATGTAAATCTAACCAATTTACATGTGAAACTATTTACATGAAAATTAATTTACATTATGTAATAACTGCATCTGCTAAATAATTGATCCATAAAGATATTAAATAGAAAAAAATATTTGCCTCCATGCTACTCTCTGTCTTCCACCCAAGAGATGAATACTTTTTCATCATTCTTGTATAATTCAATTGGCTTAATATTCCAGATATTAAACTGATACATATCTTGACTGTATTAATTCCACCAAAGTTTCAATTGATTCAGCACAGATCATTTCTTGGCTATACTATTAATTCTTTTATTATGTTCATTTCTGAAACTTCAGAAAAATTAAAATATTTTTAATTTGCTTTTATATTATGAATAGCTTGATTTGGCAGAGAAGTCTTTATTCAAAATTTGCCTCACACAAGTCCTTAAAGCAGTATGTCCATTGTCTTTTAGAATTCAGTGCTGCTGGTGTGAAATATGACCTGCATTTTGTTGTAAGCTCAGGTTTTAGTTGAGATTTTCTAATAGCTTTTAAAAAACTGTAATTTATAAATTATAATTTATTGAGCACACATTTGAGGAATTATTATTATTATCATTATTAAATTTTCTCATTCAACAACCTGTCTTTCTTTCAATATAAAAATATACATATCCATCACAACTCTGGGAAATTATTTTTATATTCTAGAAATTATATAGGGAGATGCCAGAACCTAACAAGCTATACTTGTAAAGGCAGGATCTTCAGAAAAGTAAACCAGAGAGAGGACTAGAAAAAGAAGACACTGGGTAGCTATCAAAAAGCATATTAACATCTAAAAAAAAAAGGATTAGGGCTGAAATCATCTCAGGATGCCCAAGAGTGTCTTGAAAAATAGTTCTGGAGGATGTGGTTAAAGACAGAGACTGGGGTGGTTATCACCCTAACAGATTGACAAAAACAAAGGAGAGACTCATGAATACAGTGTTATACAAGTCACTGTATCTTTCATTTAGGAAAAGGGACAAACTCAGACATTAAGACTGACATGCAAAAGGAAAGCCAAGGCTCAGAAATGAAGTGAGAATCAATACAGGTGCCCTAGAATAGAACATCCCATTACTGTTGGATGAAGTATTTTGCTGCCCTGCCTTAATTAAGAGGCTATATCTACTTTAATATCTTCTGCTTCAGGCCCCATAGTTACATAACCGAAATGGAACTTAGCCTACAAATCTGGATAAAACAGAACAACAGTGAGCAGATTGTGGGGAAAATATGACTCCAAAGGTGTTTAAAAGCACATAGGATATAAATTGAAAATTATAGTTGCCTGGGATTAGCATTAAGAAGGCTCAAATGTCCAAAGGTAATTCTTTGTTTGATCCGTACAATAAAATTACTTATCCTGTGATAATTATTATGCTTATTCTGTTATGACTTTCTTATTTAGCTGAGCCATTCAGTAAAAATCAGTACTGTTATGTGTTCAGAAATATCTTTCCCCATAACCTGTTTTCTTTTCTTGTGTTTTTTTTTTCAATGACAAGAAAGTCAGATAATATTTAGAGGTTTTCCACTCATAAAAGGTGCTATGAATTATAACCTTTGGAATGCACAACTCAGGAAATTCTGTCAGCAGATACACACTTATGTAAGATTATCAGAAGTGGTACATTTCTATTTTTGAATGTCAGAACTAAAGGTCTAAGAATAGTAGCTCTATCACTTGTTGACTTTATGGTTCAGGGTTTCCTGTGTAACCACACTGAGCCTCAGTTTCCTCATCAGTAATATTGTGATAGTAGCAAACAAGTTGAAGAGTTGTCAATAATAAGGGGCATACTATATACTTACTATCGGTATTTCATTTTACTTTTCAAAAGTCTGGATACTGTGATCACAGCCTTTTTCATTCACCTTTGGATAAGTCTTTGAATCTGTGATCTCTCTGGATTCTGTAATGCTCTGTAGAGTATTGATTTTGTTTTCTTGTTTAAGCAGGGCTAACTGAATTAACTGAGTTGAACATGAACTCTAAGTTCTTCCTTGCAGTAGGCAGGAGCTAAAAATCTACATTCAGTTTTGCTAAAAAGTTAGTTTCCTGGAGTTTGCCCTACACATGTGTACTTCATAGGTACCAGATTTCCAGACAGAGTTTAAGTTTTATTTTTCAACATTGCAGTAAGAACATAATATTTTTTCTTTTGTGTCAGCCAGCCCGCATGGCAACAATTGGGACCTGCACCCAGATGAAAAGTCATGAAACAGGAAAACTTTCTCCATATTCTCAGACAAAAAGCCATCAGCTACAAAATTCCAACTGTTGCCTCTCCTAGAATTTGCCTGTATTTGGCCCCTCCACAGTGCTTATAAATATTTAAATATATATGTATTTATATATATTTTAAAAACATTTTTATTAAATGTATTGGGGTGACATTGGTTAATAAAATTATACATGTCTCAATTGTACAATTCTATAATACATTATCTGTATATTGTATTGTGTGTTCACCACTCAAAGTCAAATCTTCTTTCATCACCATATATTTTGATACACTTATCTAACTCCTCTCCTCCCCACAAACTGTTGTATGTATCTATGAGTTTTTGTTTGTCTTGTTCATGTGTTGCTTTCACTTTTTTATCCAACATATAAGTGAAATTATGTTTATTACTTTTCATTGTTTTTGGCAAGATGGTGATCTAATATGAGATATTATTCCATCACTGTAATTGGCACTCCAGATTCATTTCTAATGTAAAATTTTTAAAATTTTAATTAAAATGATTATCTTTAAAATATACATAATCACTCGAGTATTTAAAGATAATAATATTCACCTTTCTCTGCCTTTTTATCAAAATAGATTATAATAAAAATAAATGAGCTAACCTGCATTCTGACAACAAATATACAACACCTAGCATCTATCATGTGTAGAATTCTATGGTGACATTCATTACCTATCTTATCTCATCAAAACTCATCAGTGCGGGAATGAGATCTGAGACTAAAAGACACTAATTGATCATAGCCACATAAAGGAGTAAGAGGTAACATGACTGAAAGGCACTGTGACTGATTCAAAATATTTTTATACCTAATAGAAAATTTGATTAACCTTACAGCAGAAATAGATAGGATTATTTACCTTATCAATACACTTGTCTTTCATCTTGGGGAAGGCCTTGTTATAAAAGACTATTTCTTGAAGGTCATGTAAATGATGTCTCAGTTTTAACTGCTTTAAAGAAACACCAAGCAAAAAAGATGTCAGAGACTGAGAATTAAAGTCTCTAGGAGTTACAAGCAGCTGAAATTACTGATAAGCCTTTAATTTAGCTGAGTCAAGTCACATTTGACTGAGACTTGGTTATACTTTTTACTGCCTTATTTCTTCCTTGAATCCTGTTTAAATTTGCTACTTTCCTTTGATTTTAAAAGAGTAAAAATCATTATACAAGAGTCAATTATTTGTTCTGACCCAAATTACCACTATGAATTATGATTTGTTGGTTGCCTGTTCTTCTGGTTACCTATTTTGAACCCAATTAGAATCTTATGAAATTCCATAGTCTCTTATATCGCTCATTACTTAATATTTTAATATTTTTTTGTTATCAAAATACACAGGCAAACTCCATTTTAGGCAAATCTTATATGTAGGCATAGAAAATTTTAAAAGGGCAAATATAAAGCATCGGTGTGTGTGTGTGTGTGTGTGTGTGTGTGTGTGTGTGTGTGTGAGTGTGTGTGGTTCTAATTTTAAGAACTGCTCACATTATAGCTGTACAATACATTTGCAGTAAGTGATGCTTGAATTAGTGTCCTTATGTTAAATAAAAATATATTTAAATTTATAAGATAGGAAAAAATACTGGAATGTTAACCAACATTTTTAAAAATATACTTAACATTTTCAACGTGTCTAGAACACATAACACATAATGGAAAAACTTGGAGAAAAAATAAACAGAAAATTTTGTTCAGTTAGAAAGTTTAAAACACTTTAATATCTACTAGCCATAAAAGGTTCATGTATAAAAGGTAAAAAATATTCTAGACAAATTAGTTAAATATCAATTTTTTATCATAGTAGTTAGAATTATGAACTGATAAAATTAGTAGCTCCTGGCTTTTCAGATATAAAAAGAAATCACCTAGATTAGAAAATAAAGCTCAAATACCACACCCGTTGGTAAAGCCATCGAGATGAAAAATTTTGGCTATCCTAGAGATGGATGTTGTGCGCTGATAGCCCTACATATCAATAACTGCACTTCTAATGTTGTCATAGTTCTAACATTTGTCTGGGAGATCTGACTTGTTCTGCATCAGAAGGACCCAAAATACATTTTTTTAATCAGATGAACCCAAATGCCTGCAGAACACTATCTCAGTAAGTAGTATCAAACAGTGAAGAAAAGAAGGAAAATAAAAGACTTTATTATGTTAATTAATCTAATATTTTGACCTTTTATTTTTACAGCCTAAGAGTTAAAAGAGTTTAATTCAAAGAGAATATAGGAAATGCAACATTCACTGAGAGTTATAATTTTTCTCTGCCTATACACAGTCATAACTGGGGTCTTTTTATTCCACCAGATACTCGAATCTCATCAGATATGTCAAGTGCACATCTGATTTGTCTGGTCATTCCTTTTCCACTATGTTCCTATGTATAGTAGATAGATGTTTTAGATAGAGAATATTGAAGAGTCAGTTGATTAGTAGCATCATTGAGGTCATGAAGGTTAAAAAAAAATAATCTTCTTGAGCCTTTTGAGTTCAACAAAGAGAAAAAGAAGTGGTGGTCAGAATAAGATATTACGGCTCATGAGGGGTAAATTTTCTAGAGACAAAAACATCCAAAATGAATGAACTTTGTGGTAAAGTTAGAAAGTCATAAAGGATAATCAGAGAAAAAAATCAATGTCTTTCTTATTGATTACATCATCCCATAGGTTTTGAAGGTAATGAGAATAGTATCAAAGTTTGTGATGGAAAGCAAAGCTAGGACAAATGGAAAAGTTTTCAGTGAATGAAGGTGATTGAATAGAAGGAAGTAAGTCAACACTGTGGATGTGAGAAGATTATGGCTATGTGTCACTCTCAAATTGTCCTTATTTTTCTGTACTTCTTCAGGCCATCTCCTCTATTCATAACATCCTCTCTATAATTTATGCTGCAACTTTTTTTCAAATAGTCACAACATTCAGGTAGCCTGCCTTTTTAAATTTCTAAAATATCTTGTGCATTTCTTTAGTATAGTCTGTCTCAAAAGGTTTTATGTATTTTTAAGTTTTATTAATTTTATAAGTATGAATGTCATAAACTTAAAATAAACATCATTTGAAGGCTTTGCCATTTCAATTTTGTATATATTCTTGAAAATTTTAATTTTAATTGTTTAGTCAGAATGTCCTATTTTTAATCAGATGGACTAAAACCAAAAATAAAAAATAAAAATTTATTACACCAAATGCATAATATAAAGTAAATCTATAATTTACACTTTCAGATTATTTCATAAATTTGTGTCATTTATACTTCTGAAGTTATTAGAGCTTAGAACTGCTTCAAGACTTTCAGGACATCATGTATTAAACTCTCCAGACTGTAATTTATCATAATTATTTGCTTCTGTGTCTACTTCACACAGTAAATGTGTCTTAAAGGTAGGCAGGTCCTATATTATATTTATATTCTCTATTCCCTGAATAATAATGAGATCCAGAATATATTATAAATATGATAAATATTTGATTGATAAAATAAATGAATGAAAGTGGGCCATGTACTATGTATACATATTTTGCATCACCATTGGTTTACCTGAATAATTTTTTTGACTTTTTCACATTGATAATGCCTTGAATCACAAATGGTTATATGTCAATACATGGTGAACACTAGCAAGAAAAAAATAATGCTACAATTCAGGGCACTTAGGATATACCCCGTATCGTTAACTATGCTCTATTCAGTGTAAAATGTGTAATTTCTGATAGTGAAAAACAAAATTGCCTTCATCCCCAAATCTCATTTTTATTTATGTCAGATATATAGAGCTGCAGACTCAAAGCTGAAGCTGTAATTTGGATATTAAAAATATCTTCTCACATATCTAGTACTGGTCCATAAGCTAACTTTTTTCTCTCTCTGGCTTTAATAAATGTACATTTCTGAGCTTATAGAAATAATACAGCATGGTTCATCAAGTCCATGATTAAAGTGGCACCAGTACACTTGAATTCTTAAGAAAAATATTCCATTTATAAAGGAGATTCCCAGCCTATAACAAACAACAAACCCATTACATCTAGCTGAGGGCAATGCCAGTGAAAACTGAAGAATATGACCAATATCTATGTTTACTGGGGATAAATAAAATGGGTTTAAGAGGTAAGCAATCAGAGAGGCAGGCATAGAGAGATATGCTTTAGAATACTGTAATCATGGTTTTGAATAATATTCATATTACTTAAAATATGTGGAATTTTGATTAAAGCTACTCAGATTATGTGGACCGCATATTTCATAATGAAAGTAAATATGATAATATTAGTTTAAAAAGTTATTAAACTAGAAAGATCTCAAGGAATAAGAATGAAATATAGTTACTGGCATATATAGATTCTTCATAAATATATGATCCTAATATTAGTCCAACTCAAGTACATTCTTTCTCCAAATAAGCATCCAAATTACAGAGCCTACCTGTTATTCCCTGATGCCTTAACCAAAAAGGACCAGTAATGATGTCTAATTTCTTAATAAAATCACCTCAATAGAATTGCAATAATCTTTACTACTTCCTCTTATTCGCTTGTAAATTTCTACTTCAATGAATATAGAAACAGCTACAAGTAAAAGAGGCAGCTAGAGGTTATATAAATTTGAAAGAAAATTGAGAATTGAAATAGTTTCAACCATATTCAGGAAAATTTCTTGATATTGAGAAAAAATAATTGCTTTATTCATTCTTGGCAGTTATTGAACAGTTTGAATATATTTTGTTTGGCTTATTTTTGTAGGGGTATCCATTTACAAAAATATTTATGGGCTGTAATAGATAGACAATTTGATTATATGAAATACTTTTATCTGAAACTGAAGGTCAACAACTGAGGAATTCTTCAGGACAAAGGGATATTTTTTGCTCCCCAAACTCTTAGAAAACTATAAATTATAATTGTATGGAGATTATTAAGCCAAGAGGAGAAAACTAGTCAGCCTTGTTGAAATACTCATTGATTTCTAGGCATGTTCACAAACATAACAGTGTTTATTGCCGAGAATAAACAGGCAAGTTTAAAATAAATATCTGTCTTAAAATCTAAATCCAGCTGAATAAGAAACAACTGTATAAGTTTGTATGGAGATATACTATTGAAATTTCAAAAAGTATACTTAAATTGCCAGGATAATGCTACTAAAGTTTATGACAAGAGTGGTATTAATGGTCTCAAAAACTTATATATAACATTTTCTGAAAGGATTGTAAGATGTATCATAAGGTAATATACTTTAAACTAAATTTAATATTAATATATTTTTAATTTTAAAGTATAAATTTATAAATTAATCTTATAAATAAACATAATAAAATATTGAAATTTCTAAAAATGTGATATATTATTTAAAATGTTTGCACAAGAACATGGAATCACTTATGTAAAATAAGGTATTTTAGTACCAGAGTTATTACTGTCATCATATTTTTATGAACATATTTCAGAATTAGAAATGATATTAATGATACTAAAACCAACATTCTCATTTTATTAATTATAGCACCTAGTGTAAAAATGAATTCTTTTTTACAATGTCACACAGTTGTTAGGGGAAGACTTGGCTGACTCAAGAAACAATAGACACTTGGTTCCTAGTATAACATACAGGATTTAAAAAGTCACAGCTTTCTGGATATGTATAGGTAATTTTTGAAGTCATAAGTCAAAAGTAGGTGAATATGGGATGTGCACAGTCTTGGTTAGAGCATAAACTGAAACAAACATTTTGTAAGGCAATTCAAAAATGTTAATAACAGAAGTGTGATAATATATAATACTTTTCACTCATTTTTGGCAAGGAATATTGGTAATCATGCATTAATCCAAAGTACTCATATTTAAAAGGCTGAGATACATAAACATTGTCTTCATTCTACATTTAAAGTTTTTCATACATATGAGTATTGGTAGGAGGCAAAGATTGTCCAATATAGAAGATAAAAGTATAAGATATTACTTTTCCCAGAACTTCTTGTAGCTAGTATATAAGCATGTGGTTTTGAATTAAAACAAAAATTCACTACATACACACTCAAAAATAATTGCATCCAAGATCTATTTGGATGATAGAGAGCATGGGCATACAGTGTCCAGTGTAACAACGGTGCAATTTGCAGCATGTGGATAATATGCATAATCCTCACCACATGGTCAGTGTTATAGAGGCAGGAAACTTCTCCCTTTTCTCCTTTAAGTTCCTTGGTAGGTTTAAAACTTAAAGTGACATAAAATAGATTGATAAGAGAAAAGTAAATTTCATAAGAAAGGGAGCCCCATAAAAATATGAGACTCTCAAACAGTCAGGTAGTTCAGACTTATGTACCATTCTGAGCTAAGAATGGAGGTAGTAGTCTGGAGCTTCAAAGGGGAGAAAGATAATTCACAGAAAGAAAAGAAGAGCCATGCAGGTAAGTCTTTCCAATTATATATATATATATATATATATGCATTATATATATATGCATTATATATATATATATACATATATATATATATATATATATATATATATATATATATATATATATATATAATAGCTCTCTTTCTGGTATGGGTCCTCTATTTAAATTATTATAAGCAGCTCTTTTTAAGTCTATTAGATTTGATTGTCTTTAGCTCAAAATAATACAAATGCCAAAAAGTGGCACATTCTGGGGAGGCGTATTCTACTTCCCCTCAGTGGCGTAGTGGTCATGGATTCAGTTTGGGGACAAAAACATGAAAACCATGATGAGTTAAGGAGTATTTCAGTTTAAATAACCCCTATATGTAAGAATTCTCTGTTTGTAATTTATAATAAGCTTAATTATTAAATTTTTATGATTATTATATAAACTTTTTAAAAGCTTAAGAACTATAAAAACACATATATGTCATTTTTTAATATCTAAGCATAATATTTTTGTTCTTTTTCCAAGTTTGTTTCTAAATAACTATCTTTTTTGAGCTTCTTTGGCATATTATCATGCCTTTACATACAAAATAATTTCTTACTTAAAAAATTTGGAGGTAGAAGAAATAAATGAGATCTATATCATCCTCTGCCTCAATATAGCTACTCAAACTCTCAGAATACATTATACTATATCTTTTAAAGGATAGACAATAATTTTATTTGGCTATTTGATATACTCAGTATATATACTGAGCAAGGTATTAGCTTTCTTCTTTGTTTAAGAATCATTCAGTTTTTAAGATCTGTCCATCTTTATCAATTATATTAAATCAGCATAGTTGTCTATTCCCTTATGTTTTTCAGCACTTTCTTGATATGTCTTTCAATGCCCTGTGACACAACATCAAGCAGTACAACATATGTATAAAGGGAGGTTTATGTTTATGTCTTAAATTTTAAGTAACATTTAAATAATGACTATATGTTCCCAATCTGGTAAAAAGTATAAATTTACAAACCAAAAAAAAGTCAAAGATACTTAAGCAAAATAAACACACACAAAAAAATCCACACATTATATAATAATCAAATTGCTGAAAATCAATGATAAAGATAAAAATCTTAAAAGTAGCTTACCAAAATTACACTTGAAGGACAATTTAAAATTTAAATGTGGAAGGAGTTATGTCAGAAGTATGGCAGAGTGAGAAATTCCTCCTGATCTCTTCCCTTGAAATTATTACAAACCGAACAGCCACAACCCAAAGAAAACAACAGCCTTGTGCACAAACATGTCTGGGATCTGCACATCAGAGCATCTGAAGGCAGGAAAATTAGAGGAACAGGGGAAGAGAAAAGAGAAAGGAGCGGAGACTGGTGTTGAAGATCGGTGCTGCAAACACAACCCAAAGCTCCCGGCAGGACTCAGGGGAGGGAAGTTTTGAGTGGTGGTTTGCACTCTTTAAAATCCACAGCAGCCCCTCTTGGGGGTTCAGCATATTCCATGCAGCAGAACCTAGTGAAAAAGGCAGAGAAATCCTCATAGTTGAAATACAGAAGTGTGATAGCTTTGTATTAACAATCACTGTTACCAGGCAGAAAGTTGAGTCAGAAACCTTTTCACATTCCCCATCCTCTCAAAGTGTGCTGCTCATATCTTCTCAGAACTAGCAGTGGGCCCTAGCCCAGCATCCAACTATTGGGGCAGTTCTGGGACTTCAGGGGCTCTTCAGAGGCTCAAATTCTCATCATATCTCTCATTCTCCCAAGTGGGGTGGAGCCATGGTACCAATGCAACCTAGCCACAGAAGAGAAACACTCTTCCCCAGGAAGTAAAAGGCATTTTTTTCCCACAAAGCAGAGATCCAGGAGGCTGGGGCAGTGTAGGAGGCATAGGTGCCACCTACTAGAAAATAAAAGAAAATCTTTCTCTTATCAATCTGCTAAAGAGGGATCCCTATAAATGGTGATTTTTTTTTAAAGCAGAGTACATTCTCACTATTGCCCAGTTGGAGAAATAAGAAAATGAAAAGTATCCAGAAAATAAACTTAAAAATATAAAAATATGCAATTTAAATAACATATTTAAGTCAAGATTGCAGTTCTGAAAAAAATTCAATGAGATGAAGAAATGTCCTGATCAATAGTTCCAAAAACCCAGAAACAAAATCAATGAACAACCAATGAACAACAGGAATTCTTTACCAAGAAAACTGAAACTTTAAAACAGAACTGAATAGAACTTCTGGAGCTGAAGAACTTAATAAAAGAGATAAAGAGGTAATAGCAAGTTTAGAGAATAAAACTGACTAGATGGAGAAAAAAATAGTAATATCAAAGATAGAAGTCTGGAAATGACACAGATAAAAGAAGAGAGAGACTTGAAGTAAAAAATAAATGAAAGAATTCTACAAGAACTAGCTGACACCATCAGAAAAAGCAATATAAAAATAATGGGCATGCCAGAAAGAGACAAAAGAGAGAAAGGAACACAGAGCTTATTTGAACAAATAGTTGATGAGAACTTCCCAAACCTATAGAAAGAACTAGATCCTCGAATTCAATAAGCAAAGAGAACACCTAATTCTCTCAATTCAAAAAAGGTTTCCCCAAGACACATTCTATTAAAATTGTCAAACATTAATTACAGAGAAAGAATTCTCAAGGCAGTCATGGAAAAAAAAGATTGTAATCTATAAAAGAAAACCCATTGGAGTACCACTGAACTTTTAAGCAAGAGCTTTACAAGTTGAGAGTGGGGGAGAGGGAACATAACCAAATAGTCAAACAATTGAAAGAGAGTAATTACCAGCTAAGAATAATATATCCAGCAAAGTTCTCTTTTAGATATAAATGAGAAATAAAGAAGCTGAGTGAGTTTTCTACCACAAGACTTACATTACAGAAAATACCTAAAACAAAAGGACAAAAAAAAAAAACTATGAATAAGTTGACTAACAGTCAGACAGAAATAGGAAAGTGCTTATTAAGAACAGGATATTATAAACTTAGATATTACATAATGGCTAAAAGTCAAAACAATTTTTAAGAGAGAAGAAAAAGACAATGGTTACTGTAACATAGAAATAAACTCACAGCATAAATAGGATAATTTGAGACAACAAAAAAAAAGAAAAGAGGAGGGAATAAAGATCTGAATCTACAAAAGGTAATGAAGATAAAAATGCTTAAGAAATAGAATTACTGTATATATGAAACTTTTATTTACATAAATGTAATGGTATCCACTCAAAAAACAATCCAGAACTGAGACACAATAACATATAATAAAAAGGAACAGAGAAAAAAATTATAGAACACCATCAAATTAAAATCATAGACAGAAACACAAGGACAAAGAAACAATGGAGACACTGAGCTACCAGAAAACAAAAGTTAAAATATCTGTAAGAATACTTCAAAAATAAGTTAGATTTTCAACATTAAGTATAATTGCTGAGAGTTTGTCATACGTTTCAATATCATAGGGTGCTGTTTCAACAATCACTCTAAATGTAAATGGACTGAACTCACTGATAAAATTCAAAGTAGCAGATTGGGTCCAAATAAATAAATAAATAAATAAATAAATAAATAAATAAATAATAACCCAACCATATGTTGCCTTCGAGAGACATATCTCAGCTGCAAGAACAAATATAGATTCAAAGTAAATAGGTAGAAAACGATACTCCCAGAAAATGGCATCCAAAGAAAAGCAAGGGTATTTATATATGTTAAAACAGACTTTGAGATTAAAAAAAAAAGGTAATATGAGACAAAGAAGGACACTTTGTAATGATAAAGGGGACAATATAAAAAAAAAATAAGACTTATTAATTTATATGCTCCCAATCAGGGAACACCAAAATATATAAAGCAACTGCTAACAGAATAAAGGGAGAAACTGACAAACACAATTATAGTAGGGGACTAAACATCACACTATCATCTATGAATATATCATCCAAAAAAAATCAAGAAGGAAATAACAACCTTAAATGACACATTAGATCAGTTGGACATAATTGACATTTACAGAGCCTTTCACCCTGAAACACCAGATTATATATTCTTCTCTAGTGCATATGGAGCATTCTCAAGAATAGATCATATGTTGGGACACAAAACTAGCCTCAACAAAATTTTAGAAGTTTAAAATATACCAAGCATATTCCTCAATCCATAATTCTTTGAAACTGGAGATCAACTTCAAAAAGAAAGCAAGAAAAAATACAAATATGTAGAGATGAAACAACATGCACTTAAGAATGACTAGGTCATAGAAGAAATAAAAGGAGAGGTCAAGAGATACATGAAAACAAACAAGTATGAAAATTTAACATATCGAAACATTTGGAATACAGCAAAAGTGGTAATAAAAAAAATCCCTATTATCACAGGCCTATCTCAAGAAACAAGAAAAATTCTGAATAAACATAACACTACATCTTTAAAAACAAGTAAAAAAAATGAAGCCCAAAGTCAACAGAAGGCAGAAACATATAAAAATTAGAACTGAATTAAATAAAATTGAGAACAAAAGGACAATAGAAAAAATTGCAACAAAGAGCTGGTTCTGTGGAAAAGATTGATAAAATTAATGAGCCCCTCGCTGAACTCGCTAAGAGAAAAGAGAACACAAATAAGCACAGTCAGAAATGAAAGATGAAAATTTAATACAGACCACTAAAATACACAGTGAAATACAAAAATACTATGAATGGTTATATCCCACCAAATTCAATAACCTAGAAGAAATTGGAAAAGTTTTTAGAAATATACAACCTTCCTAAACTGAATTAGAAAGAACTAAAAAATCTAAATAGACTGATCAACAGTAATAAAATTGAAACAATCATCAAAACCTCTTGAAAAGTAAAAGACCAAGACCAGATAGCTCACCAGTGAATTCTGCCGAACATTCAAAGTTGATTTCATACTTACTTTTCTCAAACTTTTCTGAAAAGCTAAAAAAGACACAGTACTTCCTAACTCAGTTTATGAGGCCAACATAACCTGATACCAATACTTGATGAAAATAAAATGTACATACACACACACACACACACACACACACACACACACACACACACAACACTACAGACCAATATCTCTAATGAATACAGATGCAAAAATCCTAAACAAACAAATACAACTAGCAAATTAAATACAAAAATTTATTTAAAATGTTATACATCCCCAATGAGTGGGCTTCACTCCAGGGGCACAAGGATGGTTCAAGATATATAAATCAATTAATGAAATGTACTACATAAAATAAAAGATAAAAGTCTATGATCATGTCAATAGATGCAGAGAAAGCATTTGACAAGACATAACATCCATTTAATATTAAAACACTTAATAAAATGAGTATAAAAGGAAAGTAACTTAACGTAATAAAAGCCATATATGAGAAATCCTCAGCTAACATCATACTTAACGCTGAAAAACTAAAAACCTTTCTTCTAAGATCAGGAATAAGACAAGGCTGTTTGCTATCACCACTCTTATTCAATATAGTGTTGAAAGTCCTACCTAGAGCAATCAAGTAAGAAAAAAAAAAAGACATCTAAATTGAGAATGAAGAAATCAAATTGTCACTTACTGGAGATAACATAATTCTCTATATAGAAAACCTTAAAGACTCCACCAAAACTATTAAAAACAATAAACAAATATAGTAAAGTTGCAAGATACAAAATCAATGTATAAAAATTTATAGTGTTCTTATATACTAACAATGAATTTTCACAAAAAGAAATGAAAAAAGCAATTTTTCACAATTGCAATAGAAAGAATAAAATACCTAGGAATAAACTTAATGAAGCATGTGAAGGATCTATGCACTAAAATTTATTAGATATTTAAAAAAATTAAAGAAGACACAAAAAAATTGGAACATTTTGTGAGTGAATTGGAAAAATCAACATAGTTAAAATGGCCATGTTACCCAAAGTGCAATAAAACTGTAATGCAATCCCCATCAAAATACTAATGACATTTTTTAATGGAACAAAAAATCATTAGATTTGTATGAAATCACAAAAGACCTCAAATAGCAAAAACAGTTCTGAGAAAAAAGAATAAGGCTAGAGCTATCACTCAGCCTGACTTCAAATTATACTACAAAGTGACAATAATCAAAATAGTATGGTATTGGCAGAAAAACAGAAACATAGAGAAATGGAACAGAACTGAGAGTCCAGAAACAAACCTAGTGTATATGGGCAAATAATTTTGACAAAGGAGCCAAAAGTATACAAGGGAAGAAAAGCCTCTTCAATAAATAGTATTGGAAAAATTGGAAAGCCACATACAAAAGAATAAAACTAGACTGTTCTCTGTCACCATACATAAAATTTAACTTAAAAAGATCAAAGACTTAAGTATAAGACCTGAAACAATAAATTGAATAGAAAAAACATAAGTACTAAACTCATGGACCTTGGATTTAGAGATTTTATGAATTTGATTTTCAAGGCAATAGAAGTAAAAGCAAAAATAAATGAATGGTACTATATCAAACAAACAAAAAGCTTCTGCACAACAAAAGAAACTGTCAACAAGACAAAGAGACAACCAACTAAATGGGAAAATTATTTGCAAAAAATGCCTCTGATATGAGGCTAATATCTAACATATACAAAGAACTTTTACAACTTAACAATAAAAAAACAAACAATTCAATTTACAAAATAGACAGAAGGCCCAAGAAACATTAAAATGACCAAATGACCAACAAACATATGAAAAGATGCTCAATTTTACAAATCTATAGGAATCACTGGATGACATTTCATCTCTCATGGACCTGTGGAATCAAGATTCAGTAGTAAGAATGCAGCTAGATTGGAAATAGAGAAGCCCAGATAACATCTGTATTATAACTCCCAAAATTAATTTTATGAATAAAGTTTTGAGCATTTAAGTTTTGCTCTTAAATGCTCCATCAGTGGATCTGAAATTCCAGCAGAATTGCGCTAATACTTTACTTTGAAGTCATAGACTTTCAGTCATTGGCAACTAACTAAATTTCTCACTGTTCTCCTTGACCTACTATATGCTGTGCCAATCCAAACTATTCTGTTCTCAGTGCTGCATTTATTAGGATTTTCCTGACTCCGTGCTTTTTATGTCTCATACCTGGATGTCCTAGCCCTCTTTAAACCTCCAAACATTACTCATATTTAAATCCAGGTTCAAATTTCACCTTTTCTAATGAGACCTCAACAGAAAATAGACAACCTCTTTTAAACTCTCAGATTACTACATCTGTTTCTTTCACACAGCACAACTCAAGTTTACTTTGAATTAAATTTTAATGTATTTTGTCATTTATGCTCTCTGGAGAACATAAAGAAAACAATGAATTTACAGTTTTTCAGAGATTGAGAAGACAAAACATCAATTTGGAAGATGGGAATATCATATTTAATAATCAGCAGAAACCATTAAAGATTGTAACATAGTATGAGAGCCAAGTAGTTTCTAAGTAATAAAGCATTATGGTTAGCTTGCTTCAAAAGGAAGAAAATGGAACTGAGTAAAGTATAACCAGCTTCCACTCTCAAAGTTCCAAATTTTCCAAATGGGTAGTCTCTCTACCTTTCTTAGGGTAGACTATGTCAAAAGGTGGAGTACATAATTTATATGTACTCCCTTTACATACGAAGAAAACTCAGGGGTGAGTGTTGGGGCCCAGGACAGGCTACCCCAAAGTATCCCTCAATTAATTGATTATTCTGAGTTAAAGTTACTTGAAAAGCATTCAGTGCAAGAATGGCACATTGTCACCCCACATCCCTGTCTCCTTGAGTGCAGGAACTAAATCTCCCCTTTGAAAGTATCCTCTTTGCTCAGGGGGACTGAGAGAGAGAAACTTATCCTAGAGTTAAGGTATCCAGATTGGAGAAGATTGTATAAACAAATTTGTTACTTTGTTCATTGACTACCCCAAGCCCTTTTTCTTTTTGAATTTCTGGCCTGTCAATTCTCATTTCTTTATTGTTTCTTTGTCTAAAATATATAAAAATTTGCCTGCTTCAATTATTTCTTTGTATATCATTTATGATATCCCATGTGCATGTATTAAATAGTTTTTTTCTCCTATTAAACCGATCTTGTGTCAAGATAAGTTTATTATTAGTCTAGCCATAAGAAATCAGAAGTGCTAGACAGGAGACTTCACCTTCCCTGACATGAGAAAGCTGCTTCTTTCTCTAAAACACACTACTCGAAGTCTAAACTCATTAAAGGCAGGGATTGAATCTGAATTCTCTTTGTGTTCTTCATTTTGCCAACCAAACATAGTGCTTGTACCTTTTGTAGCCAATTGAGAAATGTCCATACACTGATGAATGGATGAATTTATATTAGTGCTCTTGAAAAAAAAAAAAAAACAGAATATGTCACTCCTTTGACATAAAAAAATTTTTGATCTGAAGACAATTAAGAAGCAGCAAATGCAGGAAGAGGTCACTCTATTGTCTCTCCTTTCAGCCTAAAGACTAGAGATAGTCTCCATACAGAAAAGAATTTTAGACTCTTATCAGCCTAGAGAGGGCACCAGAGGAATCTGCAAGCAATCACTGTTAACTAATCCCTATCTTCCTAGTTTCTATTCCATCATTAACTACCCTAGCCCAAACCCCTTTGTCTTGTCACTGTTTCACAATTTACTACTTTTTCCAAATTAGTATAAAAGCTGTTCAGCAACAGCTGCTTTTTGGGATCTTCATTTTCTTGTGAGTGTTCCCTTGTATGTATGAGATATATAC
The DNA here is from genome assembly GCA_004027375.1 of Macroglossus sobrinus. Lineage (NCBI taxonomy): Eukaryota > Metazoa > Chordata > Mammalia > Chiroptera > Pteropodidae > Macroglossus > Macroglossus sobrinus. Next base: position 175,807 of record PVKZ01002112.1, read on the forward strand.
TTTAATCAATTTCTGTTTATTTTTCTCTTGCCAACCTATTTTTATTACAAGTCCGCATACTCTACTTAGGAGGAAAGAAGTTTCCTCCCCAACACACTCAAATCCAAATGCTTTAAAAAGCAATTTAATAAATGTAAGAGTAGACAAAAAGTATCTACAATTAACTGAAAGCAGAGGTCCTGGCAATAAGATCTTCATATTAAAATAATAATATTAATAAGGAATGCAATAGCCAACCAAAACAAAATGGGGAATTGATTTAACCCACAATCCACCTATACATTAGCATTAGTTAGTTCTTGATTCAAGTTATTTGTTTTTCCATCTGCCACTTTCTAAGTAGAACAAGTCTAGAGGAAATCATTAACATCATAAACTATGTAAATGTTCTCACTCAGAGTTCACTTTTCAGTTACCTGGGATCTAAAGTGCTTTATTTCATGTTAAATTAATTTCAGAGAATATATAGATGTCAAAATATAATTGACTTCTTCATATATGTATCCATATCCATATCCATATCCATATCCATATCCATATCCATATACATCCATACATTTTTTTTAAGTCCAGGTTAACTTGCTTATCATATATGTTTTTGTCTCTGTCTTACCTACCTTTGTTTACTACTAGGACTAACCCAGTAAAATGGACATGTAGGCAGACTATAGTGGCATAAAAAAAGAAACAGAAGAAAACAAATAATCTAGATTATCTTTAAATTGATCATTTATTCTTTTTTTTAATTGAGATAAAATTGATATATAACATATTGGTTTAAGATGTACAACTACATGATTAAATATCTGCCTATATTGCAAAATAATCACAGTAAGAATAGTTAGCCTCAGTCATATATGGTTGTAAAATTTTTTCTTCTGATTAAAATTTATAAGATCTATTCTCTTAGCAACTTCAAATATACAACACACCTTCTAACTTCTTTTGCAGGTCTAACCAAAAAAAAAAAACAATTATGGTGTAGTAACTTTAATTTTTCTTTCCTTCCACTGTATTTTGGATTTACTTGTGGTCTGTTTGGAAACTCTTTGAATATACCTTTCTGATAACACAATCAATGAAGAGGATCTCCGACTGAACACTTCCCTCTCCCTGCCATTTTAAAAAGGAGGACATGTATTTCCAATATCTATAAGACACACTAGAAATCCTAGAAAGCACAATGACATGTGTTGGCAGAGAAACAACTTAAAAAATTTATCTTTTGGGGGAAAAAATTGATTCAGAGGACTACCAAAACTTAAGAAACTTGAAGATAAACTAACTTTGCTTTGTGAAAAAGAGCATTTTGTTAGGAAAACAGACAAAACTGGATGACTATTTCAATTGTATTTTATATAGAACATCTAACTCTAGCATATTTTTGATAACCATATAAAATAACAGAATATTTGGACAGAACAGCCTTGTTAATAGCATTCATATTAATGACATTTATATAAACTTTGAGTAATGCCTTGTCTCACCTTGTCAAAATCTCTTAAATGAAGACTTTAAACTTCCCATTAGAATATTTTAAGACCATACTCTGCTTTCATTTCACTTAGTAGCACTTAGCACTGTCACCACTGAGGGTAAGGTAAAATCTGGCATTGATCCAGGGGTGTCAGGGAGGAGGAGGAGGTTGACAAGGGAATAAGGTGAACTGTGTCTGTTCTTCCCTGCCCACACAGCAAAGAATTACAGTTTGGTTGGATTTAGAAAAAGTAAAAAAAGTAAAAAAAAGTACACTCCAAAGGGAGGGACAGGTTTCCAGCCAGGAAAGCTGTAACAATGCAGAAGTGGGAAGATCTGTTTATATTTGGGGCCTGATTGGAGGGCCTAGGTGATCCCTATGTGAAGTCACTTTGACTGACAGTTGGCTCCTATATAAAGTTTTGCCTACTGCGCATGTGCTTACTTACCTAGAATTTAGTCTGTTATAATTAAATTCATGAACTTCCGGACATAGTCATGATATTATAATGATGATATAATGAGCCTGAAGTTAGGGGTAGTACTTCCTATGCATGCATTTGTAGCTGTTTTAGGCCAGCAGCTTTTATTGCCTTTGTGCTCTAAGATTTGGCCTAATTTATAACCCTAAATGGGAGATATTTTTGGGAGGTGCTTAGGAAGGTCTTCAAGGGAAATTTCTATGGTTACAGAGCTGGGCCCTGGCTCCTTGTCTTCATGCCTGCCTAACTATCTAACACTACTATCTGTTATTATATTTTTATTGGCTTGTTTACTTTTTGTATTTTTCTACCACTTTACAATATAAGCTCTATGAAGGCAAGAACTTGCATTCTCTGTCTACAAAATGTTATAAGTTCATAATAAAAGCTCAATAGATGTATGCCAAGTGATTATAAATACAGACAAATTTACCAAGAAAAAGATGGTGACAAGAAATAAAGATAAGGACTTCACAGAGTCCTTATGAAGGGAGAGACCCCATGAAGAAAATGAAAAGACTTGGGGTCAATCAAAGTGTGTTGTGTGTAGGATTCAATTGAAAGAGAGCAATGTCTCTCACGTGAACTGAAATAAGAGAACAGCAACACAAAGACATAAAAAGGAAAACAAAGATTTAAGGCAAAACGTACAAAATTTAAAAAGTAGATTGTTTATATTAGCAAATACAAAGAGTTCATTCATGTGCAGAGAAACAGAATTTTAAATCCCAGTAATCAAATTCAGAAAGCGTATAAACTCATAATTTAAGCAAATGACTCATGGAAAATTGTACAAAATATAAACAATAACATAAATGCAAATTAAAGCAATATCAAGGCATTATTTCATATGTACAAAATTGGTCAAAAAATAAGAAAACACAATTTCTAAACTGGGTGCTATAGACTGATTGTGTCCTGACATTCTTCTGTTGAAATCCTCCTCCGGCTTTGGGCATGAGATCAGACCTGTGGGCAGTAATTAGATTTAGATGAGGTCATAAGAGTGAGGCTAAAGGAAACCAGAATATGTCATCCCAAAATATAGCTTTTTGATATAAAAGTTATTATGCCAGAAAGCAATAAAGAAAGAGCTAATGCAGAAAAAGCTCCCCCTTTTCTACCTAAAGGCAAGATATAGGTCTCTCCGCGTATTGGCTCTGTTGACTGCGGGCTGGCTCCGCTGTAGAGTCTGGTGCTTCTGCCCGTGTCTGCAAAGCGCCATTGCCCCACCACGACCACCGCCACCCCCTCACTGCAGCCACCGCCACCGCTGCTTCCTGTGTCACCGCCGCCTTGGACCGGCTGTATGATTAAGCTACAATCTTCAGTGAGTAAACATATTCCTTTCTATGGTGATATTAGTCACACATTTCTGGAGTTCGTGAAGGGCAGTGGAAATTACTGCCAGGCACAGCACGACCTCTATGCAGACAAATGAACTGAAGAAATTCATTACTACTCTACCAAGAAGCCCCGGTAAGAGTGGGTAAGCTGGACACGGAAATGTTGAATTGAGATCTGCAGAGCATTTTACAAGCGTTCTGACCTGGATGGGGTGAATAGTACACTTCCTTTCTATTGCTTCAGTATTACTGGATTGAAGAATTGCTACTGCCTGTTAGGCAGTTGGTTTCATTTTCTATTACTTTCAAATTCATACTCAAAGCACTGAGAGTTTCAAGTGAAGTATATTGAAGTAGACTATTTCTTTGCATCATTTCTGTATTCAATTTTTAAATTCTTTCATAAACCTTCTGAGTGTTTTTTAACTAAACGTGGCTCAAATGAATCATCCAGTTACTGTGGAAGTCACATACAAGAACATAAGATTTCTTATTACACACAATCCAACTAATGCAACCTTAAATAAATTTATGGAGAAACTTAAGAAGTACGAAGTTGTCACATAGTAAGAATACATGAAGCAACTTATGGCCACTACTCTTGTGGAGAAAGAAGGCATTCATTTTCTTGATTGATCTTTTGATTGTTGATGACTAATTAAATCTTGTAAAAATTAAGTTTTGTGAAGAACCTGGTTGATGTATTGCTATTCATTGTGTTGCAGGGCAGGCCTTGGAAAAGCTCCAGTGCTTGTTGCACTAGCATTCATTGAAGGTGGGATGAAATATGAAGATGCAGTTCATAAGACAAAAGCGGCCTGGAGTTAAGAGCAAGCAACTTCTGTTGGGAGAAGCATTGTCCTAAATGTAGCTGTGCATCAAATACTCTAATAGTCACAGAAATAACTGTTGCATTCAATATAACTGGGGCATCTGATGCCTTTGCCTTGGAAGTAGGACTTGAGGCAGGCCCTAATTTGTCGTACATTATTAGCCAACATGTTGGCTTGGTGAAAAAGTCTATTGAAGCTTCCATGGGAGTATTGAAAAGCAGTTTTACCTGGCCACAAGCTTGACAGAATTGCAACTTCTATGTTTGGGTTATTAGCAACCTCTTTTGATACTTAGCAAAAGATTTTTCAGCATTTAAAATGTGCTTTTTATTTGTACCAATTGGCTTTTCCTGAAATCATGTAGTAAGATGTCTTTAAATTTATTCCCATGCCAGAATCGTATCAATATATAAGAAATTTAGAAAGATTAGGTGCCAAAATACCCAGCGCAATACTTGTATATTTTTGGTTTCATATAGAACTAAAACCCAGGAATTATGAACACTCTGGATATTATCTGTTCTTTTTTCAGTTGGTTTATTTATTCCTTCAGTTATTTCAAACATAGAAAATTGGACCTATATGGTTGTCTGCCTGTTTATGTTTACATCTCCCACATTCATACATGTATACATCAGGTTTGCTCAAATTTTTTTTATATATATTAAGTCTTACAGTGATTATTTAATGTCTTTTTATACATTTCATTTTGTTCTGTTATGGAAAGCCTTCATTTTGAAAATTTACATTGTATAGAAGCACATGTCTTTAATGTCTCCAGACAACAAAGTCTTATAGTTAATTTTAATGTTTGCTCTTGGGCTGCAACTTATAGGGAGGGCCTGAAAAAAAGAACAAGAAGGGACTAGGAAGTGTTATTAGTAAAATGTTGCCTTTGTCTTGTGAAAAACACATAGAATATGCTCTTTAATTTAGTAAAATTTTTAAAGGTAGAGATGCTTTGTTATTCTAGCTAAAACAATTCTTAATCATAAATTCCAAAATTCTTTTAATTTTTTTATACTTAAACTGAATTTGTTTACCAACTTGTTTTTGTTTGAAGTGTAATTTTTTTTTCTTCCCAACCTCTCTTGCAAAAAAAAAAAAAAAAAGTGGATTTCTGCTAATAAATTGAGCAATATATTTTATATGCCTTTTGAGCTGTGTAACTTAATATTTGGGTACTTGATAATTTGTTTTATTATGTAATTGATAAAATGTATTAAGGTTAGTTCAACCATATATTTATACTGTCTAGGAATGTTTGGTTAAAGTTCTGTGTGAGAATTAATTTGTCAGTGTTCTCTAGTTTGTAAAAATCTACTGCAAGAGTTTAAACATCTAAATAAATAATGAAATGCTTTTATCATAAAAAATAATAAATAAAAAATAAATAGGCAGTATATAACTTCTACTTTTACAAGAAAATGAGTTTTGTCAGTCCAGAGTGCTAGCACCATAGGAATCTGTACAAAAACCTTAATTCCATTAGCTTCTCCTGAATATTTATCTTCTCACAATTTGCCACATTTCTAAGGCTAAAACTACTTTCCTTTGTCCTATAATGTTCTTTGTTGAAGATGCTAAATAAGCTAGAATTCTAAGCCTTCTTTTGAGTCAAGTTTTGGTTTAGTTTCCTTCCATGTGATGTGCACTGCATCACACAAAATCCATATCCTGATGGATACCAACACTGCTGACACCTTGATTTTGGACTTCTAGTTTCCAAACTGTAAGAAATAAATTTCTATTGTTTAAGCCACTCAGTCTATAATATCTTGTTATGGCAGCTAAGACTGTGGATATGGATATGGTTGAAGCAAAATTGAAACACGCTAAACATGATGATATCTTTATGAATTCTTAGAAACATTTTAGAAGGTGATTTCAAATCTAAGTCAAAAGAAGTCTTGCATTTTTATTCCTAGGAACCTATCTAGTAGATATTATTCCACAGAAAACAAAACAATCTTAGTACTTAGATCTAAAGATAAAATATTAAAAAACAACATAAATGTTCAACATTAAGATAATAAATATATAAATTGTGTTACATCAACCTGATGGAACATTTTGTATCTTTAATATTGTCATTATGAAATATATGTGGGTCTGTGGAAAGTATAAAATGTATTCTGAGGCAGAGGGGAGAATTTGGCTGACCTTACAACTAAGAAATCTCTCAGTATTGTATGAAACTTCCCTGGGTTTAAAGTGAAAAGTGTTTAACACATCAGTTTCATGCAATGCTCTCTGATTCTGGGAAATTAAGGAGTTTGGGAAACACACAGAGGCGGCACAATTCTCACATGAGAAGAACTACTGAGACGTCTGCTCCCAAGTTTCTTCTCCCTGGGGCAGTAGCTAGAGTTTCATCAATTCTACTTGATTTCACCACTGGCACTACTGAGTTTTCTCCCCTTGAGAGTGAGCTGGTTGTTTTCTCTCATGGGCTAGCTGCATTTTTACTTTTCTAAAGTATGGATTTGTGACTTTTCATGTATAAACCTGCCACTCTGTTGTCCATTTTCATAGTGTCATAGCTTATCATAGAGGTCACCTCTATGATAACTCCTTGGTTATAAGAAGACAGGACCATGGGGCACCTAAGTTGAATTCCTCATCATAAAATACAGATGGAGACAAAACCCACACCCAGAGCATCCAGGTAAGAGTGGCAGGTGGTCTCTCTCTATGGGGCCACCTCTAGCCTCATCCTGCTAATCATTAGTTTTAGAGCAGGCCCTCACTCATTGCCATGGGGAAGTCTTACAGCTCCACTAATCATAGTTCCTGCAATTGATTTCAGAAAATATGGTTAATGCAGACACAGGACTTTTTTTTTTTTTTGTAATACATATTTGGTGTTTCATAACTCTACCTTCCAAAGTTTCTCAACTTTGGGGTGCTTCCACATTCAGATAGACTGGCTTTTAAAAGTATAACAACTCTATGACCTTCTTCAGAGAAAATGTCCTCACAGGCCTGTAGGGTCATGTTTGTTTTAGGGATGGCCTGGATTTCATTTGCTAAAATATGAGAGCATAAATCATTGTAATAAAGTTCAAGAGTAAGACAAAGGAGAAACTAAAAAATAAACGTGGTATTTAGAAGAGATTAGACAATTTCTTTTATTCAAGGAGAATATCTGTCTCTTGCAGTTTCATCTCCAATGTACAAAGAGCTGGAAAGTTGTTGCTCTCATCTTTATAACAACAACAATAACAACAACAACAACAACAACAAAAAGAACAAACTAAAAAACAATGACTTATTTAGACTAATCAGAGAATGGAAATCATTGGGCAGATAAACTCTCTAAAATCTATAGGGGCAGGCAAATACAGAGAACCGTAGCTGAGATTAATTAACCCAAAGCAGAAACCACTATAATGCAATACACTGGTAAAAACATTTAATGATAATTTTGATAAAATACTAGAGATTGAGTGTGGTAGGGAAAAAATTCCAAAGGCCTGCAGTCTTAGGTAGAACACCAAATTTTAATGAGATTTACTTAGCTACCTTACTAGGTTCTCATGATGAAGAATCTAGAAAAATCCTATCACATCTCTAGAAGCTGGAGGAGAGAAGTAACAATTTTGAAAGTCACCCAGAGTAGTAGCTATAAAAAAAAAAAAGCCTACTTTTCATGGAGAAAGAATTTATCAGAGCCTTATCCCAGTAGAGGATGGGCATTTATCCATGATCAATCTTGTCTAGACTTCCTGTCTCACTTAAGGGGACAGGAAGATAAGAAACTCTTATGTAAGTCATAGACCATGGGCACAAGCTCACTAAATCACAGATATAATCATAAGATTGTACAATAAAGTCCCTCCTCACATCTAATCAATACATCAAAAGAGATCCAATATAATAACAATAGATTCCAGCTAAAGGGCTATAAAGTAAAAACTCTATTTATAAAGTTTTTAGACAAAATCAGAGACAAGCAGACTCTCAACAGGTAAAAGAAAGGCCTGTTTCTGGTCAGCAGCATTTAATTTAGTGAAGGCTTATTTTTACTTTGTAAATATCCATAACAGAATTCCAATTAATTCATGTTAGTTATCTACTCTCCCCAAAATAAAATTGTTTAGAAAAAATCATCACAGAGTTTAATTGGCTTTTTATTCTGATAGGAGAATAAAGCAAGTAAAAATTATCTGTCTTTGGAATTACCCAGAGAAGTAGAGAAGAATCTTGCTAATATTCAGCCTCTATTAGAATAACCATGGGAATATGTGTTTATTAAAACAATAGCTTAAGTGGAAACAGAACAGGATATTTCTGAATTGCCTTGTTTTACACAATATAAAAGACTCCTTTGTATTTATGAAGCCATCTTGGTTTGTTGAGTTTAATCCCCATACTGTATAATCTCCACCATAGAAAAGGAAGCACTTTGCAAGCTCCATTTTTTTTCTCTTTTCTCCAGAGGGTATTTTGTAAATTATAGCTTCTGCACAAGACATAGATCCTTCGTGGCCTGCTAAAGTTATTATAGTTCCCCAAAGTGCATAATGACTCCCAAGTTGCAGCTTTAATAGTGGGGAATTATAATGAATGATGGAGAGTGAAAATACCCCAGGTTTCCTTGCTTCAGGTGAGCCTGAGAGCTGGTCCTCTGATGGTACCAGATTTAATGCAAACACCATCATCTCCAGACTTGTTCCCTGCAGCTTCTCAGCATAGAAACAAATCCCAAAGACAGAGAGATTATTTACATTCATATTCTTAGAAACTGATTTGTAGATATTATTGTTCAGACAATGAATTTGTCATAAATCGAAGTCACACAAGTACTTTTAAAATGTAAATCAGTATTGAGATGTCACTATAGTCTCACCACTAAGAGGCCTAATTCTTCTTGCTAAACAAACAATGGAATCATCTGTATATTATATTGGCCTGGGTTTATTTCTAAAAATACTGCCTGAATCACTCTGGCAAGAAAAGATGAGTCCTCAGGAAATCAGTGTTTAGAGATGCTAAGTAGGTAGCGATGTGTTTCCTCAAGTGCAGACACTGGGAGTTCACTGCTGTTATCAGCAATGTTGCCTATAATGTTGGCAGTATCACATCAAAGCCATGGAAACATCATATGAATTGAAAGATAGCTTCCCGGACACAAATCAGGAAATATAACTATGACAATGCATGATTTAAGAGATAAAAAGAGAGTTTGCCTGATTGGGCTACATTTAGATAGAAAACTGTTGGCTTACAACAAGTATTTCTATAGGTGACTAATTCTTTTTTTGTTATCACCAGACTCTTGTGCCCTGCATGAAACCCAACCAACACATGCTTGCTTCTAAAAATGACAGTCTCACTATCTCAGGTATCTATTTATTTTTCGTACTTGAATCTGGACCAACAATCTCAAATTTACCAGATATTTACCCTCACTTAAGCCCTCTATCTTTGTTCTGTTCACTCCCTTACATTATGCTGTGTACTTTTTATATTTAACATTTTTTATTCTCCAATTATATTTGACATACACTGTTATATTATTTTCAGGAATACAACATATTAATTAGACATTTATATAACTTATGAAGTGACCACCCCAATAAATTAAATATCCATCTGACACCAATATTACTGACTATATTTCTTATGCTATATTTACATCCCCAAGATTATTTTGTAACTACAAATTTGGACTTAATCCCTTCCCCTGGCAACCATCAAAATGTTCTCTGTATTTATGAGAATGTTTCTGTTTTCTTTGTATTGTTCTTTAGATTCCACATGTAAGCGAAATCATATGGCATTGCGTTTCTCTTTCTGACTTATTCCATTCAGCATAATATCCTCTAGGTTCATCTATGTTGCAGATGGAAAGATTTTGATCTTTTTTATGGCTGAGTAATAGTCCATTGTATATATGTACTACCTCTTCTCTATACATTCTTCCATTGATGGACCCTCAGGTTGCCTTCCTATCTTGGCTATTGTAAATAATGCTGCAATGCACATATGAATGCATATGTCCTTTCGAGGTTGTGTTTTGTGTTTCTTTGGATGAATATGCAGAAGTAAAATTATAGGCTCAATGATGGTTGTTTTGTAGTTTAGTTGTAATTTTAATGTGGTCATGAGAAGAAGCAAGCATAACATTTAGCTATTGTGCCATCTTGATGGGAAATCTTGTTATGCTCTTGAATCTCCTTGGCCTTCAAATTTCCTTTTAATTTATATCTTTTATGGTATTCTTTAGGACAATTATAGACCTTGACAATCATACTTTAATTTTTAACATTTTAAAGTAAATTTTATTTATTAAAAATTTATGAAATAAATAATCCCTTAACTGTCCTCTTTCATATTGGATCCCATCTTTCATCTGTCCCAGCAAATGTTTACAATTGTTTTTGATTCATTCAGAGGATTCTTTTCTGTTCTTACAAGAAAACACAAATCTATACTCTTCTTCTCCTTTTATTATATAACTGGTTGTTTAGCATAGAACTGTTCTGCACTCACTTTTTGGTTGATCCCACCCAGAATAATCTCTTTTGATTAACTTAGAGTTAACTGATTAGGGGTCACAATTATATCTGTAAAATCTCTTAATGGTTTTTAATCCCTTAATGATTTATAACTTGGAAAAATCATAGAAATGACAGCCCATCACTTTTACCATATTTATTGGCTAAGAAGCAAGTTATAGGTCCAGCCTACACACAAGAGGCTGAGATTACACATGGTTATAAATTGTTAGAAATCTTCTTGGAATGATGCCTATCACGAAGAAGAGAAACTGTGGGGTCAATTGTAATTTTGAAAGAAGTTGACAAAAATCACTCCTGAGAGAATCACACTTATTACATTTTCAAAAGCAGTACATTCCTATTTACTCCTAACCCTCACCAGCATTGTGTGTTGATACATTTTGGAATGATATCAGTCTGATAGGTAAATTAGGGATTCTCAATGTAGTTTTAATTTTCTTTCTTTTATTATAAATGAGATTCAGTAGCTTTTCATATTTTTAAGTACTGTTTACATTTTATTTTTATGAATACTGTTATTTTTCTCTTATTTTCCTCCATGGGTTATTAGTCTTTATCATATTTATTTGAGAATATTTCTACATAGTAGAATGGTTAGACCTCTGTTTGTGATAGGATCTGTAAACATTTCTTATAACTTTATGTTTGCCATTTTTTAAACTTCATTTATCATTTAAAAAATATTAGGACCATATAAAAAATGTTATTTTATATTATCAGGTTCACATCTGGGGGGAGCTTTTTTTTGAGTTTAAGTAATATCTGGTATTGAAAATATGGTTGCCAATATTTTCTTCTAATAATTTATGGTTTTATGATTTTACATATACATATTCCATGTGTTAGGAATTTTCGGGTGTATTATTTTGAATATAGGTCTACATTTTTCTATAGTCTGTGCACACGTTTTATTGCATAATTTTTCTTTTTCTATCTGAATTAACTTCTTGTAGAAAATTATATTTTTCAAAAATAGCGGCATGATTTTTTTTAAGATCAGACATGTATTATGGATTCTGCCTGACTTTCTATCTTAGGAAATGTGCTTTGAAACCTTGAGTCACCATGCAAACAGTGCTTCTATTCTACCACCATCTTGGTGGTATCAACTGGTGGTCATTGATGCCAATTCAGCACCAACAGGAATCCCCAGTTTGGGATGCTGTGAAGAAGGAAACTTTATTCATTGTTAATAGTTCAACTGTGACACAGCACAACTGTGAGAACAGCACAGTTGTGGAATAGCTCGGTAGTGTTACAGCTCAGTTATGAAGCAGCATGTCTGTGAAACAGGACTGCTGAAAGGCAGCTCTGGGATGAGGTAGCCCTGGGGTGAGGCCCCTCTCCTGCTAGACAGCTCTGCTCTGCTCCAGTCTGGTCTGCACTGCTGTGCCCTGCTTTGCAACAGTCTGTGTTAGTCTATGCTAATCTGCTCTGGCAAGATCTCTTCGGTGTTTTAGCTCTAACCGGAGAAACATAGTCTTCAGTAGAAAGCAAAAGTGTACTCCCCAAGGCAGAGGTGAGCTAGCTTATAGAGAGAGAAGTTCCTAATCCCTGATGGTCTGTCCTCATAAAAATAAGGACTGCAAATCCGCACAGTTTTATTGGTCCAAAAAGCACTATCCTGTTTGGAATGGAACTCTGATTGGTTGGTGAAGATGTTAATGAAAATATACCTGCCCATCTCTAAGTCTCAGTCTTATTGGTTGAAATACAATTCCAGAAACTCCTATATAAGGGCTGGCTCAAACCAAAGGAACACAGTGCAGGCAGGCAGTTCAGTGAAGGAGAAAAGCAGTTCAGTGCAAGCTTCTCCCAGAAGTGTGGCTTTCATGAGAGGTCCCTATTTAGAAACGTGTGTGTGTGTGTGTGTGTGTGTGTGTGTGTGTGTGTGTGTGTGTGTTCTAATTTGAGCCTATTTAGCCACCGGTGTCCTTCTTAGTAGGAACCTTTTTTCTCAGAGTCCATAGTGAAGAAATCAAGTGAAAAGATCACATAGAAAGAAATGCCTATGGAATATCAGCTCTTCCATCATTCAGTTCTCAGCCCAGGTACCAGGCAAATGAGTGAAGAAGCTTTTGAGAGTACCCCAGGACTAGCCAGTCACAATTCCAAGCTAAGATGCTTCCAAATTTCCAAACCACAATCATGAGTGATTATAAGTGATTGTCGTTTAAGCTACTAAATATTGGGGTGATTTACTACATAGAAATAGTAACGAGATTTTTCTTGTGGTTTATAAAATTTTTTAAAAATTAATTTTTCTTTTTGTTACTAAAAATATTCCAAATTTTAAACTTCTATTTATTTAATTGTATTGGATAATAGCACCAAAAATGATAATAATAGAGAGAATTTTTGTTTTGTTTTTATCTCTAGTAGAAATATTTTTATGGTTTCTCTATTAAGCAAAATACCTTTGGAGCAAAAGAAATAATTTAAATATTACCAAAATATCTCTGTATTACTAGTTTTTTTTAAAAAATGCCTCATCTTAAAATTATAATGGCAACCAAACTTTTAGTATTTTTTACTTTGAATGCTCAAGGCATTACACTCTATTTATCAAACCCAACAGCTGATTTTCCTAATTGTGATCATAGCCATTGGTTTACTTAATGTTATAAGACACTGGATTACTTTTCTTTATTATAGACTATTTTCTATTCAAATGTTACTACATATAGGAAAGAAGTTCTTATTCCTGTTAATTGCACACATCTTCAAGGTGCTCCTTTAAGGGAGGTGTTAAGTCCTACAGCAAACTGGTGATTGTCAAATAGTAATGTGTAATATTTAAATATTATACATGACTGTAGAGAAAACAAGTTCTCCTTTTTTTCATTCTCAGGATTTAATATGTGTTTTTTTGAGAAGCACTGTATTGTTTAGAGTATTAAATGAGTGCCGTATAAAGAATGTTTAAAATTTATGAGTATTCTATTTACACCAAATGTGGGAATGTATTTTTATATTTCAAAAAATTTTCTGTGCCAGGTTGCAGAAAAAAAGAAATCATTTATGAAATTAGTATTTAATATCCTGGTGTTACTTTGGGGAATCATCTATGTTACCCCATATTTCAGCAAGTTATGAACAGACATGATAAAGAAAACAAAAGAGATTTCTAGATACAAATGTCTGCATGTGTTTAAAGAGGGCATTAACTCCACAGTGAGGTTCCATGAGGATTTCACACTGTCTACCCTCAGGTAAGGTTATTAAAATAATACATGGGCCATAATTTCCATAGTTCTTTTTTAAAATGTCTACGGAAAGAGGTTTGCTATCTCCTTTAGGAGTAAATATTAATTATTCACAGTCTTTGCTTTCGGTTATTAAAAAAAATCCAAAATATATCACTTTTATTGCAGAACAAATTTTTTCATTGAATTAACCATTAGTAGTAAATATCAACTCTTTCCAATAAAACATGTTTTTCTTTATTTTCTTACTTATGCTAAACACAACTCTGTCTTTTTTCAGGTAGGCTTTCTTAACCTACTTTCATTAAATAACATGGTATGTGAAATTAATGTGTAACTTGTACCAGAAATTATATAACTATAGGCATTTAGTGATAATTCTCACAAAAAAATATTTGTGAAGTAAATAAAAGAATGAATAAATGATTGGTTATTATTTTTTATTGAATTTAGACATTATTCTTTTTTCATATTTGTACCTTCTTTGCCTGATTGTCTCTGGTGTTTAATAAACTTACATTGTTTGTTGAGGATATAACAGATTAGTATCCAAACAGAAATATTTAGGAAGCAGAACTAGTATAAAAATTTAACACTGGTTTTGTTTTGAATATATATATATATATATATATATATATATATATATATATATATATATAAAGTTGGAGTTATATTGATGAGTGAGAGGAGAGAGAGCAAGAAAAAAGCTTAAGGCACAAGCTTTGAATAGAAATATAGTTGGCAAGAGTGGGGAAATGAAGATAAACAAAAAGAAGTAAAAGAGTATGAGAATTGATGATGAGAAGCAGAAAACTTTTCAGAGAAGTAGATTACCAAAACCAATGGCATAATTGAAGCTAAATGAGCAATGTACTAAGCACTGAATATTAGTCCACAGAGGTAGATACAGGAAACAGGTACAGAAAAAGGAAACTGGAGAAATGTCTTCAGATCTCACATGATGTCACAGGTTACTTTAAGAGCCTAATTTTTTTTTATAGTTTCATGTGTGTTAGATTTGTCCTACCAATAATTTATAAGCAATTGTCACAAGGGTAGACACTCCATTTTAATTTTACTTGAATCGTTTACAGCTTCTGAAGCACAGATGTGTTCCTGTAGGATTTGCTTCTTGAAAACATGCTGACTAATCTCCACTATTAATCACATCACTTCATTGTCTTCTATCTCCCCTGATTTTCTTCTTTCATGAATTTATATTTTCAGTTTTCAGGATAACTTTTTGTGCTAAATATTTTACTCACTTTTTTCCATTTTTTTGTTTTCTTTTTCTGCCTTTGAAAATCTTAATTCTTCTGAAGATTAGTAGTAAGAATGGATTACTCCTGTTGAAGTTGTATCTACAAAAAACACATACGATAATGATTCTTTCCTCAATTACACTACAAGGTAAACCCAGAAAACTGAAGCTACTACAAAAGATACTTTAGAAGTTCCACATGAAGCATAGAATATGGCTTAATAATTGCTAAGCATCCATAATTCACTAATTAGGAGATGGAAAGGGAACACCCCTGCTGTGCTGCCTTGGGAATATGAAATAAAAATTCAACAGGCTTGCTTCCCTAAAAAAGCAGCATACTATATTAAGGTGCAAAATGCAGCAGTTACTAAAGCTATTACCAGATTTAACTTAAACAATAGACTTGCATAACTTGGGATTGGTTGTAAGTAACAGCTCACAAAAGATCATTAATAATCATCTATGTCAGGGCTAAATCCTTACTTCAGGGACACAGGTGTGAATTACTAATCTAAACAAACCATGCTTAATACATTTGTATACAGGAAGATTAACACAAAAACCCTCTTTACCCTGATACGTGGCTCATGTGGAGACAGTAGAGATTATAGCACTGCATTCCCAATAGCACCAAAAAAGGAGAATATTTTATCTTCAGAACAGTCATTACACCAGAGGCATATTTCCCAGCCAGTGTCCATGACAGCAGCTGAAGCTTTATGTTTATATAGTAAACTGCAAGACAAATATTTGTGAAGAGATTATCATGCTAAAAAATTTTGTTCTAGCACTGATCCTTCTCAAAAGCAACTTTCATTCTCACACTCTTTGCTTTTCTATGTCCATCCTTCACACCCTCTGATTTCTAGTGCATTCTCCAAATCTATAAAACATTAACTGAGAACTTCAGACTAAACCTTTGGACTTATTATTGATTTAGAATCTGGTTTCTACCTCAGAGCCCTTGATAAAGCAGCACAAAACTTGTGTTCATTTCCCAAACCCTTTCATGCTCTTGAATACTAAACATATTTCTACAAGAAGGAGGTTGATTCAGGAAGAGCCCATCGCAGAGCAGTGCAGTAGGGAAAAGAACTTTTCTGTAGCCCTGCAACATTAATCTCAAGGCTTTGCAGGTTCAGGACATGTCTATATTATGCTTCTACTGTGAACAGGTATGATTTCAGGTCCACTTTCTGCTACCTAGTAATTTGATGACTTGGGACAGTTTACACATGCTCTCTAGGATTTTGGTCCCTATACTGTGAAAGGAGATCATGTCTGTTTCAAGACTGTAGTGATATTAAGGTATCAGGAATAGTCATTCCAACGCCTGATATGTAATGTGTGATGAATGTTACTCAGTGAATGCTAGCTTCTTTCCTTTGGCTTCCAGTGCTTAACATAATCTCCCATTTTTGTCTAATGTAAACTATGTCCAACTCATTTTTGGAAAAAAAATTATTCTAAATTAAGCAATGTTGTTTATGATAGGTATTCTAAAAAATATATAATTTTTATTGCATTGTTTTATTCTAATATGCAAATTATTAGTATAAAATTATTTATGACATTTGACCAATTAATTTCTGCTATTATATTTTAAGAAAGTGATTAAAATAGATAAATAAAAACTTTTTAAAAGCTTATATAGATGATCTTCATTACAACATTATATATTTTGGGGGAAAATGAGACATTTTCTAAATGCCCAAGAGTAGGTGAATGATTAAGTAAATATTGAACCCCCTCACAGAGTTGAGTATTGTATAGCCATTGAAAAGTTCTTTTATGAAGAATGTTATTAAAATATTAAAATAGAACCTGTTTATATTATATTATTTGGTCAAAGAATCAGGATACAACATTTTAGATTATTAAGTCAATAACATAATATATATATTTATATTATCTGTAAGATACATATATAATATGTTTATACACAGTAGTTTAAATACATTGCAATTACATTACAAATACATTACATGTGCAATTTAAATACATTACAGATAATTATATATATGTGTGTGTGTAAAGAGTGTCTATACACATACAAAGACTACATGTATATGTATGTATACATGTTTATGTGTATATAGAGATATCTATTGGGCATAAGAACTTTTATTGAGCATTTATTAAGTAGCAGGCAGTGAACTAAGTATTTTACATGCATTATATATAACACTCTCATGTGAAAGCCATAGGTTTCATTATATTATATCTTTATTTTACATATTTAAAAAAAGTCTTCAAGTAATTAACCTAATCAAGAATGTTGTCAAAGGTCCTACAGCTGATAAATGAGGCAAACTTGGACTTCAAATCAAGTAGGTCTGATTCAGAATAGACATGCACAACCCCTAAGTCCCTAGGTTTAATGGGTATTTATTGAAGCTAAAATATACCCAACAAAAAGTTGAGTTTTCAAGCATATTGCCTCATTTAAAGTCATGACTTAACTCTTTTTTTAAATGTAACTCTAAGGATTCACAGAATTTGTGTTCTTCCTGTGATAATTCTTCAGCTCTTATTTTTGACCTTGAGAATTCTCTGAGATATCTACTATAATCTGCTTCTTCTTTTCCTGATTTCAATGCTTCACTCTGAGTTTAGCTATTGACTTCTGTTTCCTGAACTGCCATGAAGAGTTAATTCCTATTTATAATATTCAGCTTTAGCCTAGGATTGTATTAATATCTATCTATCTATCTATCTATACATATATATATATATATATATATATATATAGTGTGTGTATATATATATATATGTGTGTGTGTGTGTGTGTGTGTGTGTGTGTGTGTGTGTGTGTGTGTGTTAATACATATACTTTGTAAGTCTCTTATTTCTGGTATTTTGTGTACAAAACAGTGGGTCTAGGAAGCAAAAGCCTATATTAAAATTCTAGCCTCTATATTTTTTATATGATTTGAGGGCAGTTCACTTTGATGAGGGCAGTTCACTGTTTCCATAAGTATAATAAAGATTTTTTTATTAAACGAATAATAAAGTATGTAAATTACCAAAAATAGTTTCTAGAACATTTTAAACTCGAAGTAAGTTTCCCTCCTTTAATTGATTCCTAGTAAATTTATAAATATATATATATATATATATATATATATATATATAAACCAGCACCTGACACATTTTAAGCAAATTATATGTTATTGTTATCACATTTTTTAGCCTCCTGTGTTCTTCGCACTCACCTCTCTTCATGCTCACACAGAAAGCTATATTATTAGCATAATTATGAGAGGTATGTATTAAATAATTAACATTTATAAATATCTTTTAATCACAGTTGAAATTCTGTCTTTGTTAAATAGCTTCAAATGTTTGCCTGCCTTCCACATCATTTACTTCCTTCTCAGCAACCTCTATAACCACACAGGAGAAGTTAAAAATGGCCTCTCTGTTTACTAACCGCAAATCTGCTGACATGAGAAGATAATTTGAGAATAATGAACATTCCCTCAAGATACACACTGAGTCTACTGTAAATTCTTCCCTTTAAGTTTACTCATCTATCAAATAGAACAGGAGGTTTTCACCTTATCTTCTGGAAATTGCTACCAAGGGGATATATTGATTTAGCTGGCCATTTAATGGGCTGGATGTCTATTATATTTTACCACGTTGGTAAATGGGGTTTATTTAATTCCATTCCCAGTTTAAAAGTTTTGGCGTTGATAAAACCTGCAAAGACAGCTTGCAATAAATTGTGCTCTTTAATGGAATTACTACAGAGAATAAAATGCCAAAGAAAGATGCTCACCCTGAAACGTAAATTACCTAAGGATTTCTCTACTTCAAATATACTTTGAAAGAAGCACTGCTGACAAGTTGAATTATTTAACCCTTGTAAATAGTTTCTCTTTTAAAACATTATTTTCCTCATTCAGAATTATTTGCTTGTAAGTAAAGAAAAGAGAAAGAGTGAAAAATTATACCATACATTGGGTCGATTTTTTTAACATATTGGAATAATGCAAGCAAGATCAAATTTAATTTTATACCTATGACCCACATCATTTTTCTTCATGGTAAGCAAGCTATGCACCTTAAGTTAGATATATATGTTTATATATTTGCCTCAAACTACACCCGCCTCCTTGCTTCACATCTGACCATTGCCAGATTCCTGAATACATCACTGCAATGCTAAATAGCTATTTGATATCAAATTTTTATATGTATATTTCTCACCACATTTATTATCCTGCAATCTTTTTAGAAATGATTAATTTCTATTGCTCATTTGGTTTCCACAGAGATTACATGCAAAATAATTGTTTACCAAATATACATGAATGATCTTTGTATTTTTTAAAACTAATTTATACTCACAGCAGTCTCAGGGGAAAAATGTGTAAAAGTCTGTAAGAGAGTAAAGAAAGAGTAAAAAAATATACAAATCATTCAAACTGGCTATTGTTTGGTAAATTTCCATGAGATTATGCTATGTGTACAATTTACCTCAGTCTTGTATCATAAACATTTTATCAAAACTCTTTTAAGAATCATTTTTATGGCTGTATAATAGTTCATTTAATGTATACATCATCATATTTATATATATACTTTTATTTTTGAATTTCTGCTCTCCTAAATAATGCCACAAGAGATATCTAAATTTGAGAATTCCTGATAATATATTATGGGATCAACATGTGCACATTTTTAAAAAATTAAATTTCTTTATGTAACATTGGTTAATAGCATTATACAAGTTTTAAGTTAACAATTCTATAATACACCTTCTATATATTATGTTTACCAGCCAAAATTTAGTGTTCTTCTGTCACCACATATTTGACTCTCTTTATCCTCTTCATCTTTTCTCAACCCCTGCCCTTCTGGTAACCACCAGAATGTAATCTGTGTCTATTAGTGTATTTCTTTTGTCCATTTGTTGCTTTCTATTTTAAATCCCATATATGTGTGAAAGCATATGATTTTTTTTCATCTGACTTCAAAAGAATAGGTTAAAGTGCTTGTTGTAATGTTCTAGGAAAATTACGTACTGGCAAGTCATATTTTCCTATGTGAGTGTATCACACATTTCTTAAAGGCAATGAATACCTCTATGACTACAATCTACTCATTAAGTAAAATGGCATGACACAGTGCATTACTTGAAAAAAAAGAAATTCTTCTTAACTATAAGGTCCCCTCACACATCTCAGTCATCCTTCAACCTTACCTCCCAAACACAAGGAAATTATCTCATAAATTCAGGATTGAAATTTATCATTTTTTCAAAGATGTTTTATACCAATATTTTAACAAATGCCAGTGAGACTTTCTTCAGAATGTGTATTCTTCCTCTAATATTGCAAATTTGATTCAGTTTTTAAATCTGTACATGGAAACTTTCATTTGTCTCACTCTCATCAGCTTATCTAACCTATTTTACTTCCATGCATGCTAAGGATTGAATCTTACCACAGCGATGTATGGAAAAGCCATGCATACAAAATGCCCAGTGGCAAAGCAGTGAGATGAAGGCAAAAATAGTGAGCACTTTTACTTACTCCAAGATCCTGGGCTTCAATCACTTAGCCAACAATCAGGAAGTGTAAACAAAAACTTAATTTTGAAAATGTTCTCATATTTGGCAAGGGGAAAAGGAATAACTGAAACTAGCTTGACCTTAGCCATTCTCTCCTAAGAGGATGTTAAAGTTATATACAAAAATAACAGCAGCAAATAGCAAACAAGATTCCAATTTTTATCAGTTGATGATGGTCTTTCATCATATTTTTGGTAAAGCTGTGTGGTCTAAAATTAAAGTAAATAGATACTCTCTTTTTCCATTGGCCCAAGTTCAGATATGGATCTCTTATCTCTCTTTCTCTGACTCAGGTAAGACGAGAATTAAACAATGATGAAGACATACACGCATACACTCACACACAGACACACATACGAATAAATGAAAACAAAACAAAAGAAAACAAAAGGCAAACAAAAACTGAAGGATGTATGAATGCCCAGGCCCTAAGGAACCTCTGTTCAGCTTATGTCCCTATGTCACAGATACAAATGGAAACTGTGATGCCACCTCCACAACACAGAGGTTGATACATGTAGCCTATATGAGGTCCCAAAATGCAGAAATTAAAATAATCAATCAAATAGTCTGCTTTCTGCTCCGTGTGAAGACAAGAAGGGAAAAAGAGAAGCCTTTCACATTCTACACATTACTATGTACACAATTCTTATTCATCACATTTCTACTTTTATCTCTACTATAGTCTGTATTTTGCTTATTTTTAAAAATAATTTTATTATTTGACTCTTTTACATTATTTATCAGTTGATTTCATACCTTTATGCATTACTGTATCTCTTTCACCAATAAAACTGTGACTCTTTCTAGGAGTGTGGTAGGTACATACCTCCTACTACTTTTACTACTGTTTATATCATAACGTGCTCAATAAAACAGATATATTTGTGCACCTGTAGAAGTCACCTTAGTAGAACAAAATGAAATAAACACAAATCTAGCAAACTATCGTGACCAATGAGATGATGGCTGCTTCTCTCATAATAGACAGCTTCCTGTTGTTTAATTCTATTTTATTTTAGTTCTATCTTTGTAAAACTGATCATTGCCTAAACATTATAAGAGTTTGATATCATAAAACAAATATTTTTTGCTTTGTTCCATAATCAGCATTGAAGAAAAGTCAATGTAATTTGAGAAAATCATGAAAGGCACCCAAATATGTATTGATTGGATGGAATCTGGTTAAGTAGATTCTACTACATTCATGAAAAGAGATGTTAACCATTATGCTAATATTTCAGTAGAAAGTGGATGATCACGTGTTTTATGAATGGTTTCTTTTTTCTTGTCTTTTCCAGTTTCATGGAGGTATGATTGTCAGATAAAATTGTAATATATTTGTAATGTATAATCTGATGATTTAATATACATATACATATACATTACCACAAATTTATTCACCGACTCATATACTTAGCGTGTGTGTGTGTGTGTGTGTGTGTGTGTGTGTGTGTGTGGTGAAAATGCTTAAGACCAACTCTCAGTAAGTTTTAAGTATATAATTTAGTATTATTAGCTGTCACTACCATGCTATATATTATAAACCCAGAACTTAATTATAACTGAAAGATTGACTTTTTGGCCAATTTTTCCCATTTTACCCCAACCCCAGTCTCTACCTTTCTCTCTTTGGTTTATTTCATTTATCATAATGTCTTCCAGTTTCATCTATGTTGTCACAATCATAGATTTTCCTTCTTTTTTATGACTAAACAATACTCTATTGTATGTGTATCATGATTTCTTTATTCATCCATCTACCAATAAATACTTGTTTTCATATCTTGGATATTGTGAATAATGCTGCAAAGACCTTGAAAGAACAGATATCTTTTCTAAATACTAATTTCATTTCCTTTGGATATATAAATGCACAGAAGTGGAATTGCTAGATCATGGGTAGTTTTATTTGTAATTTTCTGAGGAAACTCCATACTGTTATCCATTACGGCTGTGCCAGTTTACCTTCCCACCAATAGTGCACAAGGATTCTCTTCTCTCTATAATCTGTCAGCATTTGTTATGTCTTGCTTCTTGATAACTGACATCCTTACAGGTGTGAGGTAATATGCCATTGCAGCTTTGGTCTTCCTTTCTCTGATGATTAGTGCATTGAACATCTCTATCTATACTTTTTGGCCATTTATATGTCTTCTTTGGAATAATGCCTATTCGGGTTTTTTGATCATTTTTAATTGCAGTGTCTAGTTTTTTACTAATAAATTTAAAAGTTGCTTTTGTATTTTATATTAACCACTTATCTGAAATGTGATTTGCAAATGTTTTCTCCCATTTCATAAATTGCCTAATCATGTTGATTTTTAACTTTGCTGTGCAGAACATTTTAGTTTGGTGTAGTCTCACTAGTTTATTTTTACTTTTGTTATTTGTGTTTTTGGTATTGCAACCAAAAAAATCATTGCCCAGACCAATATCAAGAAGGTTTTTCTTATTTTTTTCTAGAAGTTTTATGGTTTCAGGTCTTTGCAGGTATTCATTTTTCTCAGCACATCTATTGAAGAGACTGTCTTTTCCAAACTGTGTATTCTTGGTGACTTTGTAAAATATTAGTTGACTATATATGTGTAGATTTATTTCTAGGCTTTCTATTCTGTCCCATTGATTTATATTATCTGTTTTTATACCAATACTAATGCTGTTTTGATTACTACAGCTTTGTGACTTTATTTTTTAACTTTAGACAAATGTTAACTCTGGTAACTCCTCAAAGATACCATATCCAAATATTTGTAAAAAAAGAAAAAGAGTTGGAGGTGTAAACATTATTACCATATCTACTCTTAATTATTTCCAATTATAAAAATTTTCAGCATCTGTCATCATTCATCAGTCCTAGAATTATAAAAACTTCCAAAGTGCTGCCAACTAGAGTTACCATCTGAGTAGGTTGGATGAGACTAATCTTTGAAGAAAGACATCACTCACTTCTAATATCAACCCAAGGAGCTTTCATTAAATAACGTGTTAATTTCAAGTAAGTTCACTGCACCTCTTGCTCACTTGCTGCCTGATTACTCTTATTTGTCTTTTACTATTAATTGATGAGAGTATAAAATGTGAATAACATAACTCCAGCACTGTTTTCTACTTAGTACCTTTCTCCCAAACTATGTGAGCGAAGGTAGAATAAATAACATGACAATGGAGAGTGGATTCCACAACCTGGTGTTTGGAAGCATGGGTGGAATAGTACTCTAGATCCTTGCTTGAAACTTACAATCCATTTACTGCATCTCTCTGTGGTCCAATTGCTTATTTGTTTAAGAGAGACATTTCATTTCTTTGTAAAATAATATTGCAAAAACTTCAGTGGGCTTATTAACTTGTCATTTTCACTCATAGTCTCTGGATCAGGTAGAACCTGAATATAGATTTGACATAGATTATGAAACCTTGAATTGTAGGTGAAGGAAAAAAAGTAAGCCGAGTGAGTTGAAAATGACTTTAATTCTTTAACTTTTTATATTTTTCTACAATAAATATCTTCTATTATTTGATCTTCAAAGAATATATATGCAATTCAAATATTTTTACATTACTTCAGCATGCATAGACACAATTATTTAGTTCTACAACTATGAAAATAATAATAACTAATTTACTTATTAATTCCTTTTTTCTAGACACTTTAACACATTTTATATTTATTACTTTAAAAGTGGTACTACTATTGATATTTAATATGCAAGGAAACTAAAAATCAGAAGAATTAAATGCTTTACTTAAACCCACACAGTGATATGATATCAAAAATATGATCCATACTAAAGTAGCTGTTATTACACTAATGCCAAATTGGATTTCATGGACTAAAATAAAAAGTATAATATAAAAAAACAGTATAAAGTTGCAACTTTTTTTAAACAACTTTTTTAGACATAAAACAAATGCAATTTTCTGTCCTTTTTACTCTGATTTAATAGTGAAACAGCCTTTTGGTGGTAGGACTGTTAGTATCTTCATTCATTTTTTTCCAAAAACCAGTGAAAACAAAGTATTCAAGTAGAGGCAGTGGTGTTACTCCATGGAAATCCCACTTTAGAACTCTTATAAAAAGACAGAGATAGTTTCCTAGAGTCTCAGATTATTATGAGGAAAAACAAATGCAAAGGAAAAGCAATGTATTCAAAATATGTGAGCCAGAATACAGATGTAGTTCACATGAAGTTCAATTATCTCCTTTGGGATTGGGTAAGAGATGTAATGCTTATTAAAACTTTACTAAAGGAGACATCAAATAAGGATTGAAAGATGGTTGAGTGGCAGGATTCTAAGCAGGCTCAGTATATCATTATCTTATGTTATCTACTCAAGCCTGCAAGTGCTCAAGGCAGGGCTCAAATACTCCCCACCCTGTGCACTGTTCACTGTCTCATGGTGTACTATTAAAGACCGTTTAGTTCTATAAGTGTATATGAAAGAATGAGAGAAGATAGGTGTGGATATGACCAGTGGTTGAGCCAGAGCACAATATATAGAATGATCTAGGTGCCAGAGAGTCATTATATGCATCATATTGAACATGAGCAGTGTTAGTTACAATCTGCAAAAAGCTTTGTAGACAGAGTCATCAGTGATTATAGTGTTAACACAGACAACTACATTTGCACTTAATGACTTATTAGTTACAAACAGTTTTAATACTATCTTTCCATATTTAGAATTAAATATTAAATATAATTGAATGTAAAATAAAATAAAAATTTAATTAAAATTAAATGTTCTAGGTAAAGCATTTATCCTATGGTAGGCCCTTCCCATCCAGTGATATTGGGTTACTTTATTCAACTCTCTCTATTTCATAATCTTCTCCCTGTCCCAGTAGTTTCCTTAAGGCTGTCTAAGGACTCCATTGAAGATTCCTACTCAGGACAGCATTTTTTGGTATGGCCTCTTGCCCTTAGCTTCTACCACCATTTTTATCCTTTCGCTATCCTTAAAATATAACCTTGCCCAGCTTCACAATGCCATAGAAACCTTTATATGTATAATTGCACTATAAAGATATTCCTAATTAAATAGTGAAATAAAAGAAAGGAGAAGGAAAGAAAAAACAAAGGAAGGAAGGAAGGAAGGAAGGGAAGAAGGAAGGAAGGAAGGAAGGAAGGAAGGAAGGAAGGAAGGAAGGAGGAAGGAAGGAAGGAAGGAAGGAAAGAAGGAAGTTTATGTACTTTAAAAAGAAATTTCTAAAGATCCATTATCTAGTGTTGTGGAAGCACAGTAAACTGGAAATCGGTAGTAATGTTATTGTTTGCTTACCATCTCCTGACTAGGTCATGAGCCGTTTCTTTTTTTTTTGTGCACCCTTAATGTCTAGCGCACTGCTAGGTACAGATATTCTTAATAGTATTTAAGTTCAATTTGCATAAATGAATATGGTCATATCATAAGGTTGTTGACAATGCTAAGAACCACCAGGGTGACAAAGTTCAGGTATGTACAACACTTTCTTCTTTTGATGTTCTCATGCCTCATGGTAGAAGGTTCCTCTATTTATTCTGACTCATCTGGTATATGACATAACTTAGTATATTGTTCTCTGTTAATAGTTATTAATACTGCTTTATCAAATTTTATTTTTAAAATGTTTTAAAATGTTTATATGTCCATCTTACTAACATTAAAAAGAAAACTAGAAGTTCAGAGTTAATGTCCTTCCTACATGGAAATTTTAGGTCCCATAATACTCCATGGTACCAATTCTCAAGTCTCCTAAGAATAAAATATTATATAGACCTGGGAAATATTTATTTATGTGCTTTTTTATTGTGTATAAAATATAAATTCAACTTGAAGGAGGAGAAATGAATGTGAGTTATACTGAAAAAGAAATAAAAGATAAGAAAGTTCTATAAAGTCATTTGAAGACTTTGTTCATCCTGAGTAGAATTCTCTCCTATGTAACATTTTTATAGATGTACTATTTGCATCTTTATAAAATAAGTATCTCTTACATCTGAAAATAGTTTAGATGCTGGAATTGGGCTTATTGAGCACTCAAGTTCTTCTCTCTTTCAATGAATAAATGGAATAAAAATTAGATATTTATTCATGTTTTGTACACCTGGCCTATACCAGTCTAGACCAGGAGAAACTGTAAATCTTATTCTAATTCCCAGATGTTTAGAAATATATATGCATTTCTATAAGAAAAAATTCCATATTAAAAATAAAAAATAATATTTGCAAAAATTATCATATCTACACTTTTATAAGAATTCTGTTTTTTTCTCTTCCCTAGTTAGTAGTCATACCCTAGCATGCAATCTCCTTTAGTATACTAAGCAAGTTGATATCCCAGCAAACATAGAAGTGGATTTCTGTTTTTGTGGTTCCAGAGTAATTATTAATAATACCCTTTCACTCAAATTAATGTCTCAGTTTTTATCATTCATTTTGTGATCACCCATAAGACTTTCATTTCCTGACATGTAATCTTATAGTCTATAGAATATTTTTCTCAATGGCCTGCTTTCAGGTGCAGTATAGCCATCAGAAGCCTGTGATTTTTATGTATTATCTTCTTTCATTGTTTTTCTCTACTGTTGGTATAACCCAAGATGTGGTTGCATATAGTTCCAGAATTTTCTCTCTCATTTCTGCTAAATTCACCAAGCCCTTACCTAAGTTTTTCTTGCAATCTAGGAAAAAGTAGAAAATTGGACTTGAATTGGGTACCAAATTGCCTATCTCTGATTCTGTCCTTAATTATGCTCTGGCTGATAAAAAAGAAAGAGAAAACCACAAACCCAAAATGACATCACTTGTGCTAATGTTCATGATATCAAACCTATATTTAATATCATACCTAATTGCTCTTTTAACCTCTCCCAGAAATATAATCTTACTCAACTTGGATTTTTCTGGTCAATACCAATGAGGTAAACTATCATGTATGCTCTCTCCATATACACAGAAAGAAGAGTCAATCTACATGATAAAAAGCCTTACTTGTCTTTTTTCTACAAAAGATGTTCTGATTCAAAAATAATACTTTCTTTTTTGTTTGTTTGTTTACAACTTCTCTTGCCCCACCTCCTTCCTATAAGAATCTTCCAAGTTGTACATTCCCTAGATGCATAAATTACTTGATAAAGCCAATGAAATCTTTAAATTTACAAGCTGAGTTTTTTCTTTAACAAGTCAATATTGTGATTAAGAAAAAAAAAAAGATGAAGGGCCTGTATCATTATCTCATTACAATTGAGATGCAGAACATTTATGTTCTACTATGTCTTTTTCATTAATTTTAACAAATTGCCTATTTATTTTAAAGATAGAAAAACAATGGTTGATGTGCTCATTTTTTGCAGATAAAAAGGTAACATTATGTACATGATCTGAATAGGAACCGGATTACCTGGAAATTGCAGCTGTGAGAGGAACCTCATTTAAGTTAATTTGAATCTGTAGAACAGATTTGAGAATAAGAGTTTTACAATATAATTCTCACTCCTTGTATGAAGATTAAATTAAAATGAGGTAAGAGAAAAGTCACTAAGTAGCAATTCTCCAGGGTCCAGTTTTAATGAACAATTTACAATTAGCTTGCATTTGTTTTGCATCTTTTCATATTGTCAGCCTGTTAGTACCAATTTTAAAAATAAGTTTTATAAAGCCATTGCCTGATATTTCTATTAAAAATTCCTTGAAAGGAAGTGCTTCCATTGCATTACCTCTCCCCCAGCACAGCACAGTGCTATACTGAGAGGTCTTCCTGAACCTCCATCTCCTCCAGTGAAAAAAGAGAACAGGATTGTTGGAGAGAGATGGTATTGAGGGTGTGAGGGTAGGACAACCAGTTTCTCCCAGCATTGTGGGTCACTTTTTGGGAGCCCTTACTTTGGTCTCGCACCACGGGGGATTTGAAGGGGAATCTGTGGGACTCAGTCACTGGGAATCTGTGACAGAGAACAGGAGAGGGGCTTGCAATGATCAGCACATGGATCTTGGCAGACTAAACTCATACCTACAAATTTAAAGTATTAATCCCAATCAGGAGTTTTGCTCATCTGCAGAACCAAGTCAGGATTTTAGTCTGACCAAGGAAGTGTCAGGGTGCAAATCTATCCAAAAAGCAGCACAGAGAAAGCACTAGGAAGTGTGAAGGAAAGATTAAGATATATAGAAGTAAGTATAATATTATGTGAGAAAACATATTAATAAACAACATAGTTCAAGAAAGAGATGGGATGTCTTCCTAGGCTTCTCTTGAATATAACAATTTTCAGACTTTCCGTGTTCCTGATGACCATGATAGACTTGAGGAGTACTAATCAGGGATTTTCTAGAATTCTTCCATTTTAGAATGTTTCCATTATTTTTCTTATGATTAGACTGGGGTTATGGATTTGGGGAAGAGAAACCACAGAATTAAAATGCCATTTTTATCACATCATGATTTATCGCTATTAATACTGACTTTGCAAACACCTAGCTAAGGTAGTCTGTGTTAGGTTTCTCTTGTATAAAGTTACTCTTCTCTCATTTTCATACCATAATATTTGAAAGTAAGCCACTATGTGCAGTCCACACTTAAGGAATGAGAGGTATACTTCTCCCTTTTAGGGTAGAGTATCTACATTAATTATTTGGAATTTTTCTGCATGAGAAATTTTTTTTGTTCTTCTTCATGTATTAATTTACTTAAAATTAATAGCCTTGCATATTTATTTTGATTTGGGGTTATAGTTAAATACAGTTTGATTTATTCTGAGTTAAGTCCTTCCATCTTTGGGAATCAGGAACCCTTTCAGTTGGCTTTGGTGTCCCTTTGACATACTGTCCTCAATGTGTTTTCTATTTTATTCTTTCTATCTAATGTTTTGATCTTTCCCTATATTTTTGGCACTATAAGATATTCCAGCTTTTACTTGTATATTTTCTTCCTCAATCCTGGAATCCGCCATCTTTATGAGTATCCTTGTCTTTGTTTGTTTGTTTGTTTGTTTGTTTGTTTTATTTGTTTTGAGAATGTTTTTAGAAACCAAGAGATAATAAGTTTGCTCATTGTTAATGAGGTGTCATTTTTAGGCCTCTTAGCTGACAGAACAAGGAAATACATGTATGTATACCACCCAGGAATACTTATATATTTATGTATATATGTATATACATATATATTTATATATGTATATATAATATATATGTCTATATGTAACTATCTATATCCATAATCAACTAAATATGAGTTTAATTAATTATTTAATACTTGTATACATGAATAACAGTATCAGAATTGTGAACCCATGCACCTATAGAGAATAACTTTATCAACTGAAGTACTGTGCTTATATGCAAGTCCTTTTACCATTAGTTTAACAGATTATAATTATTTTCAAAGTTATTTTCCACTCTCCTTTTAAATTTGTTTTTTAGTATTTATATACTTTTTATTTTTTTCTTACTCATTAACATTAGTAAACATAATAATTGGATGTGGTGAAACATCTGTGCGTGTGATCCATTGGTAATTTCCCACCATGAAACACATCAATGTTTTAATGACTTAAAACTGAATTTTCTAAATCTTGTTAATTTGATTTATTTTTTATTTTTTTAAACAGTGTAATTATTAACCTTTATGTTTTTCCTCAGAATTCTCTAGGAACTACTCAGAACTCTGTCCTGAAACCATGCAGAACTGTCCATTGTTTTCTTCTCAAAAACAAGTTTATAGGATTTTGAGCCGGTATCGTCCCAGGGGAGAGATTTGATTTCTTTATTGTTCTTCTGATCACAGTGTATAATTTCTCCATATCTTTCTTTCATCATTATTGAGCAAATAGTGTAGACAGAAAATTTGTCTAGGAAGGAAGGCTGCATATCAATGTTACCATCTTCTCTGCCTCATTATTAAATATTAGCAAGGTTGGAATATTGATTAGAACAGTAAAATTACCCATATAAAACACTACATAGATTCTTCAAATTTTGACCTTATATTATGCAAATTACAACCTAGAGATGACATAGGGCAATATAAATGGTAGAGAGAAAACCTCAGCCTTGCAATTGCCCAGCATGCAGCTACATATCATATAGCTAGGACAGTGGGAAACTAAAAAATAAAAATTAAAAGAGTCCTGCTGTGTAATTTTAACACTGAGTGTGGCTCATTTCTTGTGTTGAGTTATTCAGTATAAAGATTCTGGGGTTCAGAATTTTGATAGACCAGATAGGGAATCTTAGTTCTATTACATGGAAAATAATTATCTCACAAGGAAGTTGTAGAGATTGAATTTCATATATAATAAGTGAAGTTGCCTAGTACAGTGACTATTCTAAAGTCAATGAATGTTAATTTTGTTTCTCTTCCTTCTACCATAGTTTCTTCTTTTTTTCCTTTAATCCAACAAATATTTATGGTTTTCGGACATGTTCACTCATTCGCTGATTCTTTTATTCATTCATTCATTTCTTTCTTACTCCCCTTTCTCTTTCCATTCTACCTATTCTCTTTTCTTTCTTCCCTTCTTCCCTCTCTCTTCCTCTTTCTCTCTCTCCTTTTTCCTCATCTCTCACATCATCTAATTTCATTTTAAAGATATTTCAAAATTATAAAAATACATGTAATATTATAAATCAATGCATGACATTTTTTAAAATTTATTTTTTATTAAGTGTAGTTTGTATACAATCTTATGTTGGTTATATTAGCTTCAGGTATGCAATAGTTTTTATTCCTTAAAAAATAATCACCCCAATAATTCTAGTAATCATCTGTCACTATGTAAACCTATCACAATATTATTGACTATATGTCCCTTCCATTCTTCAGCCATCCTCCCATCTCTTCTCTTCTGGTAACCATTCCTTTGGTTTCTTTCTCTATGACTATGTTTTAGTTTAGTCTGTTTTGCTTTGTTTTTAGATTCCACATATAAGTGAAGCCATATGGTATTTGTTTCTCTTTGCCTCACTTACTTTACATCTAAGGGGTATAATTTATAGCATTTTTTAAATTTAGGAATCTTTGAACACAGAGCTTAGTTGTTATTCTATACCCATATTTATTCTACACCCATAGTTATTCTATAAGGGGCTGGAAATGGAGGTGAGATCTGAAATAGAGTAAAAAATATGCTGAAGATTTCAAAGGGCACAGCAAACTGTTCCCTATGGCTCTGATCATAACTGAGCTTATGGTGAAGCATTCTCTAATAGAGAAGATCCCTATGAAAACAGCAAAGTTTTTCAAAGCCCACATTCCAAAAACAGGATCAAATTGATTGCTTTTACTAGAGACCCAGTCTGTCCAGAGATCTTCAGGTTTTCATACCCAAATGAGCTAATTATAGCCACTGAGATATTAGGCAAAGTCAGTATATTTAACCCTTACCACTAAGTCCCTGTGACCTCCACAGATATAATGGTTTCACCAGTTATAATACAACTCCCAATAAAATCATTCATATTACCCTTCTTTAGCTTCCCTGAAAATGTATTATAGTGTGGCAAAGGCATTGCTGAAATCAGGTTTCTTGACTGAAAGTAAGCCAAGAAATCTCATGCAAAATTTTCTATTAAATACAAAGGTATTTTTTCTTCTCCAAATTATATCCATATACAACCAAAGAAATGTGTGATTAATAACAAATATTGAGGAATAAACCATTGTTAACTGAGAAGGTGAGGGGGCTATTTTAATAGTTTTTTTCTCAATTTAATTTACTCTGTTGTCATTTTTCATTTTACTGTAAACTTAGAGTACATATACAATATATGTCTTGTAGGCTTGGACAAAGTGGTATAAATATGTTTAAGTAAAACTATAAATACTTAGAATGCAATATATTGTTTTAGGAATACAGATTTTCTCATTATTCTAACATTAATTTGTTTAACTTTTCTCTCTGTGTAAAATTAAATCTCATTTTCCTTGTTAATTTTATGAGGCCAAAGTGAAGGATCTAATAATAATAATAAGCATTTTATAAATATTTATAAAACATATATTGAATTCCAAAATAAATGACCAAGTTTTCATTGACTTTCTACCTCTGTTTAAAATTTTGGTTGACAAAGAATGATATGATCATGTACTCATTTAATTAATGTATAGATACAAATAGTGGACCCAGGAAAACATTAGAATATTTAAAATATATATATTATATATATAATATATAATATATATTATATATATAATATATAATATATATTATATATATATTACAGATTTAAGTCATAACTGTGATACAGGTGGGGTAACCTAGATATATATATATGTGTGAGTGTGTATGTGTGTGTGTGTGTGTGTGTGTGTGTGTGTGTGTGTGTTTATACTGCTTCTGTCCCTGACAATCTAGAATATTTTTGTAATATAAGATAATAATTCCAATTTGTAAACCTATTCAAAATATTTTATTTTTAATTAGTCAGAAGAAAGAAATGAACAGAAGCAAATAGTTTTATTTTAAAAATCAGTTGCATTTTTTAATTAGAAAAGTAATCCTAATGATAATTAACATGAGAGAGCAAATAGATAATATTTATTTAAAGTGGCATGTTTATGATGATGAGAGGACTGATCATGAGGTTCTTTAGTCATTCTTATTAATATGAGAGTTATTATTGTGTTTATATTTATTCTGCTTATTCTGCATGTGCTCTTTCTAAAACTTGAGCTCAAATTTTTTGCTGTAAGTCCCTGCTTTCCATCAGTATCTGCCTCATAAACTAAATATTTTCTTTAAAAAATTTTATTAATAGAAAAAGTGATAACAAATGTTCATATTTTCATACCACTAGTTTTATGACTTCTAAAACAAATATAATAAAATAATATGCCAAAAATTACATTGACTGTTAAACTGTCAAAGCACTTTATATAATAATAATAATAATAATAATAATAATAATAATAATAACAACAACTTCTAGCTATAATAATAACTTCTAGCTACTATGTTATGGCATTTAGCTTCAACTTTTTAAGAACTAGAAAGTTACAAATATTATAAGACTTAATGGAAATATAAAGTGCCTCTTTAAAAAAAATACTTCAAACAACTGAAAAGAAGACAATCTTCTTGAAAAAATATAAGCATTTGAGGTCATAAGATATAACATAAAATTATTATGTAGGTATATTTTTTTAAACATTTAAGACTATATATAAAATTTATATAACTGCATAAAAGCATAAATTGATTCTAAAAGACTTTTCTTTCAACTCAAATTTTATGTGCATCTTAATTATAATAAATGTAGAAAAATATATACTGTCTTTACATTCAATAGTTCAATTAAATATCTTAACCTCCTTATCCATTACACAATTTTTTTCAAGTGTCATTATTTGGCAATATACTGAGGTATATAAAAAAAATAAGAAAGCAGAGTATTTTATCTAAAAGATTTTGTCTTACATATATCTGAATATTTTAATCTTATTTTTGTTAGCCACATTTCCTATATTAGAAAACACCCAAAGTAAGGGATTGCTATATTAACTGTTCTTTCACAAACAGAAACACCAATAAAATGAAATCAAATATATAATGAAAGAAAAAAAATTAACTTTGGATAATGAACACAATTCAATACATATATGACATATTTTTGAATTGTATACTTGAAATTAATATAATTTTTTAACCAATGTCACCTCAATAAATTTAATTTTTTAAAAAAAGAAATGAAATCATGACTGTATGTGCTATATCTCTTAACAGTTTCTGCCCCACTCATTATTCCTTTCTCTCCCTGCTTGCCTCCTCTTTTTATTTTTTATGAATGCAAGATGCCAAGTGAATAAATTTATGGTCATCCAAACTGAAGACCTATTAATGAGGAATATCAATAATTCTAATTTTATAATTTCTGCCTATGAAGCCAAAACTATCTCATGTAAAATATTTTTGGCAGTTTGTGAGTACTATGAATATTTTTTTCACTGCCAGTATGAACCACATCTACAATTACAAGAAATAGAAAAGTCCCTTCATCTATCCTCACACCAAATCTACAGCAGCCTTAAGAGATAGAATGGGTATTATAACTGGGTCAGCTTTTCATTTAAATATTGCTGTCTCATGTCAACATATCATTATTTATTATTTTACTAAAATGTCTATGCATTAATGATCAAAATTAGTTGGATGGCAAACAAACAGTAGACTTTTATAAAACCCACTCTCCAACTATGCTCCTATTTGGGTGAAAAAAAGTTTTGTATAGAAGTTGATTTTTATTTAATGCAATGCCTCTTTATATTGTTGTACAACTTTAATCTGCTAGTTTCTCACTCTTCTAATCCTTCACCACTAGAAAGCTTAAATACTTACCACTTTCTTTTATATCCTGGTAGCTGGCTCTTCTTTCCTCTTTTTGTTCAGTCTTCACAGATTGATCTTATCGCATAAAAGAAAAACAGTAACAGAAGGTATTAGTCAAAGAGAATGTATGCCTTACTGACTGAGACAGATTCTACTGAATATAAATAAGCATGGCAGGCACAGTGTGCATCAGCTTGGTCCTGACTTTTTTATCTGTTCATACTCACCTACTGTATCTAATTTTATTTACTCCCTGAATGACTGCTTCTATTTGGAAAATATCTAGAACAAAACTAGGTATCATCTAGGGGTTACAAACATACAACAAGCACAAGCCTATCTGATATGGCTATTTTGACAAAATTCTTTTGATATGTTTTCTTTGAATAAACTGATGATTTTAGAAATCATTGAAATGTTAGCTTTTTAATTACCAACTAGTGGGCAAATAGGAATACTTACTTCATTCTTCAAATCTAACCTCAACATTATTCCTACCTTTTTTAAAAGATGACAATTGACCAAAAGAAAGAATGTGGGACATAGTGAGAGAAACTGAGATTGTCTGAGAGTCAGAATTAGTGTAAATGTAAGGAATTGACTATTATGTATACTTACTAAAGATAAAGTTACTTAGCATTGTGATACAGCCACACACAACTAGTAAAGTCAAAATGCATAAATCTGGTGGCAAGAAAATGAGCTTATTTTATACCGTGAATGAGACTTAAAGTAACTCTCAACATATAATATTTTGAGAATAATTTTACTCTGAAGTAATTGAAATATAAAGGGCTTATAATGTATGTTTTATTTTTGTGTATATATGGATATCTAGTCCATATGAATGTGGAAAAACTGCCTGTATTGTCTTAATTTTCTTCCAGTTTTCACCCGTATATATGGATACTAATAAATATAAATTCAACAGCTATATATCAACTTCAAAAATTTTTTAAATTTATATTGTATATGGTAGCAGTCACTGAAATAATTGAGAACATAAGACAATGGACAGTTTCATCATAAAACTTTTCAATTTATCATACTAATTTTAAATATTTGAAACAGGGTTCACAAAAAGAGGTCACTTCACTGCTACTAGAAAACTTGAAATTTAAATCTTGATAGTCTTACTCCAAGTCCAATATTCTCTTTGTTATATTAAACAGCTTTCATAGGGTCACCCAAAAGCAAGTATAAAAAATAAAGCCATTGAATGTAAATGTTTTTCTTTTGTATTTCCATAATTATTCAGCATACAATTTTTTTTATATTCCTTAGTGAGAGGAGCTGAAAAAAACATATTTTTGTATTTATATAAATTTTTAAATATTTTATTTATATAAAATAATATTATATCAGATTGTTATATTTATATTTCTGTATATTCCCAATTATTTATTTTAATTGTTCTGTTTCTGTAAAAATTTACACAGAAATCTTTTATGAAGAGTAATGTGATTTTTCTTTGTTCTCAAACTCATAATGACTTGATATATAACTTTAAAACATTGTTTTAAACATATTTATTTAAATTAGTTTCAGATATACAGTACACTGGTTAGACATCTATATAGTTCATAAAACGATCTCCCCAATTGCTCCCTCCCTCCTTGGCCCTCCACCTAGCCTTCGTATTAATGCAAACTGCATTTCCTCTGCCATGTTCATCTTCCTTGTTCCCAACTATCAACAATCAATTTGTACTTCTTTAACCTTTCACCCCATTCTCTCAGCCTCCCAAACTCCCATTACCTCTGTCTGTCACCAAATTGTCCACTATATTTGTGAGTCTTTTTTTGATTAGTTCGTTCTTTTTCTTCCTTGGATACTGCATATAAGTGAAATCATATGGTATTTATCTTTTTCTGTCTGACTTATTTCATGCAGCATATTAACCTCTAGGTCCATTCATGTTGTTGGAAATGGTAGACTTTCATTTTTTTTAATGGCTGAGTAATATTCCATTGTATATATGAACCATAATTTTTTTTTATCCAATCATCTGTTGATGGACATTTAGGTTGCTTCCATATCTTGGCTATTGTAAATTGTGCTGCCATGGATATTGGGGTTCATACATCTTTATGAATTATTGTTTTGGTTTTCTTTGGATAAATACACAGAAGTGCAATTGCTGGATCAAAAGGTATATCCATTTTTAATTTTTTGAGGAACCTCCGGACTGTTTTTCATAGTGGCTGTACCAATTTGCAACCCACCAATGATGTATGAGGGTTCCCTTTTCTCTATATCCTCGTCAACACTTGCCGTTTTTTGAATTATTGATGATAGCCATTCTGACAGGTGTGAGGTGATATCTCATTACATTTTTAATTTGCATTTTTCTCATGGTTTGCCACCTTGAGCATCTTTTTATATGTCTGTTAGCCATCTGTATTTCCTCTTTGGAGAACTATCTGTTCAGGTCTACTCACCATTTTTTAATTGTATTATTTGGATTTTTGCTGAGTTGTGCAAGTTCTTTATAAAATTTGGATATTAATCCCTTATCAGATGTTTTGTTAGTGAATATCTTCTACTAAACAGTCAGTTGTCTTTTTGTTTTGTTGGTGGTTTCTTTTCTATACAAAAACTTTTTAGTTTGATGTAGTCCCATTTGTTTATTTTTTCTTTTGTTTCCCTTGTCCAAAGAGATATATTTGAAAAGAAATTTTTGTAAGTAATATTAGAAAACTTTTCTTCTAAAATTTTTATGGTTTCTAGTCTTACATTTAAGTCTTTAGTTCATTTTGAGTCTATTCTTGTATATGGTGTAAGATAATGGTCCAGCTTTTTGTTTGTTTGTTTCTATCTATACAATTTACCCAACAGTATTTATTGAAGAGACTGTATTTAACCCATTGTATATTTTTTCTCCTTTGTCATATATTAAGTGAGCATACAGGCATGGATTTATTTCTAAGCTCTCTATTCTGTTCCATTGATCAATGTATCTATTTTTATGCCAGTACCATGATGTTTTACTGTAGCCTTGTAGTATAGTTTGATATCAGGTAGTGTGATACCTCCAACTTTGTTCTTCTTTTTCAAGATTGCCATAACTATCCAGGATTTGTTGTGGATCCATATAAATTTTAGGACTATTTATTCTAGCTCTCTGAAAAATGTCATTGGTATTTTGATAGGGATTGTATTGATCTATAGATTGCTTTAGGTAGTATGGCCATTTTAAAAACGTTGATTCTTCCTACTCATAAACATAGTGTATGCTTCCATTTATTTGTATCTTCTTCAAGTTATTTTTCAATGACATAATTTTCTGAAAATAGGTCTATTTTCTTGGTTAATTTGAATCCCAGGTATTTTATAATTTTTGACACAATTATATATGGGATTGTTTTCTTAATTTCTCTTTCTGAAAGTTCATTATTGGTATATAAAATGTAACAGACTTCTAAATATTTATTTTGTAACCTGCTACTTTACTGAATTCATATTCAGTTCTAATAGTTTTTTGGTGAAATCTTTAGGGTTCTCTCTACATAGTTTCATGTCATTGGCAAATAACAAGTTTTACTTCTTCCTTTCTAATTCAGATGCCTTTTATTTCTCTTTCTTGTTTTATTGCTGTGGCTAAGACTTCCAATACAAAGTTGAAAAGGAGTGGTGAAAGGGAGCATCCTTGTCTGGTTCTTGATCTTAAAGAAAATGCTTTTAGTCTTTCCCCATTGAGTATAATATTAGCTGTAGGTTTGTCATATAAAGCTTTTATTATGAGTTATGTTCCCTCTATTCTCACTTTGCTGAGAGTTTTTATCCACAAATAGATGCTAGATTTTGTTGAATGCTTTTTTTTGCATCTATTAATAAGATCATATGGTTTTTAACTTTCTATTTGTTAATGTGGTGTATCACATTAATTGTTTTGTGAATATTGAGCCAACCATGCATCCCAGGAATAAATTCAACTTGATCATGATGTATGATATTTTTAATGTATTGCTGAATTCGATTTGCTCATATTTTGTTGAGAATTTTTGCATCAATGTTCATATGAGATATTGGCCTATAGTTTTCTTTTTTTGTAATGTCTTTGCCTGGTTTTGAAAGCAAGGTAATGGTGGCCTTATAAAAGGAGTTAGGAAGCCTTCCTTCTTCTTGAATTTTTTGGAATAAAGATAATTCTTCTTTAAACATTTGGTAAAATTCACCTATAAAGCCGACTGGTCCTGGACTTTTGGGTTTTTTTCCGAGGTTTTTGATGATGGTTTCTATTTCGTTGGTGGTAATTGGTCAGTTCATAATTTCTGTTTCTTCTTGACTCAGTCTTGGGAGATTGTACATTTCTAAAAATGTGTTCATTTTTTCCAGATTGTCCAATTTGTTGACATATGATTTCTTGTAGTATTTTTTTATGATCCATTGTATTTCTGCGACATCCATGGTTATCTCTTCTCTTTCATTTCTGGTTTTATTTACTTGAGTCCTCTCTCTTCTTTCTCTGATGAGTCTGGCTAAGGATCTGACAATTTTATCTTTTTCAAAGAACCATATCTTGGTTTCATTAATTTTTTGTATTGTTTTCTAGACTCTATTTCATTTATTTCTGCTCTGATTTTATTATTTTCTTCCTTCTATTCACTTTGGATTTGTTTGCTGCTCTTTTTCTAGTTCTTTTAAGGTTAGATTGTTTGAGCTTTTTCTTGTTTCTTGAAGTGTTAATATAAATTTCTCTCTTAGGACTGCTTTCGCTGTCTCATAAATTTTGAGTCATTGTGTTTTAATTTTCATTTGTCTCTAGGTATCTTTTGATTTCTTCCTTGATCTCATTAATAACCCATTCATTGTTTAGTAGCCTGTTATATAACCTCTATGTATTTGTGTATTTTTCAGTTTTTTTTGTAGTTAATATCTAGTTTCATACCACTGTGATCAGAGAATATGTTCGATATGATTTCAAATTTAAATTTATTGAGACTTCATTTGTGTCCTAACATGTGGTCTATTCTTGAAAATGTTCCATGTGCACTTGAGAAGAATGTATATTTTGCTGCTTTGAGGTAAAATGCTCTGAAAATATCTATTAAGTCCATCTGTTCTAGTGCTTCTTTTAGACACGTTGTTTCCTTATTAATTCTTTGCCTGGAAGATCTGTCCATTGGTGTCAATGGAGTGCTAAAGTCTCCTACTATGAATGTATTACTATTACTTTCATGTCAGTCAATAATTGCTTTATGTATGTAGGTGTTCCTATGTTAGGCATGTATATGTTCACTAGGGTTATGTCCTCTTGATTTATCGATTCCTTTATTAT
Source organism: Macroglossus sobrinus (assembly GCA_004027375.1). Lineage (NCBI taxonomy): Eukaryota > Metazoa > Chordata > Mammalia > Chiroptera > Pteropodidae > Macroglossus > Macroglossus sobrinus. Next base: position 216,109 of record PVKZ01002112.1, read on the forward strand.
TATGTAATGCCCTTTTTTTATCTCTTATTATAGCCTTTGTTTTAAAATCTATTCTATCTGGTATAAGTATTGCTACTGCAGCTTTTTTTTTTTTTCATTTCTATTTGTGTGAAATATCTTTTTCTATCTCTTTACTTTTAGTCTGTGAGTGTCGATTGATCTGAAGTGAGTCTCTTGTAGACAGCATAGCACAGGTCTTGTTTTCTTATCATTTGGTCACCCTATGTCATTTTGATTGTAATATTTAGTCCATTCACATTTAAAGTGATTACTAATGGGTACACTGTTACTGCCATTTTATTATTTATATTTATTATTTCTATTTTCTTTTTACCCCTTCTCTTTTTACAGAAGTCCTTTTAACATTTCTCTTAATACTGGCTTGTTGGTGATGAATTCCTTAAGCTTATTTTTTGTCTGGGAAGCTCTTTATCTCAATTTCCATTTTAATCAAAAGCCTTGATAGATAGAATATTCGTGGTTATAGATTCTTGTTTTTCATAATTTTGAATATTTCTTGCCATTCCCTTCTGGAGTGCAATGTTTCCATTAAAAAGTCAGCAGACATTTTTATGGGGATACCCTTGTAAGTAACCAGCTTTCTTTCTTTTGCTGCTTTTAAGTTTCTCTCTTTGTCTTTGACCTTTGGCATTTTAATTATGATGTTTCTTGGTGTAGGTCTGTTTGAATTTCTCTTGTATGGAACTGTTTGTGCTTCCTGAACTCGTATGTCTAATTCCTTTGCCAGGTTAGAAAAGTTTTCTTTCATTATTTCTTCAAATAGAGTCTCATTCTTTTGCTCTCTCTCTTCTTCTTCAGGTACTCTATAATTTTTATACTTTATGTTGTCCCAGAGGACTCTTAAACTATTCTCATTTTTTTTAAGTTTTATTTTGTTGTTGTTGTAGTTCTGATTGAGTGTATTCAGCTACCTTGTCTTCTAATTTGCTGATTTGGTCTTCTGTTTCATCCAATCTACTGTTGAAACCTTCTAGTGTATTCTTCATTTCGGTTACTATATTCCTCATTTCTGTCTGGTTCTTTTTTATGGTTTCTATGCCTTTTTTTATGCTGTTGAGGTTCTCATTGTGCACCTTATAAGTTTGTTGAGCACCCTTATAACCATTATTTTGAACTGTCTCTGGTAGGTTGCTTGCCTCCATTTCTTTTAGCTTATTTTCTAGAGCTTTCTCCTTTTGTTTTATTTGTGGCATGTTTCTATGTTTTCTCATTTTATTAGCCTCTCTGTATTCTTTTTTATGTGTTGGGAATGTTTGTTTTGTCTCTCAGCCTTAGCCAAATGGCCTAATATGGATGGTGTTCTGTGTGGCCCAGTGGCATACTCTGTCTGATCTCTTATGTTGAGAGCTCTGGAGGTGACCTTTGTGTGGGTTGTGTGTGATCTGTTGTTGCCAAACCTTTATTGCTCTTAGTAGATCAGTGGGTGGAATTAACATTCAAGCTGACTAATTGTGTGAAGTGGCTGCACTCTCAGGGTAAGAGTTGTGTGAGGGCTGACCTTACTGAGTGAGATTTGCCTTAGCATGCTTGTGTACTTGTTGCAACCACACTTTATGTATATCACTACACTAGTCAGGAGTTGCTCCATTGTGGTCTGGTGCCAGTCCCCAAATGCATTCGTTTTGTGGCTCCTTGAGAGGGGCTCCCCCATAGACCAATGTCATCTGCTGCTTTTGATTGCTCAGGGCTACCTGGTGAGACCTACAAAGTGATCCACTGAAAGTTGTTATCTACGGTGGATCAGCTTTGATGTGGCTCCTTTATATTATCAGGTGCAGGTATTATGATCAGCTGGACTTCAGGTGATTCTTCACATTGATTATTTTTTAATTTGACTGTAATTTCAATGCAGCCCTGGGAGGAGATGAGCCCTGCTTTTACCTAGTCTTCCATCTTCCCCCTCGACTAACTTTAAAACATTTATCTCACTTAAATTATACACTCCATCTTTGTCTTAAGTGGAACAAATAATATTAAAAATCTTCTGTTAAGAAATTTAGAAATTCTGCTCTTTGATTTTTATCCTTTTTTTTTCTCTTGTCTCCCATTCTTTCATTTCCTTAAATTGGCTTTTATTTATTTTAACTCTTCCACTTATAGGATCTCACCCTATCTAACTCTTCTTAGCTACATTTCCTGATTTGCCATGCCTGCACTTTATATACTAAATTTTAAAATATTCTCACTTGTATTATCAATTCTATAACAATCTTTTACTTCTAACCTACCAATTAATCCTCATAACCTTCTTCTAAATAAAATCAAAATGTCTTTTTTTTTGGTTTATCTTTCTTTATTATTATTTTTATTTTATAGTAATAAGAAAACTTAACATGAGGTCTACTAGAAGTATCATACTTCCTCATTTCAAAATATATTACAAAGCTACAGTAAATGGAAGAGTATGGTACTTACGTATTGATGGACATACAGACACATATCTCAGAGATATTGCGGGTTTAGTTCCAGACTATCACAATAAAGTGAGTTCACTCATTAAACAGGATATGCTTGTGTAGATCAATGCAATGAAATAGAGAGCCTGGAAATAAAACCATACATGTATAGTCAACTGATCTTTGACAGAGATGTCAAGAATATATAGTGGGGAAAGGGTAGTGTTTTAAACAAATGCTTTTGATAAAACTGGATGTACACATGCAAAAGAACAAAAATGGACTGTTGTTTTACATAATACACAAAAATTAACTCAAAATGTATAAATAATTAAACACAAGACCTGAAACTTTAAAACTCCTGGAAGAAAACAGGGGGAAAAGCTTTATGGAATTGGACTTGGTAATAATTTCACTGTTATGACAATGAAAGCACAGAAACCAAAAGCAAGTGGGATTACATCAAACTTTAGTTTGATGTAATCAAACTAAATAAAAAGTAAAAAAAAAAAAAAAAGAAATTTAAAAAAATCAATGCAACAATCAAACCTAAGGAATGAGAGAAATTTTTGCAAATTATGCATCTGAAAATAGGATAATGTCAAATCTGTCATCTCTTCTCCAACTTTAAGTTAAATATTTTGGATATAGTGATCCAGCTGACCTGACTGACATAACATCACTGTAAAAACGTAATCTTCTATATTCCTCAATATTGTCAGACATTTCCCTCGATGACTAGTTTAAACACTGAATATTTCTCTCAACATCTGAGAGACTGTCACAGCCAAGAAGTGCCTAAAAAGACATAACAATTAAATGAAATGGGTACCCTGAATGAGATGCTGAAACAATAAATATTATATTTTTTAAAGTAAGGACATGAGAATAAATTTTTTACTTCTGTTAATAATACTGTATCAATATTGTTTCATTAATTTAGATAAATATATATTCAAATGGAAAATCTAATAATAAGAGACACTGGGTATTTGTATATGAGAACTCCTAGTTCTATATTCTCAATTTCTTCTGTAAATGTAATGCTATCCCCAAATTTGAAAACATCATTTTAAAATGAGCAAAAGTGATCAATAAGCGCTTCACAGGAAAGGATATCCACATTGCCAATAAGTGTAAAAAATGGTATACAAACTCATTTAATCATTAAAGAAATTCAAGGTAAAACCACAGTGAAATCTCACCAGGCACTCTTTTAAATGATTAAAATTACAAACTGGAAACACCAAAATTTGACAAGAATGTGCAGCAAGGGGAATTTTCATGCACTGTTGGTGAGCATGTAAATTGGTACAATCTTGGTAATTTTTGTGATATATACAAAAATATAAAATATGCATTCTGTTTATTCCACTAATTCCACCAGTATGTATATGCCTACACACAACGCAAACATATGTGCATCAAAACATTTGTACAAAAATGGTCATAGAAGAATTATTTATAACAGCTTATAGAAAAAAACAATGCAAATTACCAGAAAACATATAATGCCTAAATAATCTGTGGTTTACTTATACATTAGAATACCTTAAAGCAATGAAAATTAATGAAATTCTGCATGAAACAATAGGGATAATTGGTAACAAAATATTGACTGAAAGAAGACAAAAAGGAATGAATACAATATAATTCTGTTTAAATTAAGTTTAAAATATTTTTGTATATTAAACATCTCATTTCACTTACCTTTTTAGAAAAAGGTGGGGATATTGACCAAGAAGAAGCATGAGGGGGATGTTTTAGATTCCAGTGATTCTATTTCTTGATTTGCGTAATGGTTTCAGTTTTTATGTTTAATAATTTATAAACCAATCATTTATAATATACTTTAAACATTTATTAAACAAAAAAAAATTTACTTATTTCTCAATTATTGCCTTCTGAGTTTCTTGATATTCTTAATATAGTCAGCAATTCTTTTTTTGGCTAAACTAGTGACCAATTTTTATTTCTTTCCCATTCTCAATCTCAGTAATATTGTTTTTGTTTCTGTTTTTTTGAAATATTTTTTTCACCACTACATTTGATTCTCTTTTTCTATCTCTTTTTCCCCACTTTCTTATTAAATGTTTTAACCTGGGGTTCTATTTTTGATTGTTACTTTATTCAGGACATAAAACAAAATGTATCCATTATAAACACCTTTAATTAAAATTAGTCATAAGATAAAACTCAGTCCTGAGATCTAAACCAATATATTTAATTATTTACTAAACATCTTTACATTTATCCCCTTAATACTAGTATTTATTTTCACTAAACCAAATCTGTTGACCCCTACTAATATAACCATTTTCTATCTTTTACATGTCCACATATTAGATTTAATTCTTCAGAACAGCAGGCAGTACATTTCAAAGTCTCAAACTTACCTATCTCTCTACACTTAACCAATTCCCTTAAGTTTGTTAAACCAATATATTCTCCTTTTTGTAATACTCTAGTACTTCAGTATCTTTCATAGCTCTGTACCTATGCACAGGCTATTTTTATACAAGATTGTCTAACATTCCAGTTCTTGTCTTTGTCTGGAAAATTCTATTCCTCTTTCAAAATCAACATAATATTATTTATATTGTTTTACAGCTAGAGATCTTTGCATCCTTCTCTATTCCCAATTGTTTTATTTCCACCACTGTGATTTTAATATTGAAAAAAAATTCATAAGTAATATGAGATTATATTATACCTAATAACTTCATTTGTTAAAGGTATTTTGAAATCGACTACAATAATATTTATTTAAAATACATTAAAAATGTCCAAAGGCAAGTTTATTGGCATATTTCACAAAATATTTTGACTAAGAAGACACCAACCCGCCCACCTGCCACAGAGAATTCCTCAGCTCTCTTTAGTAATCTGTAGACTATCCTTTAAAGAGTTTTATTTATATACACAATAAGATAGATATGTACAGTTCTTATTAAATCTAAATTTTACATTTGAAAAGATTACTAGGATGCAATTTTTGTTTCTGGTTCCCCAGTCCCACACCCACACTCACTCTCCCCACCACGCTATCTCAAATCTTTATATTTTCTCTACATGTTCTCTGGCTCTCCATTTATAAACCAAACTTAAATTTTATAGTGTTCTTCTCCTAGTAGTACTGTGACAATTTGAATAATGATTCAGATTATTATAATTTCTATTGTGGGAATTATCATTAGGGCTTATTTATTCAACACTTATGTAATGATAATTTTCTAGATTCCAGAGGCAGACCCACCAGTAAACAAGTTATGCTCTCTCTTCTTGTGGATTTTATTAATTGCAGTCAACCTCAGGTAATATTTTGAGGTTGGTATTTGAGGTGAAAACACAATTAATTTTTAAAAATTTAAAATCACTCCAGGTATATTTAATAAATTTATAAGCAATAACTTAAAAATGGCTTTTTGTGATGCATTACTGATTTCTTATCTGCAAATAATTAAAAAATGGCTTACAAGTAAATATATTAGTTTATGATATTACCAAGAATAACAACAGGCAAATAGGTAAACTGTAAGGTGAATGAAGGTGAAAAGTCTTCATTCATTGAAGTCCATGACATGTATTGCTTTTCAGTCAATAAAGAAGTTTGCTATATATAATTGATGATGATTAGAGCCCAACATAACATATTTATATAATTTAACTTACAATTAGACACTTTTTTTAGATAGTGGATTATTTTTGGCTAAAACAAGAGGTACTTGTTTTCTCACAGTTCCGGAGACTGGAAGTACAAGATCAAAGTGTTAGCAGGTTTGCTCTTTTTTGAAGCTTATTCTCTTGGCTTGCAGAGAGCTGCCTTCTTGTTGTGTCCTCACATGGTCTTTCTCTGTGTCCAAATAGTGGATTTTAAAAAAATATATATTGGTAACATTATTGTAGAGAGATGAATATGAATATAGTGGAATTTTTTAAATAGTTTGGATAGGTAACACTTTACCTTTTTTTAAAAAAGGAGAATAATGAAACATTATTGTCAGTTATAACTAAATGATACGTATAAATTAGTTAAAATTTATTTCTATAAAAATTGTATATAGAAATCTACAACAAAATGTTTTGAAGCTACTTTCACTCTATTTTTATCTCTTTCTTTATATCCTTTTGAGAATTTCTTACCTTTCTCCTTTAGGTATCCACATTGATTTTTGCTGTTTTCAGATAGTCAGAGTTGGCCATAAAATTCCTAATGCATCTTCTTCACTTCCTTTTCTCTGCAGAGTTTACTTTTTTCATGAGTCAGTTCCTCTGGATCTTAGACAAATGGCTTGGCTTTTTGACAACTGGTAGTAATAGAAAGAAACTTTTATGTCGCACTTCATAGATAGAATAAACTCTAGATTAGGGGGAGAAAAGAAGTGTTTATCTTTTTAAGGATTAATGGTATTCGGCACATAATAAAGAAATTAGTTACAATACTTAAAAGGAACACTTAAAAGTAACAATTAAAAGTAAGTTTACATAAGTACTACATTAGTTTTGTAGCACTTTTGGATTGTATTTTAAATTACACAAACTCACTTCTTTCATGAGGGTGACACTAGCTTAATAAGGAAAGCCCTGAAACACTATTCAAATAACTAACAGTAACCTCAAAAATGAAAATTTAAACTCTCAGAACCTACATCTGAGTACAGCAACCAATACTTGTTACTTGTTGAGTTTTTAGATAAATCATATCATCTCTCAAATGGTCTAATTTCTCTTATTCCTCTCCATCTTTTCTGCAAAATGTGATAGCCAAAGGAAGTTTACTTCCTTTTTCTTTTATTTGCCCACTTTTTTCTGTACTAAATGGCTATTTTTACCTGTGTTATATATGTAAATTTTGAAGATACCCATATACATGTTAGTTGATTTTGTGAGGGTGGTAAAATTACCAGAGTTTCTATTATATCTGTTGTCTGTATTTCTTAACTGATGGCTGAGAAAATAGAGAGCTCCATCATTTTGGCCACAATCACCCAGAGTGGAGCTTCTACCAAGAAGACTTAGGGATGGGCGTGGGAGCAGGTTATGGCTCAAGGGCTACAGAAACTTCCTGCTATTAACTATATCAAATGGATTTTCTTGAATATTTTTTTTTCATTTTTTTATGCCCTTAGCATAATTTCTAGAGATTTTAAATTTTTCAACAGTTCTCCTCAGTTATTTATGGTTGTGTATTACTTTTGAAGGGCTACCATAACAAATAACCACAAGGTGGAAGGCATAAAACAACAAAAAAGTATTCTCAAACAGTTTTGCAGGCCAAAAGTATGAAATTAAGGTGTCAGAAGAGTCATGCTCTCTCTAAAGGTGCTACGGAAGAATCTTTCCTTACCTCTTCTAGCTGTCATGGCTCCTGGAACACCTGGCTTGTGGCAGCATAACTCTAATCATTGCTTCTGTCTTAACATGGCCATCTTCTCTGTGCCTCTGTGTCTGTCTTCTCCTCTTCTAATAATGACACCACTCATTGGATTTAGAGTGAACCCTTCATTCAGGATGATCTCGTCTCAAGATCCTTAATTTGATTATATCTGCAGACACTATTTCCAAAGATTAAAATCTGATGTTTTGAGTGGATATAAACTTTGGAAAGATACTATTTAACCCATTTCTGGTTGTTTCACTGAAAAGTAGGTCTGTGGAACAACTCTTCCTGCTAATTCATAACTGGGAGTCTTACTTCACATTATAGCTTTATTTAGGTATACTGAATATACAAAAACTACATATTTAATGTATAAATTTTGATGAGTTTGGATATATCCATATATCATAATCCATCATGACTAATAAAAAGATAAACATGGCTATTTCTGTGCCCTCTTACTCATGTCTGTTGTGTGTATATGTGTGCGCACGAGTGTGCATGTTAAGAAGACATCGTTAAGATCTACTCTTCTAACAAACCTTTAAGTGCAAAACACCGTCTTATTAACTGTAGCCCCTATGTTATAAAGAGAATTTCTCAAACTTATTTATCTAGTATAACTATAACTTTATACCTATTGCACAAGTACTCATTTCTCCTCTCCATTCCCTGGCCCCCAATACTTTAGATTCTAAATATAATTGAGACCATGTGTTTGTTATTTGTCTTTCTGTGACCAACTCATTTCATTTAGCGTAATGTGATTCAGGTCTATTTATGTTGTCACAGTGGAAAAATTTGTTTTTTATTTTTAAAGCTTAATAATATTCACTCTATGTATATACCCCATTTTTTTATCCACTTGTCTGTCAATGGACATTTAGGTTATTTCTATGTCTTGGCTATTGTGAATAATGCTGCTTAATTGTTTCTTGGTTGCAATTTGTGTAAGATAATTTTCACTTTGCTTTCTCATTTTCTAGCAATATTCATGCTCTGATTAATTTCTCAAATATATCATAATAAACTTTGATAGAATATCGAATATTACATGCTAACATACCATTTTTTAATTTTAAATGCTTGGCTTTCTGTTTAACTTTCATTTTTCTATTTTGAGTAGGTAGTATTTGAAGAAAATATATTTCCTTTTAGCTTTCATTACTTTTCATTTAAAATACACAAACTACTTAAATATTGGGTCTAGTGTTCTCTACCAGGATATTTTTGGGAGCCAGAAAAATAAAATTATAACCTGGAGAATGTCTCCTCCAAAGCCTATGCAGTACTTGACTGGAACAATCAATCAAAAATAATAATTAATAGTCATCATTTATACTCGTGTCATGAGTCTTGATGCAGAGAGTTTTTCTGTATGTTGACCTCAAGAGTTTTGACATGATAGCAACAGTATTTCAGTATTATTTGGTGAGAGAAAAGCTAACCCTAAACTCTAAATCCTATAAACAGAAAGGGGAGTTCTCCATAAGGTGCTGATTCTGACTCATACGAAATGTTAGATGCCACAGTTCTATCTCATGACTGATGATTTTAAATATAATTTATGTGAAAAATAAGCAAAATAAAATGTAGTAGATTAATATAAACATTAAACAGCTTCTAGGTCTCTAAGCAGGACTAAAAAGGCAGAATTTATTTTTAACATGTTTGATAAGCTTTAAAATATAAAAATCCATAATATGTAGACATCTACAAAGTAAAAAATGTAATAAACTCTCAAGTTTTTGGCACAAAAGCTGGTGGTATGTAAGATGATGAGTGATGATTCAGTAAGGGCAGGTAGGGACCAGGTTGAAATATATAGGTTAAGGAGCTTAGGCTTAGACATATTAAGTAGAAAAGAGTTATAGCAGTAAAAGTTTGCCTTGTTTTATTTACATTAGAGCTTTTTAAATGTATTTTTTACTACACACATATGCACAAATTCCTTTAACTGAAATTTTTATTACACCTTACTCTAATAAGCTGATGAACATAAGCCATTCTGTCCAAAGCAGAAACAGGGCTCAGACTCCTCTGCCTTTTGGACTTTGTTTCTTTACCTCATCTGCCTAATGCTGACATTCCTCCATAGAAGCATGATCTCAGGATGCAGACACATCCTGCTTTGTATCATAAACCATCCTGGAATCTCAATCACCAGACCAGGCTTCACAATTACTATTTTGTTTCCTAGGTTTTGCTTTCACAGAGAAGACTTAAAATGTAAGACAATAAATTAACCTCATGGATAAGTTAAGAAATAACAAATTCCTCAGCATTTCTTTCATTCAGATGATGTCATATTTATTGAGAGTACATGAGAGGAACATTGTGCTCCTCTGTAACTGGATCTGTTCTCCTTCCCGTGTGTTTTCACAGGTCTCTCCACTGGTTTGTATCACAGTTCTTAAGGTATGGCTACAAAATTTTCTATAATTTGTCTGCCACCCTTTTAAACTATAAGCCACTTAACAGAACAAACTGTGCATAACTTTTGGTTTACCTAACACTTCACACAGTGATTGATATGGACAGGCACTTAATGTCTATTTCTTTAATAAATGAATAACAGTAAGAGATGCACTTTGTGTTTTGAGTTTTTCAGGGAATTAGTAGTTTTCTTTTAAATCTCTGATACCTGAAAAGCACTTTACTATTTACTGAAAATATTCTTTCTCTGAGGATTTATGAAAAATCACAGGATTATTTGATCATGCTTTTTGAATAGAAGCTGTAGCACCTAGGGCAAGACCAATAAAAACTGGCAGATAAAAAAAGACTTTTCCACAAAATCCATTAGAGCTCTCTGAGACCTGTATCTCTGAGTTTGTATTAGATACCTGAAGAATTATCAGTTTTGCTTGGCCCTTGTTCTTTGCTTCAAGTCTTGGGAGCCTCTTTGAAATGAAGTACAGGACTTTTTCCTGGGACTGACCATGAATGACTACAATAGTCACCCCTTATCCACAAGGGGTACATTCCAAGACCCTCAGTGGATGCCCAAAACTGTGGATAGTACTGCTCCCTATATATACTGTGTTCCTTCCTGTATACACATACCTGAGATAAAGTTTAATTTTTAAATTAGTCACTGTAAGAGATAAACAATAAAACATAATGAAATAAAACAGTTATAATAATATACTGTAATAAAAGGTATGTAATAAAAGGTATATGAATGTGGTATTTCTCTTCCTCTTCCTCTTTCAAAATATCTAATTGTACTGTACTCACCCTTCTTCTTGTGATGATATGCAATGACAAAATGCCTTATTCAGTGGAAATTTTTAACTTTTCAGTTAAGGAAGGCACTTCAGGGAATCTCTTTGGCATATCTGAATTCTGTTTCACTACTCTTATGCTTTCAGACCATTATTAAGCAAAATAAGGGTTACTTGAACACAAAAACTGAGATACCATGATAGTTGATTGGATGGCGGAGATGCTACTCACTGACTAATGGGTGGGGAGCTATTCAGTGTAGATCCACTAGACAAAGAGATGATTCACGTTCTGGGTAGGATGGAGAGAAATAGTGTGAAATTTCATCATCCTACACAGAATGATGCACAATTTAAGACTTATAAATTATTCATATCTGAAATTTTTCATTTAATATTTTTGGATGATGGTTAACCTTGGGGAATAAAACTGCAGAAAGCAAAATTATAGGAAGGGGAGACAGGGTGGCTACTGTATGTTGGCGGGCAAGAACTGCCCTCCGGACAATATATTAGTTGAGGCCTAATCTCATTTCAGCCTATTGATTCAATGCTTATAGATTTTAAGCCAAATTAGAAGGCAGGCTAGTCATATAGCCTGAAATGCCAACTTATAATGGGTACTAAATTACATCTAAAACTATCATATGGTGGGTAAAACATTGTCTTTTACTAGAGCTCAGTTTTAAAAAGTACCATGATAAATAAACTGGGCTAGCAGGTGTTCAAAATCTTACAAATAATGCTAAATAATTAAGCAAGTTCTATTTAACTTCAGTAGTTATTAGGGAAATATAAATCAAAACACTATGAGAATGACTATTAGAATGACTATTATCTGTAGGACAAATAATAACAAGTGTTGGAGACGTTATGGGGATAAAAGAATCCTCATATAATGCTGGTGGGAATGTAAATTGGTATAGCCACTGTAGAAAACAGTATGAAATTTACTCAAAAAAATTAAGAAGGGAATTACCATGTGACCCAATAATTCCTCTTCTGGGTATCTATCCCCCAAAATTGATAACATTTATCTGTAAAGATATATACACTCTGGTGTTTATAGTAGCATTATTCATGAAAACAACAGGTGCTCTTCGATAAAGAAGGTGTGATACATACATACAATAGAATACTACTCAGTCAAAAGAAAAGAAGAAACACTGCCATTTATGACAACATAAATGGATCTTGAGATTATCATGCTAAGTGAAATAAGTCAGGCAGAAAAAGTTAAGTACCATATGATTTCACTTTTATGTGGGATAAAAAACTGAAAGCAACAAATGAACAAGACAAACAAACAAACAAAAATTCATAGACACGGACAATAGTTTAGCAGTTCTCAGAGAGAGAGGGTTGGGGGAACAGAAGTAAAGGTAAATGGGGTCAAATATATGGTGACAGAAGGAGACAACTTTGGGTTGTGAATGCACAATGCAATATATAGATGATGTATTATTTAATTGTACACTTGAAACCTATATAATTTTATTAACCAATGTCACTCCAATGAATTTAATAAAAATATTTTAAAGCAACTGACATTAAAATGTCAAATAAAAAATATTTAACAAAAACTAATCTGTTATATATTTACTGTTTAAAATAGTAATTCAGACAGATTAAGAACAGAGAGATACTACTTTGACAAAAGTTAGCTCAATATGGAAAGAAAAAAAGAAGCAAAATAGAGTTTTTCAAGTGAAATTTTTCAAATAGAAAGAATTTCATTAAAATGGGGCAATGGATAAGGGATCGCTTAAGTTAAGAAGAGCATTATCACTAAAGTCACCTCTGTTATATAACAAATGGCATAATATAATAAAATAACTGGTTTGAGTTTAGGTTAATTGCAAAAGTTGTAGAAAATGGAATCTTTAAGAGTTTTATAAAAGCAAAAAATCTATAGTACACAAAAAAAGAATTTATACAGTTCCAGAAATTTATAAGCCAAACCAGAAGATAAGACCATGGATCAAGAATCAGAACTACATCCATTGGAATGAAAAAGTAACCGATGCATAAAACTGAAAATTGACAGTGCCTCTAAGACTCAGAACCCTAAAAATTATATGATCAGTTGAAGTTATTTTTGGTTTAAATTTTTTATGATAGAAAACAAAAGTATAATTGTAAGATTATCAAAAATTTACCAAAATGCCAAGATAATTTTGCAAATATGTTAGGCTCTTTAATAAAGTGCAGCCTTGCTTCGCTGTTTCAAAGTACATCTGAGTAAAATGTATGATATTATCCTTCACATTTGTACTGATATCCATCTTCTATGATTCCAATATACAAGAAAACATAGGCACATAAATATTGCATTTTGCCCAGTATATGATATTTCTTACTGAATTCAGGAAAGACATAAAATGCAGTTCTGTATTTCCCCGATATTATCCTAGCATGCCCTGAAGTTCCAGCCACAAATGTTCCCAGAATTTATTTTTGAAAGAACTTTATTTCCATTTTTATCGGCAAGTTAAATGTCTTTTGAGTCATTATATGAGATTAAAATATTTTTATTCAATATTAATATTTAAGCAGGTGCATCCTAAAATTAGACTCCAGGTTTGCTTTTCAAATTGTCATTCTCCAAACATCATTTTGAATTAATATTGCCACGATACTATGTAATGGTATTAAAAATCCATAATATTGGCTGTGAATCCAATTCATTCTAAAGAAAAATTTAATCTTGTTTCCTTCACCTGGTCATTTGATAAGGGTTAAAATTTCATCTTGAGAAACTGAATAAAATTTAATAAATTTTTTAAAGATAGAAGTTTTTATTGAGTAACATCTTAATCAAGCGATCTGACAGTTTGGATCAATAAACTAGAGAAAATAATTCCAAAATTTCAGGCTCTCCTCTTTTCATTCCACTACTATAATTTTCAGTCCTTAGAGCACATGTGAATTACCTGCAGCAATCATTGAACTTGTAAATTCACATGCACCGTTACCAAATATTTTTATTTAGTAGGTCAAATATGAATCAGGAAACTGCATTTAAACAACTCCTCAAGTGACTCTGATGCAGGTCACTTTGACAAGTATCCTGTCAAGTGTTCTTTCACAAACTATGACATTTTGGTAGTGTTACTTGTTTTATGGTTCCACATGTTTTCATTTACCATAATTGATCATGGACAAATTCAATAATTATTAAATCATTAAATTATTAAATCAAAAAGCACAAAAAACTTTTTAAAATATATAAAATGATTCTAAAACAATTCCTCATCACTACTTGTTAAGATAGCTCCTATTGCTATTAAAACAACTACTGGGGTGTGGTAATAATTAATCCCACTTCACCTTTTTTTTAATTTTTATAGTTTTATTAAATTAATTGAGGTGATATTGGTTAATAAAATTATGCAGGTTTCAAGTATACAATTCAACAATATGTCATATGTGTATTGAACTGTATGTTTACCACCCAAAGTTAAATTTCCTTCCTGGTTCATCTTTTATAATGGTAGGCCAATACACAGTATTTATGTATCCCCTAGATTGTTAATAAATCAGACTTTGGCCACATATCAACTCTGCAAGATCAACATCAGTCTCTAAATCATGCTTTGATTTCTCTCAGTTTAAAACAAGCAAGCAGTAACAGGTTTACAGGTGATAAATTGTTTCTTTTTCCTTGGGTTTTGAGTTTAGCAAATGTTCTATATTTACATTTTTGTTTTTATAAACAAATAAAATGATAATTTATGAATAACTAAGAACTTCTAACAGGACCTAGAGGGCAGAAAGAGTTCAAACAGAGAGAATTACCATCACTGGTCTTCAGGTTTGCCCCGCCTGGTTTCTACTCTTAGTCCAGTGCGTACAATAAAGAACACTAGTTTCCAACTCTTTATAACATACTTCAAAGTGGAAATAGGAAAATATCATTAAAATAAAACATTATAGGCCAAATGTCTGGTACCTTGGATATTACCAGATATCTTCTTCTGTTTTATTATCTACAGAGATTATGGATTTTATATCATGGTTAGTAGTTGAGTATTCCATCTGTGATGTCTATAATTTAATATATTTAATGTAAAAGTAATATTGCAAATTTTTTTAATTCAAAAAGAAAGCATGAGAAATTAAAAAATCAATTTTGGAGGATGATGCAAAAAGAAAATATGCATAAATGACATATAAGATAAAAATAAGCGATCCAGAAGTCTAAGGGTAAGTCGCAATAAGGCAGGCCCATCTCCCAAAGTTTATTAATAAAATATTTATTTACTATTTGACTATTCATCATCCCTAAAATGACAGGAACCATATGTGTTTTATTCACTATTGTCTCCAGTATTCAACAGAGTATCTGGAAAAATAGTAAGTACTTAATATATAGTTGTTGTGTGACATAATGAAAGGAAAGTTGATACACAAGCCCATGTACTGTCCTCCTAGGCAACAGAGGACCTGAAAATAAGCTCAAGAGCAATACTAAGATTACATGCTATAAATCAAATGGAACATAATAAAGAAAACAATCACAAATTACATAATACAAATAATGTAATATAATGTAATATAACATAATATACATTATATCTATAATCTGCAAAGCAATGATGTTTAATCTTTAAAATCATTATTTTATTTATTCATATTCTTGAATATTTATAGTCTTAAATTTATCTTAAAGAAAAAATCATTTATTTCTCTTTAGGGCTAGAAAACTATAATTTTGATACAGCTAGAAAATCTGTTATTTGGGTGATGTTCAAGGATAGCTAACTTGTGACTTGAAATTCACTTTGGATAACATCAAACCTGGCACCTGCAAAACTACATAATTATTTCACTGTTCATTATTCTTAAATAAATTCAGAAAGATTAGGACTAAGATATCCTGCTATAATTCTGGCTGTACTTCTGTTTTAAAATGTCAATTTCTAAAATGTTCAGAAACTGTCAAAGTCATAACATTGAACTATTTTTTAACTTACGAAAAAATCAAATATAAAATGTGAAGTCATAAATCAATAGTCAAAATGCTTAACCATTGCTAACCTCTTTATAATTGATTGAGCAATGAAATAACCAAATAAAGTGGTTGTTAGATAATAATACATTGATAAAGAAAGTTCTCAAATAAGATACTTCTCACCTTAGTGGCACTATTGTTCAAAGGGATAAATGGAGGAGGTATGGTCAAAGGGCAGAGATTTATAAACACTTATTGGGCATTTAATAATTTAATATTTAGAAAAATAAAAAAAAAATATATCAGAACTATGCTTTGATCAAATATATCTAAAGCCATACATGAAGGATCTATGAATATTTGCTGCAAGACAGGCAAGTTGCTAATGGGTAAGTATGCAAAGAAGAGCAAGATATGTCTGTCAGTGTTAATCTTTGCTGCTACTAGAGCATTTTTTAAAATATTTAAATATAAGTTAAAGTAAAAGAATGACATTTGTGCTATAAATACATATGGATGTATCATAAAATTTTAGATTTTTTTTATTCCCTAGTAATGATTTTCATGTAAGAACACAGACAAGGGGAGGTAGAAGAAGATAAATACTTCTCTTTCTCTATTTTCTTCTTTAGTGAAAGCCAGTCCTCAGAGTGTGGCACCTTCCTCTCCTCCCCCACACCTCTACATCTAAATTCTGTTTATTTCTCCTTTCCATTCATTCACAGACCTTTCTCTCCCAATATCTTATACCTCTGTCCTTTTGGGAACTAGTACTTTATTCCTTCAATGGTAGTGTTATAACTGGCTTCTAGCTGGTCTGTTTTACCTCTTCTCTCACTCTAATAAGCTATTCCTTAAACTGCAAGCAATGTTTTCTTTCTGAGATACATGTGGATCCTAACACTCTACTGCTTAAAGATTTTAGGTACACAAGATTTAGAAACAACATTTGCTTATTTCTCTCTATTTAAGAATAATGCCTAAACACTTCCTCTCAGCCTTTAAAATATTAGCATTCATTCACTAGTTAATGATTCAACAAAAAGTTAGTGGCTACAGTGCTAAGGATGCAATGTATGTTTGCAACTGGAGATATAGGAGTTCACAAATTTGATCCCTTTTCAGTCCTCAAAGAATTACAATCTAGTGAAAATGTTTTTCTGTATGGTACTGAACCAGCTCCTCATTCCGCCCTCAGCTCGTTCCATTTTAAAGCTTCTCCATCTCACTTCTCTCAAAACACGTACAGTTCTTAGTGTCCTGAAAACATTCATACCTGTGTTTTTCCTTCTTCCTGTGCCTAGAATATACTCCCTTCTTGTTCTATGACAGACATAGCCAGGCCCATTAACATCTCTTCCTGTAACAGAATTAGTGTTGGATCTCAAGGTGTTCTTCTATTTGGCACAGTGAAAAACTTCTGGAGAGCAAGTGTCAAATATGATTAATTCTATTTGTGGAAAAAGTAAGTCTATTCTTCCAGAAAGCTTTTAAATGTACTACTCCATTTTATTGTCTAATTTTGCTGAAAGATAATTTTTCCTACAAGGAATTACTTAAAATAATGACTAAGAGATAAATCTCTGGAAGTAAACATATGGATTAACAGTTGACTAAGCCTAATTTTTTTTTATTTTAAAATGTGAAAAAATCCTGTGTAAGGTAAGAGAAAATATAGGTTAATTTTTACATGACAACAGTAGTAGCATGGCATCTCATATCATAAAAAATAGTTTTAATTTAAAACTTACTGGATTTTGTTAACTAGTGTCACCATAATAAATGTAAATAAATAGATAGATAGATAGATAGATAGATAGATAGATAGATAGATAGATAGATAAATCTGTATATAAGACTATAACAAAATATTCTTGTCAAAAAAATCATAAAGATCAAAGACCAGGAAATTTTTAAATTATTTGTCCATCCGAATTATGAGCTATTCATGGGGTATTGTCAGAATCCTTCTGAAACCTTAACATGACCTTCCACTCCTCAATCAAATCCCTGTTACAGAAAGATCTAACTATCATGAACTTCATACAGTTTCTTTCTCTAAATAAGCATGTATCATATGTCATGGAATCTCATGGGGTGAGTTTATTTTTTATTTTTTGTATGCCATCTCTGATCTTAGTTTTAATATTATGAAGACCATCTATCTTTGCATCAATAAGCATTGAATAATGAGAAGTAAATATATGAATATCTATAATCAGAGAGATGAATAAATGTTATTGTTCTGAAACAGAAGCTTCTAAACTCAGATTCTTGATCTCATGCCTTCCCTTTGCATCCAAATTAGAGAACTCAACTTCTGTTTTAATGCCTTAGTCTGAGAATGCTTTTTTTCCAGGACCTCGACTTACCCTGATCTCTTTGCAAGTGCTAGATACCAGTTTGGTCTCATCATTCTCTTTTTTTGAGATTGAAGCCCTAGTTAAAACTCAACCCTCCTTGTACATAGAACTCTTCTGTCTAGAGATAGTTTTTACATGGTAATTATCCATCTTCACATGTGTTTAAATTTCTTGTTCATGATCTTTAAGACTAGCATCTTAATATAGTCTCCAATAATAGCTCTCTCTCCTCTCTCCCTCGAAACACACACACACACACACACACACACACACACACACACACACACACACACATAAATAGATAAATATGGAGAGGGAGAGAGACATGATAGATACCCTTATATAAATGCAAGCATATATTACCCATATATCTACATAGATATAGATATCTCATATTTCTTATGGTTTCTATTTTTTCTGGATAAACTGACTGAAACAATAGCATAAGAATTGTATTATTTCTGACTGCTTATTGAGATAGGTACAAAATTCTATTGTATCAGAGGAAGAATTGTGTATTATTAGAAATCCAGGTAAGAAAATGGTCTTGCCTTATAGAATACTCATCTTCCAACTGTGGGTTATTGAATTGTCCCTCTGCTCATGCACTCATATTACTGACTTCCATTCTAACTTGATAAAATATAGCAGTTTGGCATTGCTTTACAACATCTCAACAGAACATTTGAGGATATTTAGGGTACTTTTGTAGGATCCATATGTAAAAATTTAAAAGAAACTCATTGAACTGTTTCTTTTTACCACTTAACCTTGAGAATTCATTTCTGCTTTTCAGCAGAAAAAGAAGAATTATAACTTCTTTTTAGAGTCTCTTTTTAGCTATTATGAAATGAAGCTTTGGAGGTTAATAGAAATAGACTTGATTCCTTCTGCAGATAACACCTTTAAGTGTGCTGGACAAGGAGGATGGGATAATGTCACAAATTCTTAAGTTCCTCTTGTCATATCACAGGCCGTGGCTAAGCATAACCAGGCTTCCTGCCATGATATAAATTGGCTCAGAGAGAGTTCAAGATTGAGAATGAATTTGCAGGAGAGACAAAGTTTCAGATACAAGAATAAAGCCTCATCTTGTGGGAATACCATATCCAAATATGAAGTGAGAATTCAGTGAAGCACATCCTTTCATGTTATAGGTTGTTAGAAAGCGAAGATAGAAGTAAGTAAAGACAAATGCATCAAACATTATTCTTTCCTGCAAGACTAAGACTGTGTTTTATTCACCTGTGTACTCCCATCAGTTAGTACAGTAACTGATACATGAAAGAGTTCTAGAAACTTTTTAGGGGAATTAATACACAAATTCATAAATTTATGTGCAAATGAATATTTTTACAAATATATTTATGTATACAAATTAATAAATAATGGAATAATTAAAAGTTCAAGCCAAGAGGCTATTGCTCTAATCAAATTTAATCAACATCCCTGAAGGGAGTTTGGTGAGAATAAGGCAAAACTTTTTCATTTCATGGAATGGAGGATTTTACAACTTACTGATACAAAGTTTGATCACAGAAAAACAGCAGAATTGAAATGGTATAGTCAGTAGTAATGACTCAGTTGCCAATATTAGAAAGTTTGATTGGAGTCTAGTGAAAATCTCCTGTCCAAGGTAGAGATAGATACTAAACACTAAGAAAAGATTTAGCTTATGAGTAAAGATCCAATGATTCCTGGAGTCAGAACTCAATTTCTGACAGTTTCAGCTTTTCATTTTCTGCATGTCTGAACCATAAAATCAATAGCTAGTTTCCTAGTACTGAGCTAGATTTATTTTGAGTGACTTTTAAAGAGTTAGAATAAAAGTTCAGATATTGCAGTTAAGAGTAGAAGCCTGATTTTGTTAAAGACATGACTAGATACATAATAGAACACCCAGATAATAAAATATTGTTTTTAAATGCACATAAAAAGTTTATAGTAAATGTTTTACCATAAAGTTAAATTGTATAAAAGTTTATAAAACTGTGAATGCACTATAATTTGAACTATCCCTCAAAAAACACCTGACTGATGACCAAAAAATAATAAAATTTTTAAAGTGCTTCTTAATAATAAATTCATGGATGATTTATTTTGTTCTTTTTAGTTTTCCAGTATTATCCAAATGGTCTCTAATAAGCATATATTAATATTACAATTAAAAAACTACTATGGTCATTTATTTCTATCTTAAAAACATTGTGTGTAGTTCTGTTCAGTTATTAATAAATTAGTTTGATTCCACAAGCCCAGGGTGCAGCCTTAAACCTGTATGATTCCTCAGAAATGTTTTTAAGAGATGTGTGTGTGTGTAATCATGTGTCTTTGGATAGTGTCTAGTTAACATATCAAGAAATTTATTGTACTACCTCGTGCAATCGTGCTGATATTGGTCTTAGTAAATATCCTGTGTCAAACACAAAAACTAGGATCTTGAAAAAATGAGTAATAAAGTAAGTGTTTGACAGATATTTGTTAAGTGAAGGAAGAAACAAGGAAAAGATCAAGGTAGGAAAGGTAAAAGGTTGGGAGAAGTTTACTCTGTTTTAGAAAAAAAATCAACAGACAATTTCTTAATTTTATATTATTATTCAAGATATGATAAGTGAACAAAAATGTTCTTACTACCTGAAAAATGTGTTTTGTTGGAATTTTAAAGGATACACAGGAACGGGCAAGGTATAACAAGGAGGATAAAGACCTGGAATAATCACTAAAACACTGTGTAATTTGGGACAATCTATTTCTACTTACTTAACCTCAGAGTTCTTCTTAAGTATGATGTTAGCAATTAACCAAAGAACCTCTAAATTCTCTCTTCTATTCTTATCTATTCTACTCTGCAGTACATTTATGGCTGGCAGATTTTTCAAATATCAATACAGATATTCTAAAAAGTGAGGTTTTTCTAATATATTTAATTTGTGAAAAAACCTAAAATGTAATAAAATTATATCAACAAATTAGGTTTTTGAAAAAAACTGAGTTCCTGACATAAATCCTGGAAATTATTATCACAATCTTACATAATTTAACTTTTGTCATATTATTGTAAAAGTTTCGAAAAAGAAAAAAATTAAAATCCTATGTTTTAATGACCAGATTCTTCTTACATATTGATAAATTTATTTATCTAATATTAAATGCAGTTATATATGTGTATATATATATATGTGTGCATTTATACATACATATACATTTTAAAGTTCTAAAGTAAAAACCTGAGGCCCAGAAAGATTGACTGAGTTATAATTAGAATACCGGTTTCTGATTCCTAGATAAAAATCACCCCCCTCCTAGATTTTAATCTCTTTTAAGACAGGCACTACTTCATTTTGTTAACTTTTATAACCTTACAATCATCTCTTACTCACAACATCAAATGAAAACCTTTATACTACCAAAATATATAGTGGTGATTGAGTACATAGAACTAAACACAATAGGATGGAATAAAATACTATAGAATAAAATGGGTCAAGCTCAGGAGGAGCGAAATAAATTGAAATGAACATGAAAGTATGAGAAAATGTTTTATTTCTTTCTTCCCATCTCTGCATCTAAAATAGATTTATGCCCAAGTAGCTGCTAAACTATATAATGACCATTAAACGCACTTTCTTCTGACCTAATACAATAGTTACAGTTGGCAACACTGAAATAAGCCAAACTTATTATTTTTCTGTCGTTTATGTTTTAATCTCTTCATATGTTAGTTTTAATCACCATATGTTACCACTTTCACATTGGGCAATGAACTACTGACCTATTAATATCTGTGACGATACATATTGAATCCTCTAAGTAGTATTCAGTGTCCTCAAATTCCAAAACAGAAGTCATTGCATCTTTTTGAGACAATAAATCTGGAACCAACAAGTAGAGAACTTTGGAATGTAATTTAAGATTAAGGAAAAAGAGAATGAATTTCTTGACTAGAATTTCAGCCACATTCTTGTTAATTCTGTATCGTTTGGCAATTGGGGAATCTCTTTTGTCTGCTTTATCTTCAAAGTATGAATGATAGAAGCATTATAATACAAGGTTGTTCTGAAGATCAGCTGCTTTATCTTATTAAGGTGCTTAGAACATTACATAATATTACACATAGTTATAATTCAACATAGCTTAGTGTTTTTAACCAGTGCACTCTGACATTGCTTTTCTTTCTTTTATTCAATTCCACATTTCAAGATAGATTTACACCAAAAACATTTATTGTGCATTTCATATGTGCCAAACACTTTTGTTGCTTGAAGAGATGCAGAGGTCAACAAATAGAACAAGAGCTTGACCCATAAAGTTCACATTTGTGGTGTGTGTGTCTGTATTTTGTGACTGCAACAGCAGCTAATATAAGCTAAGAAATCGGTAAGTAAAATAATTTCACATAAGTTTCATGAAATAGTTGTAATCAAGGAGGGAGTTTGTAGGTTACAATTCTAACAGGGTCGGGGAAGCAAACCAAATTTGTGGAGATAATAGCTGAACTGAGAATCAATGGTAGAAAAAAGGGGGTTATTTGTCATTGAAAGAGCAGGAAAAAGAAGCAATCTAAGAAAGGAGAACAAATTAAGGTGGAAGATATATTAAAGTATCCAGGAGATGGAAGAGTAATGAGTGCTGCTGAAATATAGTGAATTAGGTGACTGTCAATGGCAAGGAGGGCAGGTGGTGTAGCATAG
This sequence comes from Macroglossus sobrinus, assembly GCA_004027375.1. Taxonomy (NCBI): domain Eukaryota; kingdom Metazoa; phylum Chordata; class Mammalia; order Chiroptera; family Pteropodidae; genus Macroglossus; species Macroglossus sobrinus. The sequence goes on from PVKZ01002112.1 coordinate 239,141, forward strand.
TTTGAGATGACATTGAAGAATGAGTCAAAAACCAAAGCATAAAAGGTTATGTTTACTATGAAAAAAAATTGGATTTTATTCTAGAATTAAAAAAAAGGTTTAGTTTTTCATTATGTGATTTGATTTTCAAAATGGTAACTACAAACGTTGAATATAAACTAATTTCAAGAATACCTGAGCTGAAAGTAAAAAGAGTTCATATGCTAAATATGACAATTCCTATGATGGACAATAGAGTGTTAATCTGAAAGAGCTGATGACATGCTAGATGGCATGCATGGGTCAAGAGTGAAGAGCCAAGGTATTGCTTAAGTTTTTAAATAGTAGATTACTAGAGAATTTTGGCATGTTAATATATATAATCAAACAGAAAAAAAAAACTGATGATGCAGAAGAGAGAAGTTTTAACTAAAAGTCAATACCACTGATTGATGTCCCCTATGGACACAAAGCAACCATCACTTGCCTGAGACTGAAAGTGTGGTTAGCACAACCTTTATCAAAATACAACACTACCATGACCTCAGAATAAAATGTGAGGCACTCAGGGAGCAGAAGCTGAATGTAAGGTGCAAGGAGGACAGTGAAATAAAATTATGCCAAAAAGATGGCAAACACCTAGATTGGTCTGCAAATTCTCTTTTGAAATTACTGCCCCAGTATCACCACTCTGAGTCATGTTAACAAAATGACTTTGTTTTATATTATTTCAGAAAGGAAGATTCAGCACATTTGCCGCTTAGTAAAGAATCTTCTGATTATCCCACTAAAGCTTCTCTCTGACCGGGACGCCCTAATATCTCTGCCTCACTTCACTACCTTAAAGAAAAAACTAAGGACATTCTTCTCTGTAAAGCACATTTAGTAAAAGCTCTCTGAGTTAACTTTGCTCGATCAACTGAGAATTAATACTTGAAGACCTAGATAAAGAAAAGGAGTTTCTCAGTTTCTCAGTTTAGCAGTTATGAGATGAAGTCAGAGTCAGACTTGAATCACATCTATTTTCTATAGAAGTCACAGCAAACTGAAATATGACTGATGCACCAGTGGCGGGAGCAGGTTCTGTTGATTCCACTGATTTGAAGACCACTTAGATGGAAGACAGCAGAACAAAGAAATTTGGCTCAGAGCACCTTCCAAACTAATCCGTGGTCACATAATTCAAACATGAGCTTTTCAAGAAGTGTAGTAGATAAGGCCCTTTAGCAAAAAATATTACTTTCGTGTCATATATCCATAATATATTAATTTTAAATGTGTGACATTCTAGAATAAAGCAAAGTTGCCTACAATGGCTTTAGAACATTCATATATCATTTTAGCTGTTCCTATATTCACATTATTTTATTTTCTGACGTGTGAGGCAAATCACTTGAGACCGATCACCACTACCAGTGATTTGCCCTCCAATGTCCTCTGATCATAAACTATTTTATGAACCTAATTCGTTAAAACTGTCTTTCGTTCCTAGATGAATAATTACACTGTAAAATAAATTATGCTTAAGCATTTGCCAAAACAGCGGTTTCTACTGGTGTCTATGACCACATTATAGGGGTTGATGTGTCATGGAAATAATTCAGAATAGAGAAATGACTGGAAATAAGTGGACTCATAGCCTAAAGAACAAGTGGTTCCTCTCTCACCCTGACCATGTTACTGTGCTTTCCTGATTGTGCCAAGGAGCCTGGGGAAATGATTTGAAGTTATTTGAAAGCCATCAAAAAATAATACCACTGTGGTAGACACAGTTTGGTGACCTGAAAGTAACCTCCAGCCCCTTGTACTCTGCTAGTCTCCCACAAGAGTGTCTTCCAAAGCCATGCAGCTTTTGTGGCAGCCACAAAGTTTCTCTGAGCCAGTTATTGTTGATAAGACATAAAGAGATGCTTGCTGGAGGTTTTTCTAGAAAAGTTTTAACTTGCTAGTTAGAGCGAGAAGCTCTTATCCAGGTTTTCTGCTATATCTTAAATTATTCAATCATTTGTTTTATTGAGACAATTTGTGATTCACTGAAGATTATTTGAGACTCAGGTAATAACTACATTGTTTTATATAATACAAAATAAGATTCTTTAAATTGCAAGTCAGGAAAACTTGCAATTAAACCTCAGCTGTGCCATGTAAATTGTCTTCTAATTTGAACATGTATCTTAAGCACTGCGTATCTCAATTTTCTTACCTCTAAAATATAATTTTCCCCCCTTTAGAATTCCATATCGGTTTTATTTTTTAACATATTAATAAAAAAAGTTGTATTAAAAGACTTCTCAAATTTGAGTCAGCTTCTTATTTCTAAAGGAATCCTCACTTGGGTGTAATATGTTATATGTAAACATGTTTATATAATCAGTCTGCTAATATTTAATATTTTTATTTAAAAATGATGTGTGTTATATTTGTCTAATTTTGCATTGGAATTAAGCTATAGATCAGAAATTTTTCAGTTTTTCATAGCTTCCTATGGTCTAAGAAAACTTAAAAAACCTAAAAATTCTCACTTTTTTGAAGATTTTATAAAAATGATCAATAAAATCATCTAGCCTAGTGCTTAATAACAGGTAAATATTTGACTACCTTTTGTATGCTCTAGTAATGCTCTATTCAGGCTCCTTATTTTTCCTTGGGACTATTTTTGTCATTTAAAATTTTCTTAAATAATTATCATCTCCACTAAACTTTGGAAAACTGCAAAAATTTGAATTACAAATTGCATTCTCCAGTATGTTTTAGATTATTTTGCAATTTTTTGTATTCACATCCATATTAAAAATGCTTATTGTTTATTTATTTTGTTTTAAATTGAGCAAAGCTGTGTTGTATTTTTATGTAATAATTAATTTAAAGAAGCATTTTTAATTTTATATTCTTTACTTTTTGTTTACTTCTTTTTTAGTGCACCTTTTTCTTACTTTATTTTAATTTATTTGATCCAAATGCTTGCTTTGCTTATTTTGAGTGCACAAACTCTGGATTAGCTATCCACAAGTTATTCACCACTTTATTTTCCCTTGTTTTCCTCTGCTGTTGTTATTATAGACAAAATGCTCAATTTCACTGCGTTGTACCTAGAGATCATTCTAGAACGTGTTTGCCATATTTTTTCAGCATTTTCTCATGCTCCTCCTTTTCTTCCTACCATAAATACAAATCTCATAATTGGATACACAACAGCAATGGCTCTTGAGAAAAGAATTCAAATGTTACAAATGACAAGGAAAAATAAGATGGCATCACTGAGCTGTCACAAAGGTCTGGGCAGATTAATCCTAACAATTTATTGGCTAAAATCAATAAACACCTTATTTCTTTAAGCTAGTGTAAGCTGTATTTTCTTTCGCTTCCTGCTGAACACATTTCTGGCATAATTTATGTTGTTTCTTTTTCTAGCATATATTCAAATCATATACGAACACCATTAACCAAATATGTGTGTTGGATACTGGTTATTCTAAATAGTCTGGAATGTTTTGTTTTCTTTTTTGGTTTCTTTTTGAACCTTTAAGTTATTTATGAATGTTTATTTTGGTTTATTTGTTGGTATTTCTTTATTTTCTAGATAGATTTTACATTTTGCATATGTTTTTCTGATTTAGAAGATAGAATGATGTCTGCACTTCTTTCCTGCCCACTCTCTAAAGCCCACTTCGATTAGTAGTGCATCTTTCTTCTTAAAACTTCTCTTTTATTAAATATTACCAGTATGATAAAATTAATCAATTACCTATTTTTTTATCTTATTCAAATTTTCAATATTATATCATACATTTTTGCTACTTTCTCCATGAAACATTATCTTTACCTGAAGATCAGAACCTTAGGATCTCTTGTTCTTTTTTTTTTTTAGGGAGAGAGGTACTCTTCTCTCTTTTTCAGTCTCTTTTGCTGGTCTGTCCTCATCTGCTTAACCATTAAGTGTTGAATACACAAGAATTTAGTCTTTACATATATTTCTGTTTACATTCACTATTTCATACAAGTTAGTCACATAACTTTAAATAGCATTTGTATGCTGACAACTCACAAATTTATATCTCTAGCCTTGAATTTTTCCTTGACATTCACATCTGTATATCTGATTGCCTATTTGGTATTTCTACCTGGATATCTAGTAGATATATCCAACTTTCTATGTTAAAATATACCTTTGGTTTCTTCTTCCTAAGCATTCCTCTTATAGTTTCCTTCTCTCCATGACAATTTCATTCTTTTAGTCATTCAAATCACAAAACCTGGCATTATCTTAACTTTTCTTATTCTTTTATTGACATCAGCAAATCATATCAGTCTACTAATCAGAAAAGTAAGTTTTATTTTATTGTTACTACTTTTTTTGAATAATTAAAATATCTTAATTTTTTAGAGCAATTAAATTTTAAAACCCTTCCTTACATATTAGAAAAAAATTTACATCCTTTTTATATAAAGCTCCATAAACTTGCTGTTCTAGCAATTTTGATTAGTGTTAATTATACTAGTCTCTATCGCTCAGTGATCAAAGTCAGCCAGTGCTGAGACCTGAATTATAATAGAATCCAGTTTTCTAAAGTGTGGGGGGAAAGCATTCTAATAAAGAGACACTAACTGCAATGTTTTTCAGTTAAGAATTAATTTAGTAATGTGACTGGAAGTAGGCCACCTTTCCCACAGTGTAATAAATGAGGGTGGAATAGAGAGAAATGATATCTGAAATTGAAAGCCTTGTGGATCAAAAATGGAATTTGAAAAATATTTTCACTGGGTATAGAAGTTTAGTTTGACAGATTTTATTGTTGATTGTTTCTGTAAAGATTTTTAAAATGTCAATGCAGAGCCTCTGGCTTGTATTACTTACATTGCTTTTAGATATCTGCAAGTGTCATTATACTTGTCTTCAATATGGATGTCCTTTCTCTGGTTGCTTTAATAATTTTATTTTTAATTTTAAGCAGTGTTATTGCAATATACCTTGGTACAATTTTGTTCATGTCTTCTGCTTTGAGTTCATTGAGCTTCCTGGATCTGTAGGTTTAGATTTTGTATTAGGTTTGGAAGATACTTGGCTATTATTTTTTCAAATTTTTTTTTCTTTTCTGTTCTCCCTTCTAAGGTACTCTAATTACTTACATATGTACTTAATTTTGTTCTACAAATAACTGATGCTATGTTTATTTTTTCTTTTTCTTCTCTATTCCATTTTGGATATTTCTATTCACTAATTTTTTGGGGGGTATATAATCTATCATTAATTCCATAGAGTATTTTTTTTTATCTAAGACATTGTAATTTACATCTCTAGAAGTTTGATGTAGTCTTTTTTATATTTTCCATATCTCTCATTATGTACATACTTTACTATAATTTCTTGAACTGTATGAAGTATATTTATAATCAATGGTTTATTCTTATCTTTCAATTTTATCATTGAAGTCATTTTAGGGTTTCAAGCCTATTGATTAACTTTACTCTTTATTACACCTCATGTTTTTCTATTTCTTCATATGCTTGGAAATTTTCAGTTGATTACCAACTTTAATGTCCTATAGGAGCCATAACACAGTTTCATAAATTGAGTGGCTTAGAACAGAAATTTATTCTCTATAGTTCTGGAGGTTGAAAGTCTAAAATCAAGGTGTTAGCAAGGTCATGCTTTCTCCACATACTACAAGGGAGTATACTCCCTTGCCTCTTCAAGCTTTTGATAGCACCAGATATCCCTTGGCTTGTGGCCTCTATCCATATGTGGCCACATTCCCTTTGTATGTTTCTGTGCCTTAATTTTTCTAATGTCATAAAGATGTCAGTCATTGCATTAGGCCCTGCCTTAATGACTTCCTTTTCACTTGATGTTATCTACAAAAGCTCTATTTCCAAATAAGGTCACATTCACAGTTATTGAGGTTAGAACTTCAATTTATCATTTTTGAGGGGAGGGACACAGATCAATGCATAACAATGCCAGTAATTATTAATTTTATATTTTTTAAATACAGAATTTTTTTGCATTTTTTAAAGATATTTTGAGTTTTATTCTGAGATATAAAATTGTTAGAGGTCAGTTTGATCCTCCAAAGACTGATTTTAAGCATTGTATGTCAGACTAGAGGAGCCTCTAGTCCTGGTTAATTTGTTCCTACAAAAGAGGCAATGGCTATCTGAGTGCTCCATTTGATGTGAATTCTAAAGCCTTTTACTCTGGCCATAAACATGAACCAAGCTTACATGAGGTCCAAGGATGTTCTATCTGACTCTTTCTGATGATTCTTTTCCTACCTCAGTAATTTCCTCACTCATATGTGATAATAAAAACTAAGATGAAGACTCAAGAGAGATTTATTTTTTCTCTTCCAGAGTTCTGGGGCTCTCTGTAGAGTCCTTTCCTCTTCATTGCTCTGTATTTAGAATCCTGACTTTTTTGATTCCTGAATGCTGAACTCTGATTCTATAACTGAGGGAGACCATTCTCTCTTCCTGTGCTATGGTCTAACAATATCCTCTAGGTATTAAGCTAAGACATTTGTAAGGTTTGTGACTTTTGTTCCTCTTCTCTTATGAATTACTATTCTGCCATTGTTTTTATAATGTCTGCAAAATAGATTGTCATATATTTTATCTACTATTTTAGTTGTGTAAGGTGGAAAGATATATTTGGCCTAGTTACTATTCATAATTAAAAACAAAAGTTGTAAAATGGAATTTGGATTATATTTTAATTAGAGGCTACCAATCATATAACATTAAGCCAGAGTATAATGCAGCCAGATTAATTTTTTCGAATATCATTTTTTTCAGAGAAAGGGAATAAACTGAAGAGAAAAAGAGAAAGAAGGATGATCACTTACAAGTGTATTGCTATGGTCTATGCTAGATATGGTGATTGCTTGGACCAGGTTTGCAGCAGTAGAGACAAGGAAAAGAGATTGTTTGGGAATATTGAAGATGGATTCCATAGGTCCTGCAGAATTACTGCATGTGAGGTAAAAGGAAATAAGAATAATGAGGTATAATTTATAAATTTTGGCTAAGAAAGTGGTGACTGTTGTCATTTTTTAAAGTTGTAGGGGAAAATTGTAAGTATAAAACTGTGGGAAGGGTTAGTATGTTATTATTTACAATTTATTTCTCCCAACTGGGGAATTGAATCTATATACTTTACTTTGATCAATTTTGTAGGTACTCTTACTTCTATTACTTATTTTATCTACTCACTATTTTTTCTTGTCCATTTTTCTCTTTTATTACCTTTTGCTATTTTTTCCTCTTCTAATATTTTTGAAATTTTATATTTTATTTATATATTTTTATATTTTATATATATCCCTTAAACTTGTATGTTCCTAACACTATAAAAAAATTAATCAAGATCTGCTGCTGGTAGAGAGGTTTCTAAAACACACTTATGACCATGTTAGATTTACACAGAATTTTTTAATGGTTTGTAGTATCCTAGGATAAATTCATCTCTACAATTATCTCATGTCAGAGCTTTGTTTCTTACAAATTTTACTCTGCCTTCTTCAAGAACTAAACCTTTTTATTACCTTTATAAAGTTCCACAATAGGAAGGTGTATTTTAGAAATTGTTTTTACACATTCTTGCTTTAGAAAAAGTTTCCATTCAGTTAATTTTTTCTCAGCCAATGAGGAAGAAGAAACCAGAGTGACTCCGCTGACAGAAAATCAAGGACTTCAGAATTCCACGGCAACTGTTTCATTGAATATGGGATAATGAGATTTTTTTTTTAAATTTTCATCTGAAGGTCAACATAGTTATAAAATTGATTCATGAGTAAACTAATTATGGTTTAGGTGTTAAATGACTAAAGTGCACCTCTCACTGATCCCTTTTCCTTGCTTCTCTTCTTAATGGTCCATGATCCTTTACTCTAGGAACTGTAGAGTTTTCTCATATAGAGAAATCCCAGAAGTGGGAGACAAATAAAAGCGATCTGTGTACAATATAAGTAATGATATACATATTTTTTTGTTGTTTACCTTTGGCCACATGTTTAAAATGAATGAGCTTGCCAATTTTATATAGGCCTGCTCCATCTCTAATATTTTAGAGATTTCATAATTATACAAATGAATAGTATGTTATACTCATTTTCCTACACAACACTATTTCAAGTATAATATTTTTAAAAATTTTAAGTTCCTGAGAAACATTAAAAGAAAATTTGATACATATTGTGATATATTTTGATTTGGAAAATAGAAACTCTTAAATAAAATGACCAGAAAGAAAATGGTTTCATGACCTTTTTAGCAAATAGAGTTAAGACTGCTCCATGTAAGAAGTGAGGCGAAATTAAAGTTGTAACAAAAAAATGATGAAGTGCATGGCTTACACTTAGAAGTTTGACATTTATTCTTGCCCATTTTGTGCTCTTACTTCTATTTTCTCTTCTTATGGACACGTAATGTGATGAAGACACTCAAACCCTGCTAATAGAAGTAGAAATATAACTCAAAGACAGTGTGGTTATTATTCTTTCTCATTCATTTTGTATTTTTAGAAATGTGGATATTTTTCTTAACATGCAACTTCCTAGGTTAGCTGCCTGAAAGTAGTGATATCCGCAATTAAAAAAAGTGAACATTACTATAGTTAATTTTGCCTGAAATAAGGAGCTCTTTACCACCTCTCATCTGGCTGACTCTTTTCAGCCTTCTGTGGCAGTCACTACTAAGTGACCCACACAATAGCCATTCCCTATAAATATGATAATATTCAGAATAATATTAAAATATTATGATTTTGTACTGGGTATACAAGACCCAGATAAAAAGTCATGTTTGCCAGCCTTTCTTACACTGGGCTCTTCCTTGGTCACGAGCAGTCAGGTACACATTTCTTGACAATGAGATGGACGGATAAGTCCCTGTGGAAAAAAAAAAATACTTTCCTGAATAAAATACCAACATCATGTTACTCTTTACATTTCTCTGTACTTACAGCCCGGAATGTTCATCCCAGGCCTATAAATACAGACCATAAACTTGAAAGTCAGGTTTAAAAAAATGGAGAAAAAAATAAATGGAGCCTGGGTTCTTTTTAGAGACATCCTTTTCACCTGGGTAGCTCTGAGGTTATGAGTTCCTGGAGATCATCTACCATGTTTAAAAAGTTTGTAGTAGAATAATTAGTGCTTATCAGTCTTTGAAATATAAAACATCAACAAATACCTATTTTCAAGAATAGGTTCATTAAGAGTTTCCCTTTTTTCATTTGGCTCAGGTCTCCTTTTAGATGGGCTGCCATAGTGCTCTGCACTAGTTGTATTATAGTCAGCTTACATGTCTGTATAGTGCAACAGATTGCAAGCTCCTTCAAGTTCTGCAGTCAAAACCTCAGGTTAGGCTTTCAGCACTCATTCTTAGTGAACTTCACTCTCTATGAGACTATTAGAAGAATTTCCATTATAGAGTATTGTGGATATCAAATCCCTACACTTATGGCTAAGTATTTATGGGGCCTGTGAAAAGGCAGTAAGTGAATAACAGCTAGAAAGTCTACATTTCAGTAGACCTACACAGGAATCGAAATTATCAGTGTTCTTGGTAATCATGAAAATCAAACAGGATTTGAATTGATTTTGACAAATATGCCTCAGTTAAAGTAGTTTGAGGAATTTTCACTCACTTTAGAAGCCCTGTGGCTAGAGAAACCAAAACTTCCTTCCAGAGCTTATATTTCCTTACATAGCTTGGGTACTGTCAATGTGTATTTCTCTCAGTCTCCTAGTTCTAAGTTTTTTGCTGAATAAACACCTGTGTTTAATGACATTTTTCTAAATGTGAATTATGGCTAATTAGATTTTGTCATATTCAAGTACAATTACATTTTGTCCAGCTTCTTTGAGCTAGTCCCAGGTAAACTTCAATTTACCTGGGAATTTTGAATATTTTCAAACTCCTGAGATACAAATTTATGAGCAATCACTTTGATTCCAGGAATGCTCAGTATATTCATTGTATATTAATTTTATTGCTGTTTTCAAACACAAATTTTTATTTACATTAATATTTTTATAAAATCTAGATGGATTCCATAGTTAAAGTTTAAATGCCAATTTTTTATGTGTCAGATTCTCCACCATTAAACTGTCTTCCAAGTTTTAGTGCATCTTAAAAAAATCTATTTTAGAACTGACAAAATACTAGAGTTTATTTTTTAGAAAAAACCTATGATAGTGCTTTTGATAATACCACAATGTAATCCCTGTATACTGCTAATAATCAGTTTGTATCATAGTTCCTTTATATCAAGAGAATAGAAGGCTGACACTGACACTCTTGTTACCTTTCGTATTATATAAATTACTTTTAGCTGCACATAGGAGAAATCTCCATATAAGAGCTTCTTTTTACCTCTCTTTAACAAGTCTAGAAGTGTTATAGCTGTCCTGTTTTGGGATGGTTGTAACAAATGTTTACATGGTTTCTCAAAGGATCCAGGCAATAGAGAGCTTTGTTTTTCTCAATTCTATTTGGCAGCTTAAAGATAGCAGGGCCAAACTATCTAAAACTGTCTTCACTGTCCCTTTGTGGATATAGGATGGCTGCTGATACTCAGCCCTCATATAATTATTCCAAAGAGTAAGTAGGAGCATTAGTGGAAGTAGAAAACATCGACAGACTTCTGTTTACATCTCATTTGTGGTAACTGTGTCATAAGAAAAACCCTAGCTGCAAAGGAGTCTGAGAGGAGAAACTTAGATTTCTAGCCTCTTTAATAGGAGAAAGTATACAAGAAAGAAATTGGAAATGCATGTTGACTAAGTCAATTTAAAATATCTGTCACTTTTCTTTTGAGGATTTAATTTTAGTCCTCCTTTTAGGTTTTTATAACTTTTTGTTGTTATTTTTTCAATCCTTTTAGTAACTGCAAATCTATAGAAAGGAAATCAAGTGAAAATTATACTCAGTTGAAAACATGGGTTATTTTGTTTTTTAGAGAAAATAATGAAAAACTTGGAAAAATATTTTATTATATATAACTTATTTATACATAAAGAAATATGTATTTGCAAAGGTGCAAAGGCCATATATAACACGTAATGGTGAAACAATACATGCAAAAAAAGTGAATCTGGACACAGACCTTACTACCTTCACAAAAATTAACTCAAATAGATTATATACCTAAATGTAAAATGCAAAACAATAATATTCCTAGAAGATAACATCAGAGAAGACTTATATGACCTTGGGTATGATAATGCCTTTTTAGACACAACACCAAGAATAATTTATTGAAGAAATAACAGATAATATAAACTTTATTAAAATTTAAAATTTTAAAACATTATCAAGAGAATTAGAAGACAAGTCAAACTCTGAAAAAAAATTTACAAAAACACATCTAGATAAAAGACTGTTATCAAAAACATACAAAGAATTTTTCAAATTCTTAAAATTCTTAAAACAAAAACTTGATTGAAAAATGGGCCCAAGACCTTAGCAGACATACAAATGGCAAAAATATACAAATGGTAAATAAGCATATGAAAATATGATCTACCTAGTATGGCATCAGAGAAATGTAAATTAAAGCAATATTAAGATATAAGTACATACCTTTTATAATGGCTAAAATCTAGAACAATTACATCACATGCTGGTGAGGATGTGGAGCAATAGGAACTCATTCATTGCTTGTGGTAATACAAAACGGTACAGCTACTTTAGATGATAATTTTGAAGTTATATACAAAACTAAACATTATCTTACAATATGATCCAGCAATTTTACTCCTTGATATTTACTCAGAGGAGTTGAAAATTTATACACACAAGCCTGCAAATGGATGTTTATAGCAGCTTATTCATAATTGCCAATGTTTGCAATCGAGATGTCCTTTATTAGATGAATAGGATAATAGATTGTGCTACATCCAGATGACAGAATGTTATCCGACACTAAAAAGTAATGAGCTATCAAGACATAAAAGGACATGAAGAAAACTTAAATGCATATTACGAAATGAAAGGAGCCAATTTGAAAAGATTACATACTATGTGACTCCAACTATATGATATTCTGGAAAAGGCAAAACTCTGGAGACAATAAAAGATGAGTTATTTCTAGGAATGAGGTGAGGAGAAAATATCAATAGAGCACACAGGATTTTTAGGGCAGCAAAAATACTTTGTATAATATTATAATGATATATATATGACATCATACTTTTGTTCAAACTATTGAATGTACAAATCCAAGAGTAAACCATTGTGTAAATCATGTATGTTGGCTGATCATGACGTGTCAATGACAGTTCATCCTTGGTAAAACATGCACCATTCTGGTGAATAATGTTGATAGTAGGAGAGGACATGCATGTGTAAGGGCAGAAGAAATTTCTCTTTCTTTCTCTCAGTTTTGCTGTAAACCAAAAACTAATCTTTAAAAAAAAATGTCTTTAAGGAAAAGAGAAAAATGTTTTCTATTTTTTCCAATGGTTAAGAGTAATTTTTAATGTTATGTTACTAATGGCACAAATAAAAGTAATAGGGCTGAATATATTTCATTATTTTTCAAAATTTCTTGTTAAATACTTTGTGATACATCAACTCAGAAGTCTAATCCTAAAAAAGTTTATTTTGAATGTTGGGGTTTAGTAGCTGAAACCTCACAAAATACAAATTTAAAATGGAAGAACTACCCTATTGGCTGCAGTCTCTAAATCACAATGCTCTTTTTTTGCAATTCTATCCATCAGTTATACAAAACTTCATTATGTAAATTGGTTAATACATGTTTATCTTTAATGTCAGTCTGTTTTCATAGCCAACTGGAAGGTATAGCATTCAGAAATGTATAGCAAATGGTTTTAAAAATCTTCATCTAAAATTTTTAAGTGGTTAGAAAATAACTCCTAAGATTATTTTTAAAAATTAGAGTTGATAATATTATTTTATATTAGTTTCACGTGTACAACATAGCAGAAAGAAATTTATGCAATTTATAAAGTGAGCCCCCTGATTAGTCTAGTACCCACCTGGCACTATACATAACTATTTTAATATTATTGACTGTATTCTCTGTACTGTACTTCACATCCTCATGATTATTTTCTAATTACTAATTTATATTTCTTAATCTCTTTATATTTTCACATAGGCTCCTAACTTTTCTCCCCTCTGGCAACCATTAGTTTTTTTCTCTGTACCTATGAGTCTGTTTCTATTATTTTTGTTCATTTATTTTGTTTTAGGTTCCACATATAGTAAGATCATATGCTATTTGTCTTTCTCTGTCTGACTTATTTTACTTAGCATAATACCCTTTAGGTCTGTTTATGTTGTAGTAAAAGGTAAGATTTCATTTTTATGGCCGAGTAATATTCCATTGTATATATGTGCCACTACTTATTTATTAAACCATCTTTTGATGGGCACTTAGGTTGTTTCCGTATCTTGGATATTATAAATAGTACTTCAGTGTAAATAGGGTGCCTATATCTTTTCAAATTAGTATTTTGAATATATTCAGATAAATATCCATAAGTGGAATTGCTGGGTCATTAGGTAGTTCTATTTTTAATTTTTGAGGAAACTCTGTACTGTTTTCCATAGTGCCTGTACCAATTTGCAATTTCATCAACAGTACATCAGGGTTTTGTCCACATTCTTATAACACGTTTTTTTTTTCTTTTGGATTTATTGAAGATAGCCATTCTTATGAGAGTGAGGTAATATCTCATCATGGTTTTACTTTGCATTTCTCTGACAATTAGTGATATTGAGCACTTTTTCATATGTTGGCTGGCCTTCTGTATGTTCTCTTTGAGAAATGCCTATTCAGGTCTTCTGTTCATTTTTTAAATGGATTTTTTTTGGTATTAAATTGTATGAGTTCTTTATAAATTTTGGATATTAACCCCTTATCAGATGTACCATTGGGAAATATCTTACCCCATTTAGTAGGTTGTCTTTTCATTTTGTTGATGGTTTTCTTTGCTGTGCAAAACCTTTTTTAGTTTGAAGTGATCCCGTTTGTTCATTTTGTTTTTGATGTTTTGTCTTCCTTTCCCAAGGAGACACTACAGAAAATATTAGTAAGAGCAATGTCAGGGATTTTACTGCCTACATTTCCCTCTAGGAGTGTTAAGGTTTCAGGTCTTACATTTAAGTCTTTAATCCATGTTGAGTTTATTCTTGCATAAGGTGTAAGAAGGTGGTTCAGTTTTATTTTATTTTATTTTTGCATCTGTCAGCCCAGTTTTTTCCAGTACCTTTTATTGAATAGATTGTCTTTACCCCCATTGCATATTTTTGCTGCCTTTGTCATAGATTAAATGACGATGTAAGTGTGGGTTTATTTCTAAGCTCTTCATCCTGTTTTATTGATCTATGTGTCTATTCTTATTCCATCTCATGCTGCTTTGATTACTGTAGACTTGTAGTATAGTTTGATACCTGGGAGAGTGATATATCCAAATTTGTTCTTCTTTCTCATGATTGTTTTGGCTATTTGAGGTCTTTCACCAATTTTATATAAATGTTAGGATTGTTTTTTAGTTCTGTAAAAAAATGCCATTGGTATTTAACAAGGATTATAATATATCTATTGATTGCTTTAGGTAGTATGGACATTTTTACAATATTAATTCTTCCTATCCATGAACATGGTATATGCTTCTGTTTATTTGTATCTTACTCTATTTTTTTATTCAATGTCTAATAATGTTTTGAGTATAGGTTTTTTCCCTGTTTGGTTAAATTTATTTCTAGGTATTTTTTGATGTGATTGTAAGTGGGATCGTTTTATTAAATTTGTTTTTCTAACAGTTTTTTATTAGTGTATAAAAACGCAACCAATTTCTGAATGTGAATTTTGTATCCTGCTACTTCACTGAATTCATTTATCAGATCTAATAGTTTTTGGTGGAATCTTTAGGGTACTCTATATGTAATATCATTTCATCTGTAAATAATAACAGTTTTGCTTCTTCCTTTACAATTTAAATGCCTTTTATTTTTTTCTTTTTGGTATAATTGCTGTATCTAGGACTTCCAATACTATGTTGAATAAAAGCAGTGAAGGTGGCATTCTTTTTTTGTTCCTCATCTTAAGAAAAACACTTTTAGCATTCCATGTTTCATATGTTAGCTGTAAGTTTGTCATACATGGCCTTTATTGTACTGAAGTAGGTTCCCCCCATCCCCACTTTATTGATAGTCTTTTATACAAAATACTGGATTTCGTCAAACACTTTTTCTGCATCTATTGATAAAATCATGATTTTCATCTTTGAATTTGTTAATGTGGTATATATAACATTAATTGATTTGTGGATATTAAAATAAACTTGCATCCCAGGAATAAATCTCACTTGATCATGGTATATGATCTTCTTAATGTATTGATGAATTTGGTCTGTTAATATTTTGTTGAGGGCTTTTGCATTTATGTTCATCAGGAATATTGTCCTATATTTTTTTTTATTTTTTAATGTCTTTGATTTTAGAATCAGGATAATACTAGACCTGTAAAATGAACTTAGAAGCCTATCTCCTCTTGAACTTTTAGGAATAGTTTGAGAAAGATGGGTGTTAATTCTTTTTCAAATGTGTAGTGAAATTTGCCTGTGAAGTCATCCATCCAGGACTTTTGTTTGTTGGAAGATTTTGATTATTGATTTGAATTTATCAATAATAATAATATAAGTTGATTCAGGTTTTCTGTTTCTTCTTGATTCAGTTTTACAAGATTATATGTTTCTAAGAATTTATCCATTATTTCTAGATTGTCCAGTTTGTTGGCAGGCATATAATTGTGCATAGTATTTTCTTATAATCCTTTGGATTTCCATTGTGTCACTTGTCACTTCTCTTTTTCTAATTTTATTTATTTGAATTCTCTCCCTTTTTTCTTGTTGTGTCTAGTTATATGTTTATCTTTTTTTTTTTTTTACTTTTTCCAAAAAACAGCTCTCAATTTCATTGGTCCTTTGTATTTTTTCAGACTTTATTTTGTTTATGTACACTTAGATCTTTATTATTTCCTTCCATTTACTCACTGTAAACTTTGCTGTTTTTTTTTCTATTTTGCTGAAGTGTAAGGTTAGATTATTGATTTCAAACATATTCTATTTCTTGAAGTAGGCCTGTATTGCTATGAATTAACCTCTTAGGACTGCTTTTGCTGTGTCACATAGGTTTCAGGTTATTGTGTTTTCATTTTCATTTTCATTTGTATATTTTGATTTCTTCCTTTATCTCATTGTTAACTGATTTATTATGTAGTACTATGTTATTTAGCTTCCATGTATTTGTGTGCTTTTTTCTCTGTTCTTTTTTTTATAAGTGATTTCTAGTTTTATCCCACTATGTTCAGAAAAAATACTTCATATAAATTCAATTTTTTCAAATTTATTGAGACTTGTGGCCTAATGTGTGGTTTATTCTGGAAAATGTTCTATGTGCACTTGAAAACATGTATTTTTTGCTTTTGGGGGGTGAAATGCTCTAAAAATATTAATTAGATCCATCTGATCTAGTATGATATTTAAGACTATTGTTTCTTTGATGATTTTCTGTTCAGAAGATTTGTCCCTTGGTGTCAACAGAGTGTTAAAGTTTCTTACTATGATTGTATTACTGTTGACTTCTCCCTTTCAATCTGCTAATATTTACTTTATATATTTAGGTGTTCCTATGTTAGGTGCATACATGTTTACTTAGTTGTAGGTCCTTACTTTTCTTTACTTGGAATATGTTGTGCCAGTCCCTTTGGGCCTGCAAAGTTTCTGTACAGAAATCTGCTGACAGTCTTATAGGAGTTGCCTTGTAAGTAAGTATCTGCCTTTCTCTTGCTGCTTTTAAGATTCTCTCTTTGTCTTTAATCTTTGGCATTTTAATTATAATGTGTCTTGGTATGGGCCTCTTTGGGTTCATCTTGTTTGGGACTCTCTGCACTTGCTGGCCTTGCATGTCTATTTCCTTCGCCAGGTTAAGGAAATTTTCAGTTAAATCTTCAAATAGATTTTCAATCTCTTGGTCTCTCTTGTTTCCTTCTGTACTCCTATAATGAGAATGTTGTTATTCTTGTTGTTGTCTCAGAGGCCCCTTTAATTGCACATTTTTTCATTATTCTTTTTTCTCGATGCTGTTCTGATTGGGTGTTTTCTGTTATCTTGTCTTCTAAATCCACAATTTGATCCTCTGCTGCATCTAATCTGTTGCTGTTTATTTCAGTATATTTTAAATATTTTGTCTTCAGTTCTGACTAGTTTTTTTTAGAGTTTCTATGGCTGTTTTTTTCTTTTTTATGCTTACTATTCCTTTACTGAAGTTCTCACTGAGATCACCTATTCTTTCCCTAAGTTGATAGAGCGTACTTATAATCGGTGTTTTAAATTCTATATCTGCTCATCTCCATTTTGTTTAGTTCTTTTTCTGGAGTTTTCTCCTATTCTTATATTGGGTCATTTTTCTTTGTTTCATCAGTTTGGCTACCTCTCTGTGTTCGTTTCTATATATTAGGTAGATCTGCTATGTCTCCCAGTCTTGGCCAGGAGGCTTTAAGTAGTCCAGTGGATCAATCTCCCTGATCATGTGCCCTTAGTACTCTAAGAGTGTCTCTTGTGTGTTGTGTGTGCTCTCCTATTATACTTGAGCCTTGATTGTTGTTGTCACTCCACTGGATGGGATTGACTTTCAGGGTGACTGGCCGAGTTTTGGCCATGTCCATAGTGTATGAGCTGCTACGTAGGGCTGACCCCATATCATGGGATTCATCCAGTGGGCTTTTGTGCCTGTTGAAATCACCCTTTGAGTGTGTGCTTTCTGCAACTAATCAGGTAGTGTTCTGTTGTGGTATAAAGTGAGCTTCTGGACATATTGGTTTTGGGACTTCTTGGGAATAGCTCTTATGCAGGCCAAAATCAACTGTTGCCTGAGACTTGACCAAGACTACCTGGTAGAAACTAGAGAGCTATCTATAATTGGTCACTGCCAGTGCTGGATCTGAAGGCACATGAGAGAGGCCATACTGAGAACCAAGGCCAGCTGCCACCAGTATCATACCTAAGTTAGCTTAGTAAATGGCACAGAGGATCCCAAGTCCTGAGGCCAGCTGTATGTAAAGCTCAGCTGATGAAAGAGCCTTGGATAATATGCAAGTTGGGTGAGGTAGGATCCCAGAGAGTCACCTGGTGGGGCAAGTGATGTACACCAGGTTAATGTAAATATAGGTTTGACACTAGCACTGAGCCTAGTGCCACCCTATAAAATGTTCAGAGCACAACAAAGCCAGCTAATACTTACCTCGAGCCTGCAGACCCTGAAGATTTTTCCAAGAATGACTGCAGCTCAGGCTGGAGTTTATTGCCTGCCACTGTAAGTGTGTCCAGCAACACATGAGTCCAGGGAGTCTGTTTGCTGCTGAAAGAGCATCCAGCTGTTTGTAGAACAGGGTTGGTTTCCTGGCCAATGAAAGTGCTTCTAGCAGTGGGCAAATTAGGTGAGGCAGAGTCCCAGGGAGTCACTTGGGTGGAGCAAGCAGATTTCAATAGACCAATGCAGATTCAGATTTGGCCATGTGGGTGAAGGGCTCAACACAGGAAAGATGGTGCCTACCTGTAAGGTTGTATAAGAGGAGGACTTGAAAAGGAACAATGATGGCTGTTCCTTTAGCCCTCACCCTGAAGCAAAACAACTTTCTTCCTGTGTCTCTAGCACCTCCAAGTCTCTGTCCTTCTGTCCTAGAGCCCAGGATGAGTGCCTGTGAGGGAGTGAGTTTTTGCCTGAAACTTTTAAGAGGATGTCTGCATTTCCAGCAACCTTCCTTTTTCTCCACTGGGTGGAATCTCCATGGATTTTCATAGCTAGATTTTGTAAGGACTCCTCTTTCCAACTTTGGAACCCTGGGCTGGGAAGCCTGGTTGTGGGGCTGAGGCCTCTTGCTCTTCAGGGGGTACTTTTGAAGCTAAGATATCCATCCCAATTCCCCACCATCCCACAGAGTATGGGGTCAGCTCATTTTACATCTCTGCCCTTCCTACCAGTCTCGATGTGACCTCTTTATATCCTTAGTTATAAGAGTTCTGTTTAGCTAGTCTTCAAATGGTTCTCCAGGTTGATTGTTCTATAATTTAGTTAAAATTTTAATATGGTCTTGGGAAGAGGCAAGCACAGCATTTACCTACTCTGCCATTTTTCCCAGAACACTGGTTCTTAATTTTCAATAAGAGATAGCTCAGCCAAGATTTGCAAACATTTGCATTTCAGTTGTTGTTTTCAACACTGGATTTGGAAGAGAGGCTAGCTTGAATAGATTAAATAATTACAAAACCAAACAGCAATAATTACAACTCAATCATTCCTCCAGTATAAAAATGTATTACAGTGTCTATAAAAGCATCTAGCATTATTATATTTATCACTTGACTACCCTTAAGCATGTCACTAGCTGACTAAAATAGTTCATTGCCATGATCAGACCCATCATTTAATTTTGTGTGTATCTAGTAAATGGATCTTCTTTCCTTGTTGCTACTTTCTTGTCAAGCATTGATGGTTAATTGCAACATGTATCACCTTGCTTTGCCAGATTTGCTCAGTTTAATCTTCCTTTGGGCTGAAATTACTAGCACATTATTTATACTAATCAATATTTATCTATATACCTGTCAT
This sequence comes from Macroglossus sobrinus, assembly GCA_004027375.1. Taxonomy (NCBI): domain Eukaryota; kingdom Metazoa; phylum Chordata; class Mammalia; order Chiroptera; family Pteropodidae; genus Macroglossus; species Macroglossus sobrinus. The sequence continues at coordinate 258,764 of PVKZ01002112.1, forward strand.
AAATTTTTTGTTTACCAAAGATGCTAGGACACAGTTTTAGGGGAAAATAAATTAAGCTCTAAAATATGTATATTCAAAAGTATAAGACAGAATGACAAATGAGACATTTAGTATTTTCTAGTCTGGAGATAATCTCAATTTATAATGCAGTTTTATTTTCCATTAATGTGTTTCATACCCTTTTCATTTCAGGCAAACTTCAATTTTTCAAATAATACTAAAAATTGTACAATCCTTGTATTTTATATAGTAACTTACAATATAAAAAAATATAGGACTTTTATACAATAATAACATATAATATTTAAATGCCCTTGTATGGATGCCTTTCTTTATGTTAATTCTTCTAAATTAAGCATTTCTCTGCCCTCCAATATATGATTACCTCAATCATGCTCATTTTGACACTAAATTCCTAGTCTATAAATTTCGATGAAGCCTCTTTTTTCATTCATCACACTAGGATGAATCTCAATATCTTCTGAACATCAATTGAAATTTATCTCCTCCTGTTTTGTGGCTTTTGTGAGTTTGCCATGAATTTTAAATGTTTATTTACAATGCTAAATTATATATTACATTATAAATTCTATATATTTGCCCTCTTAGGTATCTAATTGATTTTAGACTTTTAGTGTTGCATATGTAATACATTCTCGATATGTTTTTTATTTTGTGACTGGATGACAGGTTATGAAAAAAAACCTTCTCTGTGAAAATCCTTGAGCTAAAAAATTAGTAATATTAAAAACATTGGCAAAATCCACACTTAAATCCTCCTTGAAATATATACCAGACAGATAAAAGAAACTAAACAGTGACAAATACAAAAATATTATTTATAATAGTGCATCACTGGAAACTCTCCAAATGTCTGTCTACAGGGAGATCATAAACAATTGTGGTATATTTATACAGCAGAATACTGAAGGCAATTTAAAAAATGGACTTCTGATTCATGTAATCACATGGATGACTCTAGAATATTTTCAGTGAAAGAAGCTAGATGCACAAAAGAGTACATACTGTATGCTTATTTACATTTTAAAAGTTCAAAAATAGGCAAAGCAAATTGATGGTGCTACAATTTGAAAGAATGTTTGTTCCTGGTATTGGGGCAATTAAATGAAGCAAAAATAAAGGATTTTTTAGGAATTAATTTATATATGTATATATAATCATAGTGGGAGATATTAACAAAAAAAGAGGAAATTATTCCCTATAGAAGCTTTACAAATAAAAAACAAGTGTGATCTAATAAATGTATATTGAAACCCCAAAACAACAAAAATATAATAATCATTCATTTGATGCTCAAATATAAAACATTTGTGAAAACTGACCTCATAAATTTCACATGAGAAATCTCAAAATTTTCAAATTAATTGTATCTTAATATATTCTGCATTAGGCTATAATTTCATATAGAAGGATAGATAGATAGATGATAGATGATAGATAGATAGGTAGACAGAAAGACAGATAGATAGATGATAGATAGATGGATGATAAATAGATTTAGTTTGGGGGAAAAAATAACACATTCAATCCATAAGTTAAAAAATTTAAATTGAAAGTTAAATATCTAAAAGAAAAATGTATAGCATTGGAAATGAGTAACAATAAAAAATTGGGGGTGGGGGAACTTAGAACACTAGAATTTAAAGATGAATAATGTAAACTAGCTGGAGAACACATCTGACCAAAAGGAAATTGCTACGCCTAAGTTCCAGAAGACTCTTGACATGTATGAGTGTAAGACCTCATGCTTCCAAAACTCCCAGTTTTTTTTTTTAGAGTAGTCTGAGGAAAGAACTTTATGTGAGATCTTCCAAATTACATGAGTTGGAAGGTAAGTATTTTAAAAAATTACACTGAATGAGACAAGAAAATATATGTCTGCAGCAAGATGCTTCTAAACAGTGAGTCTTAAAGTGCTTTCTGTTCTTGGTACTGTCACATCAGTATCAGGAGTGAGCCTGAGAAGAATGCAGATTCTTAGATCCTACACAACCATTGGCACTCTATTCGTGGAGCCCAGAAATATGCCTTAACAAGACCTTCATGTGATTCTTATGCATCTTCAAGTCTGACAAACACTACCTTAGAGACTTAGAGGTTTGACTTCACATATTTCCATTTGGCTAAAACAAATTCCTTTTTGGTTTACTGATACCTGACAAATGAGTTTATTCTTTTTTCCATAATATCAAATTTGGCATCACTCAGAAAAACACAAAAATTATCAGTCTTCTAAAAGCAAAGACTTGAACATCTAAAAATATAGATATAACACATGGAGGAAAAAATAAAAATACAATTTTTTTATATAAATTTAAAAAGAAATAACTGTATCATAGGCTCTATCTATAAAAAGGAAATGAATCACAGTATTGCGTGTACATACATAGTGGCGCCTCCTAGTTTCCGTGCAATTTTATTGAACAACTTTGTTTTATTCTCCTAAGGGAAGAAAGGAGTAAAGGAGATATCATCTTTAAAAAAATGTCCTTATTTAAAGAGAAAAAGCAAAAACGGAAAGGCAGGAAGATTTGCTTATGAGAAGGTACCCTTAGCAAGTTGCTAATGCAGTTTGCTACCAAATTTCATAAGTTCTAATTAGGATGTAAGGTTATATATCTCTCCAAAACAAAACACTGGGGTTTTCTCATAACCAGCAGCTATGTTGATTTGTTTTGCAAAGAAAGGCTAAGTCTAACAAAGTGGCAAAGAGCCAAACAAACCCAATAAAAACTAGACGTCTTGATTTTCTGCTAAAAGGCATTATACTAAATAATTAAATACAGTTTGATTTTTGCTTGAGCTGTCAGTATCGATGGTGCTTTTGGGAAACAGAATGTGTTCCATAATGTGCTATTTGTGTTTCTGTTGCAAATAGCCAGTTGAATATTGATAATCAATATTCCTTCAGCATCTTGAGACAAGCAGGCTCCACCCTGATGAGAAGCAAAACATAGTAGAGTTACATGGTAAGGCTTTGGAATCAAATAAGACTGGCTCATGTCTGTCACTTGTTAGATGGGTGACTCAGCCTATTGTTTGGTGTTTCTATGCCTCAGCTTACAATTATACAATACGAAAATAAGTTTAGACAATTGTTCTTACAATCCAATAATTAAGATAATCTAATTGGTACAATCCTATCATTAAGATAATCTAATTGGTAATTGTTTAATAAATGTTACTATTTATGTTTAATAGCATTATTATTATATAAATGAATGAACTATTGAAACTCCTTGGAACAAAAAAATGGCAAAAAAATTCAGGCCCAAAGATATTTTTATTCCCAGAGTAGCTGAACTGAATAAGTACATCTGACACAAAAGCAGACTCAGGTCCTATATGGACATCTGTCCTCTTTTTAAACAAATACTCAATTTGTTGTTGGTAGATACCCAATCTGGTAATTCATTATTTCCCAAGCTGGATCACAATGACATGGCTGACTATGCATTATATATTATATTTAAAGAAGACTCATGTGTTTCTCTTTTTTTTTCTTGTGGTCTTTAATATCTATATACCCTAGTTGACTTTTGCATAAATGGAATTGTAATGCTTCTATTATCCTGAGTTATTTCTTAAAACAAAAATAAAGGCCTCACTTTGCAAGGTTTAACAACAATACTATTTAAGTATTTAAATTATGAGAAAAGATATATATTATAGCATGGGTTCCTTGGGGAGCAAACTCTAAAATAAAAATTATCATGCAGGAAATTTACTAGGGGTGCTCCTGGAATGATTACATCAGAAAAGAAAGAAAGAAATTATGATTTTTCAAAGAGAGAAAATGGGCCAAACAAATAGGCAACTCTGAAGACCAAATTATCCTTCAGAATTCCTCATTTTAGGGGTGAGAAGGAAGCTTTCATGCTCCCACATTGCTCAGTCTTTGGTTATGGCCAGTCCCTAGGGAAAAACTGTTACCTTGAGGAAGGCAACTTTGCTCAGCCAAACAATTCCAAAATTAGCTGGCTAGGAGCTGAAGGCTATCTCCAGGAGGGACTTCCAGCTTCAGGGAGAATGAAGCCTATAGTCCTGCAGGGGGATCCGCTGACATGTCATGTCATGGCACGTAGCATGCATCTCAGAGTAAAAGGAAAAAATAAATATATATCTGATCTCATATATGCATATGAACTTATGTATATATATATATATATATATGTACACGTATATTTATTATGTAAATATAGATATTTCTTTTAGCAGAAGCTTGATCATTAGCAGAGGCTGCAATATTATAAAATATTACAATAAATGTTATTTTTTTCCAATTTAGATGAAAAATCTTGATCAGATAAGTAGCATAATAATAAATGTTAGGAAGCAGTAAAGACCATAGTTATACTATCTCTTCCTTTGTCTATGGCTCTTTATACAGTAAGAAATATTTTTAAACCTAGTAAGAATTTTGGTATCTTTCACTATCCTGCCACCTTCACCCAGGTTAACTTGCCCATAAAAAAAAAAAAAATAGAAAGAAAAAAAGAAAGAAGAATCGTGAGAAAAGGAGAGGAGGAGAAGGAAGGAAATGGGTTGAAGGAGAGAAAAGAAGGAGAGAAGAGAGAAAAAAACAAAAGAACAAAGAAGAGGAGAAAAGATTAACCAAACTTACTGAATTACATGTGACTGATCTAATTATATTATATATAATTATATTTATATAATTTAAATATATCTTATATTACATAATTATATTAAATATAATTACATATTTAATATTAAATATGATATCTACCCACATAAGAACAAAAAAATTAAGAACAATTTATTTTAAGAGTGAAGATATGCTAGGAATGTAGCAAATTGAGCCCATTGTACTGAGAAGGTTAAGGTTAGATTTGGGAGAATTCACAGACTCCATGGACAGGTTATTACACTATTCAAAAGGCATAGCACAGCCAGGTCTGACTCAGATAGTCCTCAATTCTGCAGAGCGGAACATGGCAGCAGGAATTTTGAAGCAGCAATCCAGTTAGGAAGCCAGGAAAGATTTCTGCTAGAATAGGATGGCTTGCTTCTATGACAATACTATGGATATTACATCATGATTAGAAATTGATGGCCATGGGTCACAAAGCAATACAAGTTTCTTTGTCTTCTTTTTATTAATTTTAGTCTGCAAAGATGCAGTAT
>PVKZ01002113.1:0-263846 GCA_004027375.1 Macroglossus sobrinus
CCCTTCCCTTCCCTTCCCTTCCTTTCCCTTCCCTTCTCTTCTCTTTTCTGTCCTTTCATTTCCTGGCTGGACATAGGTGTAGTGTCCAGCTAAGTAGGAAGGTCAAAGGTAAAAAAGATTCAGTTCCTGTCCTCAAGAAGCATTCAACAGTTATTTTTGCAGTCTGGGTCCAGCTGTGTGAATTTGCTAGCATCCTGTATATTAAACATTCTCCCTGTCATGTCCATTCTGGAAACACTTGGTGCATTCTCACAAACCTCTAACTACCAGTATCTACACCTGTGTCTAAGGACTCATTTCCTACCAGTTCTGCCCCCCAACTATAGCAAACCACAAAGACCACCTGTGACTTACAAAAAGTGCAGAAGAATGAATGTACCCTGGGAATAGCCCTCAGCATGACTCTAGGGAGCAGTGTTTAAATACCCTTGGGGTGATTCTAGGGAAATCATTTAAACCACACGATAGCACTGTGAGGCAGGCAGTTGTTTCTCCTGGTTAACACAGGAAGACATGGATGCTTGGAGAGCTAAGAAATGTCCTCAGGAGACTCTGCCTTTGAAATCAGGTCTGTCTGACACATACGAGCAGAATGAGTGACAGCCCATAGCACACATCTCTTTCCAACCTCAGTTTCAATGTTGGTAGATTGAAATTGGCCATGGTCAGTGTAGTGTTTTTACGCTACAAAAATTGGCAAATCCTACAGTTAAAGGTTTTTTTTCTTTTCCTTAGTCTGATGTTAAACATTTACCAGCACACCACTGGTCTGACCTACACGCACACTTTAAATCAGGAGTCATGAGGCAGTCCCCGCTAAGGGACAGGACACATAAAAGATTTGGCAGGCCAAATGGGCTCATGGTACCCTGGGGAGCTGTGTGTCCTTTCTGTGTGCCTGTCACAGAGCTCCAGCTGACTTGTTACTATGTGGGCTGTGGACCCAGTGTCAACAATTTCGGACTTCTTCAAGAGTAGCCACAAAATCAAGAATTTTATGTAAAATTTCAATTTTAAAATGCTGGCAACTAAATCAGAAAAATTTTTAAACATTGCTCTGGCCAAATAAAATACATCTGTTGGCTGGATTTGGCCATGGGCTGCCAGTTTGCCATTTCCAGTTTTAATCAGTGAACTCCATTGCTTTGTGTCATTATTCCTTTCCCTAGATACCCTCCTATTTGTCAAGATCCAGCTTAAATGACAGCTTCTCCATATTTCAACCCTGAGCCTTCCATCTAGAAGCCACTAAGGAGACGGTTCTGAACACATATTTTCACTTAAAGAAAGTACTTAGATGTTCGATGTTATCTGTGCACTCATTTCTTTTTTTCCTCTGGTAGTTGTAATTTCCCTCAAGATCGAGATCTATGTCTTGGTCATTTTTGCTTCCCTGGAAATGGTCAGCAAGTCCCTTGTATAATAGTAGACATTCAACAGATATTAGGTCAATTTTAAAACTAGAAACTCAGTAGATGTTTATTTGAATCATATTTTATATCCCTTGAGAGCTGTGACTCGTCTGCTTGGCCAGGAGGACTCAGAGTTTACATGAGAAATTTTTAAGCCATGTTGACAACACTAGAGACATTTCTCATCATTCTTAGTTTTATGAGACAGGCTTAGGAAAACCTTTGTTTTCCTGTGTGTGTTGATGTATGTGAATGGGGGTCCTGCGTTAAGTTCTGTGGCCTAAGAGGGGCATTCCCACAGTCGTGATTTTGACTAAGGTAGGAGAAAAGAGAGCATTTTCCTACTTAAGTAAGCTTATTTTTCCAAATGGAAATAACACTTATTAAAACCACAAGCATAATGTTTTCTAATATTGATATTTAAAAGAATTTTAAAATGTTTTTAATTTTAAAGTATAATGTATCATGGAGCAAGATACAAGCACTTTGGTGCAAAGCTCAAATTAAAATTTGACAGTTATTATATTTCCTCCTCATTTTTTTATGTTGGTCTAAATAAAGACTCTTTAGTTCTTTTTTACACTTTCAACACTATAGATTAGTAGAGCTTGCAGTTCATCTCTTAAAGTTCCCTTGAGAGCTTCAAATGTCCTTGGATAATCTTTTCCTGACTGCTTTCTGCTAATTTCAGAAAAGAATTGATTAATCATCTCTAAATTCCAGGAATCACAAGGGGTTCTTTTTCTTTCACGAACTGAGTTAGCTACATACCCTCTTTTTTTTTTTATGGTGTTTTTTTTTTCAAAGCAGGACAATTAGAGCCTCTGCTTTTAGCTTAGAATTAGAAAAATCCCAAACTTATCAGTACTCGCTGTTAAAAATATATTTTAAGCAAATAGTATCAGAGGCTGCTCATTCTTTTCAAAATGACTTACAAGTATATGTTAACATTTGACTCATTGCATTTTTTTTAACTGTAGAAATTTGTCTGGAAATGACATAGAAACAATCTATAAGTGTCATTTAAGTGTAATTGAATTTTCTTTTCATAGTTCAGAAAAATTTTGACTGCTAGCTAGTCAAATTATCTTATTTCTAAAGCTTTGGAAATTCCTGTGCATTGTATACAATCTTGTAAAATAGGTGGCACATTTATCCAACAAATACATGTTGAGGGCCTGCCCTTTGCAGTGGAGAACAAAACTGACAGGCCTAGGCCCCACGCTGTGCAGCTAGCAGTGTGCGCCCATGCAGGGACTGAGCCCACAACTCTGATATTGTTACAATCACATTCTAACTACAATATTCAACAGCTTTGAGGTATAATGCATTTACTTTCAATTGCCGATTAAGAGGTGATTTTTATCGATCCAAGACCAATGTTAACAAGTTTGAAAGGAAAACTTCTCATAATGTATAAGTTCATCATTAGTGTCTACTCACTTCACCAGCTGAAGCCCCTGATCTCTGTTCTTTACCCATTATCTTCTGCTTCATCAGTTTAGACTGATCATCTTAAAACAAATAGGTAGACAGACACTAGACATGTCTCGTAAAGGCAAACTTGTCCCATCTTAGGGATGATTGCTTTTTGCCTTTGCTCCTTTTAGATAAGCCCAGCACCTTGAACTGGAAGGAAGGTAGGTTTCCTTCTTTGAAGCTGAAATTATTTTGAAACAATGTAAGTTACATGGTGTTTTGCGGTCATTTATGTCATTATTGTCTACCCCCTTATGCACCCACTCTTTATTTAACATTGACTTTCAGAACTGTAATAGTATAGCTCTAGAAAGTCATAGATTAGGGGAGAGGGACAGCGTTAAATAGTCTGAATCCAGTCCTGTTCTTTGACTGAGCTCAGAGAGATAAATAGAATTCCCAGGGGCACAGAGCTGGTCACAGAGTAGGACCCTACCTCTTGGTTTATGTAAGGAAAATGTTGCTCTTAATATTTCAATCCATGTTTTATGGCTTTTTATCTTTTTGAATTGTTACAGTTATAGGTGTAGAATATTAACTTTAATAATATGATATATTTGTTTACTGAATATGAAAATTTTAGATTTTCTTCCATGAAGGACACCTTTTATTATTCTGCTCAGCTCCTGACTGATTCTGAGCTGGCCTATCTTCCCAAACAATGCTCATCATTTGTTGCTTGAGTTTAACCAAAAGAGGGATTCTGTTTCCAGCAGTTCAATTTTTTTCAGAGGTGAAAAACGGTGCGGGGAGTTAGTACATCCTGCTTCTTACTTATGTTCTACTTAATTGATCTAGGGCCTTTGTTTGTTTCACTGAGGAGATAGTGGTCACATGACTATGAGGAAGTGGCTGGACGTAGAACTGCCTCGACTCTGAGGAAAGGGAAGTTTCATATGCCAGATGGATAAATGAGGGCTTCTCTCATCTGACAGACTGAAACACTGGTAATTGTCAATATTGTTACCACTTTTGACCTACAAAAATAATAATTTTATTTGGCTTAATCTAATATGATTTTCCTTTCTCTCCTTTTTCCTTCCCTCTTATTCTCCCAAGACCTTGCAAGTACTTTTCCCTGGCCTGGCAGTAGAATCAATTCTTTGACTTACTATCAAACTGGCGCTATTCTCTTTCCCTTATCATGAAAGTCTTTTAGCTCTTTCTAGGGTGTCAAAGATTAGCTCCTTGGAAGGCACAATCAGATTCAACCTAAGTTCAGAGAGAACACTCAAACATAGCTATCAACCAGAAGTGCTCCTTTACTGAGCCTCTGCCTGGTGCCCCTTGCTGCTTGTAAGGGCTTGAAAAGTCAATAGTTCAGCACTATCTCCTCACAGCAAGTGTACCAGCCCAATGATTGGGTTCAGTATGTTTCACATTGACATATCTTAAAAGATGATACAGCTCTCTTTGTTCTTGGGCCAGTTCAGACATGGTGCTTCTATCTTATCACCCAGAAGAATATTATGTTTGGATCTCTACCACCCATAGACTTGAATGGGGTGCCCTGTGTTTCATCAGAAAAGGAGGCTGCCTAATACTCATCTGGTAACCTAACTTGTGTGTAATCAATGGGCAGCAGGCCAACTAATGGGGGGCTATTTGACCATGGAGAGGCAGATAATCCCACCACAGGCTTGTGAGGGACCAGTTTCTAGGCTGAGTTTCAAATATCAGTTGACTGCCTCAGTCCCTTCATCTTTAGGACAGTGAAGCCAAGGAAACTTGCCTAGGATCAGAAATAAATGCAAGGTTGGCCATGAAGACCCATATACCTTGTTATGGAACTAGTTCTTGGTTGTGGAATTAGAACAATAGGACAACAATTCTGGATAAGTACTTGGTGTCAACTAGTGCTGTGGAAGGGGAAGGCAGGATAAATTGAAAAGTTATTGGATGCTATTGCTTGTTTTTTAGGCATTGAGTTTATTTGGCTAATAAAATCTGGCTATAAGAAAACTTCTACCATGGTTATGGTTGGACCAATAGCCTTAGGATTCTTCCTGAGTTCCAGAAACCCTGCAATGCAACCCAAAGCACTCATACTTCTCCACACTTCACTGGCAGAAACACAATCCAAGACGCTGTCTTTTCTTGCAAGAGAATATATTTATTGAGCACGTCTTACACTAGGCTAGTGGAGATCAAATGTAGTCTCTCAACGGGCAGCATCAGCATCACCCAGAGACTTGTGAGAAACACAAATTCTCAAGCCAACCCATGACCTGCTGGACAAGGAACCCTGGCAATGGAGCTGTGTCTGTGTCCTAACATGCCTTCCATGTGATTCTGGAGCAACTAAAGATGGAGAATGACTGTTTTATGTGCGAAACATGGATAAGGGAACAATGCCGTTAGGCATGGTTTTAGTGGCTTCGTTCTTGTGTGGTAAGGATCATAAAATGTGCCTGACAAACTGTTGCTCAGAAAAAATTCTTTAAGTTTGCCAACCAATAAAAAGGAGGCCACATTGAGGAAATAATGAATTCATGTTTTGATGAAATGTCACCATGTCCTCTGAAGCTAGGTCACATATTAGGAAATTCTGGAATTGTTTAGCTATGATGTAATGTGAACAAGTTTAAAAGATTTAATGAAGATTTTTCCTCTTTCCTCTTGTTTCTAACTACAGTTGCTGTAGAGTTTTGATAGTAGAAAATATGTTCTATGGCATTGCCTCTACCAAAAAAATTGAGGATATAGCTGAAAAATGATTTTATCAGTGTTATCAAAAAAGTATGACCAGTTTTATTTTGGATTTTGTTTTCTTCCTTCTTGTTTTCTTCTTTCTCGTTCCCTTCCTTTCTTTTTTCATATCAAAAATTTAAAATCTGATGAGATGTCTCTATCCTCAGGCACTCAGCTAAATTTATCTCACACACCTGGTTTCATTTATAGAAAAAAAAACAATAAAGGAGTAGGGCTGTTTTATAAACATTCATTAAGAGAAAACACATATTATCATGGTGAAGGAAACTTTCTAGATAGTGGCTTTCTAAATCTCCACAACAAGCTATGCCTTCTGACCATTCCCGATCCCCCTTTTTTTTTAGCTCACACAAAGGCAATTTATTAACAGAAAACAATTTTAGAAGTCCTGTTCACAGATGGCAATCATGGTAACCCCTCTTCCTGCTGTCAGAGGGTATGGAGGTGACATCTTCAATCTGTCCGGTCTTCATTCCTGAGCGGGCAAGGGCTCTAAGAGCTGACTGTGCCCTTGGTCCAGCGGTCTTGGTCCTATTTCCCCCTCTGGTCTGGAGTTTGATGTGGAGGGCAGTGATGCCCAGCTCCTTGCACCTCTGGGTCACATCCTGGGCAGCCAACATGGCAGTGTATGGAGCGGACTCATCTGGGTCAGCTTTTACCTTCATCTCCCCAGTCACACTGCAGATGGTTTCCTTGCCAGAAAGATCGATGACATGGACAAAAGTGTCATTGAAAGATGCAAAGATGTGGCAGACACAAAATACATTTTTTCCTTCAGCCACCTGAGTTCCAAGGCTGATGACTTGTTCTTTCTTCTTTTCCTTTCCTTCGCGAGGTGCCATTTCTGTGCACTTTTGCCAGACTCTGCCACCAGAAAGCTGACCATTCTCCTTTGCAGGTAAATGGTAGTGGAATTGGAGTCAATGTATTGTCCAGAATGTCTGCTTTCCCAATCTAGTGCATACCCACTAGGTAACATGTTGTGATCTACCAGAGTCTCACCTTTTGTTAGGCCTATTTTCACCTGTGTTGGAGAAAAACTGGGTCTAGAGCCTACTTGAGGTTGGATTGCTTAATTACTGGTCCCCATTTTTTTACCCTCTCAGGTGCTGCCTCTTGTTCCAGTCAGATACACTACCAGAGGTGGCTCTGAGGTTGTGGTACATCCAGGGCATTCGGGAAACCTCCAGTGGTAGAATTCCAAAGGTCAGGCATCAGACGGGGTGCTGGGGCTCCAGGCCATCTTTTTTAGAATTGAGTGAATACCGTAGGCCAGCTGGACCTTGATGCCTGTAATTCTACCGATGACTAGGACTAAGATGTCTACCCCAAGTGATGCTGGTGACACATATTTCAGACTTCCTTTTTTGGAAAATTTCAACAGCCCTCCCTCTGGCAACTGGGATAGCAACAGCAACTTCTTCAAACGTTTCAAAATTATAGCTTTGACAATAAAGAAATTTCTCTTCCAGCAGATGAGTGGCATTTAAAGTCAAATAGGAGACACTTCATATACTGAACTTGGTTCCTTTTGAAAAATAGAATTTGTCTAAGGGGAACGCTGATTTTTAGGACAGTGAAAATATTCTGATACTATAATGATGGCACATGTTATTCTACATCTGTCCATATGTATAGAGTGCACAACACTAAAAGTGAACCCTAATGCAAACTGTGGACTCTGGGTGATAATGATGTGTCAGTGCAGATTTGTCGATGATAATAAGAAATGCACCACTCTGGTGGGGGATGTTGACAGTGGAGAAGGCTGTGCATGTTTGGGGGCAAAGAGTTTAAAGGAAATATCTGTACCTTCTGCTTATTTGTGCTGTGACTCTACAAGTGTTCTAAAAATAAAGTCTATTCTTTAAAAAATAAACTTTATCCTTAGAGAATGGAGAAATGAATTTCAAGGCAAATGTTCCCCCTTCATTCTGTGTAGCCCACATCATCCCGCAGTTGGGACATTATTAAAGCAATTTGGATATGTCAGATATCGTTTTTAAAAACATAGTTGATTAGTGAATAAAGGATAAATTAAATAGATAAGGAGAAAAGGCCAAACTGACCCATCTAGCTATACATGTGGCCATTTAGCTAAGTCTGAGAAAGCTTTAGAAAAATGAAAAACAAAAACAAACACCCAGTCCTCCCTCAACTTTGCAATAACAAAAAAATCTGGCCAGCAATTCCTTATTCAAGACATTGGTGATTTGTCATAGAGTAATGATATAGGGCATGCTAGAAAAAAATGGAAGATAATAAAGGGCTTGTTCTATTTTATTTTGTTTTAGTGAGGTTTGAGGTTTCCAAAATCACCTACATGTTCATAGGCTGAGCTGCAGGGTTTAGAAACCTGACCAAAATTACTGACCAGTCAACCCCACAAACATCCCAGGCCCTGCCCCCACCATGCTGCTTCTAGAAGGCTTTTTGGAAGTCCATCTGGTTCTTTCAGACTCAGTCCTGTTTGTCTTTTCAGTGACATTCTGTTTATTCAACACTGTTTTCCCTTCTGAGGAAGAAAGCTTAACATTTTTTTTCTTTAAAAATTTTAAAATCTTTTCTTTATCACCATCGAGATGAACAAAAACTGCAAACAAAATAAAGAGAGACTTAAAGCCGGGAAGAGAAAGGAGGGCCCTGGAGGAGGGAGTTTGCCTCTAGCCACTGCAGCAGGCGGCTGTGGCGTCACCCACATTCCTGGACAGCCTGCGACGCCCTGAACCAAGCCTGTCATTTCCTTGAATGGGGAGGCAGGGCCATTAAACCCTCACGGCAACGTGGGTGGGCTCCTGTGAAGACACAGTGTCTCTTCCCATTCAGGAACTGCCCTGGGCCTGGCCCCACGGAAGGCGGGATGTTTGTTGTTTAAGTAAATAAACTGGTTGGAGGTGCAGGCTGGCTATGCCTGGCCCCCACCCTCACCCCCCACTTCTCTCCCCTTGGTCACAAACCAGGAGAAAGGCCCACCAACAGGAGCCACAGCTGCCACCCACCGCAGACTCCAGCAGGGCCCTGGAGTGTGTCCTTGCAAAGGCTGTGACCACTGTCCTCAAAACATTCCAGTAAACAGGAGAAAAGAGATGCTCTGTCTTTGCTCCATGTCACAGTGAGGAACTTGGGCCTGTTCATCTTGTTTTTTCAGATGTTCCCATGAGTTCACTTCCTGACCCACCTACTGGCCCCAAACCCTTCACAATGGCCAATTCTATCTTTTGCATGTGTAAGCTAGAGTCAGCGTTGCTCAAAGGGTGGTCCTGGGGCCAGCAGCTCAGCCTCACTGGGAAACTTGTGAGAAATGCAATTCTCAGGCCCTGCTTCGACCTACAGAATCAGAAACTCTGGGAAGGAGTCCAGTCATCATATCTGCAACTTCTCCAGGTGACTGGATGTATGCTGAAGTGTGTGAAGCCAGGAGCTGGGCTGTTGGCTCCTGAAGAGCAGAGCTTTCCTTTGTTCGGTGCACAGCTGGGTCCCCAGTCCCTACACTGTCCAGCACTGAGCAGGTGCTCTGTGTACACTTTACAAATGAACAAATGATGCATGTGGGAAGGCAAGCGAATGAATTTGGATTGTTTTATCCTCTCTTCCCAGCCAAGAACCCTGGGTTGGCCACTGGGCTTTGCCATCCACTTGCCTTGTTGAGGGGATTAAACACAGACAAGGGCAGGAATGGAGAGAGAGAAAGGCTGTGGGTTAGAGAAAATGTCTCTTCTGAGACTGCTTCTCAAATCTTTTCACAAATTTCCTTCTTATTGCTGAGCTTACACATGCACAGACACTCACTCTGTGTCATGCACACTCTGGCTCAAAGCAGAGAGATGTATTTCTTTAAATTAAAAATACTTCATAAGTCCCTGACCAGGTACAGTCAAGCCTTCATGTTGGTCCCACCCACCTGCTTCCCAGTTAGTGCCTGAAGCCACCTGGACAGGATCCCCTTCAATGCCCTCCTGCCGGGTCTGACCCAGGGCATGGCTATCTCATGGTAAGTACTGACTACCCAAGATGTGTCAGACACTGGAAGGGAGTTGTCTGTGGTCAACAGAAAAGAGTCAGTGACTATGCTCATCGCACTTCCATTTTACATAGGAGGATGAGAACAATGGCTTACATGCTCTTTATCTTCCATATCTCCAGTGTGCACCGTATACTCCAATGCTTCTAGGGGGAAAGCGAGGGGGTGCACTTTTGCCCCCAGGCAACATATGGCAATATCTGGAGACATTTTTGATTGTCACAACTTGTACAATTTGGGAAGAGGTGTTACTGGCATCCCATGGGAGGAAGCCGAGGATCCGGTTAACATCTTCCAGAGCACAGGACAGCCCCCTTTCCCAACACAGAATTACCCAGCCCCAAATGTCAGCAGTGTGAGCTTTCCTCAGCTAGACTAGAGTTTCTTAGACAGGGTGGTTTTGCTTCTCAGGGGACATTCGGCAATGTCTGGAGACACTACTGGTTATCACAACTGAGAAGGTGGGGTGCTACTGGCACCTACTGTGTAGGATCCAGGGATGTTGCTAGATATTCTACAATGCACAAGATAGTCTGCGCAACAAAGAAAACAGGCCTAAAATGACAGTAGTACCACTGTTGAGCAGCCATGGGCTAGAGCACAGAGTGAGAGAAGCTTTTTGAGAAAGACTTCAAGACGAGGCTCATGTGGGAGAGTTAGCATTGAGAAGGAAGTCTCTGTGAGCTTCCATTCCATTGAGAAATACATTGCAGACACAAGGCACCTGCGTCTAGTTGGGATCTGCTGGTCTGTGTCCTACTCTGCAAATTAGCATCAGGGGAGAGCTACATCCTAAAACATTTTCATGCATGTGTGATTCTGAGCCAGGCTCTCCTAGCCAGGTCCTTGAAAGAAGATTGATGATTTTCTGTAGTGAGGGAAAGTGAAAATCTCCATGACTTTATTGAGAGACCTGGAAGAATATGTGAGTTTGAATGCTGCCAGACTCCAGCTGAGTATAGTTGGGCCTTGCCTGAGATATATAGGCCTTGAGGATTAGTCTTTCCTTTGCCAGAAGCATCAAATTCAAAGCACAAAATAGCGTTGTTAGTGCCAGCATCAACAATCAAGTTCAGGAGAGAGGGGAAGGCATATGGGAGAATGCCTCACTGAGGAGGGTATGGTCTAGATGAGCAAATGGGAGACTTGCCGCCTCCCCTCTGAAGGATGCACTTCTTTCTATCCCTGATCTGGGTCAGCATCTTCGTATTGCCTTGTCTCACCCTGTCCAGGGTCTTGGGAGAAGAGCAGGTAACTTGTCTGGTGCTCAGTCTTCTGAGATTCCCAGTCAACAGTGGGTCTTTTTGTGCAGGCTCATTGTTGGAGTGAATGTGCTCTTTGTAATCCCTTTAATGATGCTTTGAGATGTGAGCAAAAACACCAAGGGCACCAGTTGGTGTGAAGCCATCTCGTAAGTAGCTGTGTTGGATGCCATACCAATCCCAGATGGAGAATAATACTGACAACTATTCATTT
Organism: Macroglossus sobrinus; assembly: GCA_004027375.1. Lineage (NCBI taxonomy): Eukaryota > Metazoa > Chordata > Mammalia > Chiroptera > Pteropodidae > Macroglossus > Macroglossus sobrinus. Next base: position 11,101 of record PVKZ01002113.1, read on the forward strand.
GATTTCTTTGTATTTGAAAAAGCAAAGGTCTTTGGAAGCTAATGGCTCCATTTGAATCTAGTTCTGAAGGACTTTGAACAATCTCTTTTAGAGTCTCAATTTTCTTATCTATAGAATCATTGAAGGATTGAAAGAATCCATGTGATACCACTAGCATAATATCTGACCCAGAGTAGGTACAATAGGGAAGCTGCTTTTATTATTATAGTTACTGTTATTATTCTCCAAGTTTTATTAAAGATGGGAGAAGTCTAAACTGATACAACATTTTGCAACCAGCAAATAGGGTACCTGTAGTTACTATTCAACAATAGTTGCCTTAAAGCTTCTTAAAAACTTTGGTAGTATTTTTAACATATAATGTGTGTAGAGATGAATTAATGAACACATAAATCTAACTACAGCCTAAAAGAAAGGAATATAAGATGGGTAGTTTCTTTAATACAGTTGGCCCTCCAATTGAAAATAGTGATGAAAATGTTACATTGTTGCTGATGTGTACTAGGTAGTTAGGCTTAGGATGGTCTGTACTGAACATCTACACACTTTGTTTTTGTTATTATTTCCTAAACAATACAATATAATAACTCTGAACATAGAATTTACATTGTATTAGGTATTATAAGTAATCCAGGAATGATTTAAAGTAAAGGATAAAATGAGCTTTGGTTATATAGAAATACTGCTTCATTTTATATAAGGGACTTGAGCATCCACAGATTTTAGAATCTGTGGGGGCTGCTGAAACTAATTTCTCTCAGGTACTGAGGGACAACTGTAAGTACTTCAACATAAATTATCTTTCAAATCTGAGGTTGACTAAAACTCATACTCTAAAATTAGTAACATCACCTGAATGAAAACATTGCCGGAGTTTTTGTCATTTGGTAAAGTGCTCAAATCTAAGATGTTATTGCTGTAGGTCAGTGTCCGCAAAGGTAATTTTATCAAAATGCTTTAATGTTTTAAACTTTAGCTTTTCAAACTATTTATTAATTTTGTATTAGCTATCTTAGAAAAGAAGTGTTAGTATAAATGAAAAAGTTAGTATAAATGAAAAAGTTAGCTATCTTAGGAAAGAAGTGTTAGTATAAATGAAAATGTTAATTGAATAAGTTGGAGGTGTGTGTGTGTGTGCATGTGTGTGTGTGTTTGTGTGTGCACACATGTGTGTGCGTATGTGAGTGTGTGTATGTTGGGAGGAGGAAGGCAGTTCGAAAAAGTTTCACCCATTCAGATAATCTGTTTGTTAAAAGGAAGCATATAAACCCTTTTAGATTTAAGATACGATAGTTGGAAACATTTTCAGCACTGATATAAAGAAATTCAATATTATCTTCAGTTTCCGAAAATGTCCATGTATCTGTTTTCTTATTCTTTAATGTCTATACCTATATATTTATTCTTTAATATTTATTGGGTACATTCATTGTGTATAGAAAAATTCTGAGGTTAGACAGGCATTATGGGAATACAATGTGAGGGACAGTTTACAAGAGAAAAAAGAAAATGACCATCTCCTCCTCTTCTCTTTGAATTAGTTAAATGTGGAAGAGATTGCTAGTTTCTCCAAACACCCATCCATCTTGCTGGTGGGACTTGATGAAAGTAGAGGCTGATATTTTAAAAAGAAAAGATGTTATCTTCCCCTCCCCCTTCCGTTTCCTGGTGAAACTCAGGCCAGGTGGGGCGAACCATCATCCATCATATAGAGCATGGCAGAGCAGCAACATGGAAGGAGCCTGGGTCTGGCATGGTGGGTTGCTGCGTCAGCTCAGGGGACACACACTCAGACAATTCTAGCGAGATAAATTAACTTGTTTCTTATTTAAGTATTGCTGTTTTGGTCTCTGTTCTGGTAGTGGAGCCTGTCTGCTAATTGCTAACAGGAGGCAGCAAGCCTGAGTGAACTCTAAACTTGGTCCTGAGAAGAGTAGTCAGAGCAGACGTTATGGGAGAGCTTCACTCGACCTGGTTTCTGCTGTTAGAATTTCTGGAAGCAGAGGAGAAAGTAGAGGTCACTTTGAATCATTCAAAGAATAATGTGTGTTTGGGGATGGCAAGGAGGTCATGCCAGCCGGATGAAATGAGAGTATGCAAGGAAAACATGGGTGTCTGGGCTGTGGACAGAGTATGGAAAACTTAGAGTCCCCAGAATTTCAAAACTTATCCTAGAAGCAACAAGAAAATCTGGAGTTTTGGAAGTAAGTTGGAAAGAAATTCTGGAGCTGGCAATTTTACCAGTGGAAGGAGACCAATTAGGGACTGGTCCAGGGGCTTTACAACTGTGTTCCACAGAAGCCCCAAGGCTCTGAGGAACTTTCCTGGGCACCAAAGAGGGGTTGATTGGACATGGAAAGTGGCAGGAATCTTTACTCCTCCTAATTCAACCAGAGAACCTCTATTTTGGTCTGTTTGATGTAGATTTGAGGCTTCTGTGAAAGGCTTTACTTGAAGAAATAAGCCCATGGCATTAAACTTTTTGAAAGCCATGGCCCTGGGAAAGCAGCAAACCCAGCCTGAAGCCTATATTCAGTGGAGGGTGCTTGGTGTTTAGATGTTCTGTGTTAATGAGGTCAGGAGCTCTGGAGTCATTGCCTGCAAGCAATCCCGGCTCCCTTGCTACCTAGCTGACTGACTTTAAGCCTCAGTTTCCCCATCTGTAAAATGGTAATAAGATAGTCCCTTCCTCAAGGGGATGTGGAGAGGCATGAGCTAATATATATAAAACATCAAAATAGTGTCTCACAACTATTAAATGCTCAGTAAACATTGGCTGGTATCATTACCTCTGTTATTATTTTACTTATCATTATCTTATAAGGTTGAAACTTAGAGTAAATGATTAAGCCAATGTTGATAGGTGGGGAATGGAAAACAGACAACTGATCAAGAGTAGCAGTTTGAAATTTGTAGCTTTCATTGAAAAGTCCCACTGGGAATTAATTCTGGGTCTAGGGAATGAGGGTGTAGTTAATGTTACTTCGGTGAGCTGATAGCTAGCTTGAGAGACTGAAGTATGATGGGAAAACTACTGGAGCACAGCTCTGCATAATTTGACATTTGCTTAGCACTCAATAAAATCTAACAGGAAGTTTCTATGACTTGATGTCAGGAGGAAAGTGACTTCCATGGAGGTAAATTTCCTAGAGACAGCTCTCCCCAAGCTGAATCCATATTTCTTCTGTATATTTTTCTCCCAGAGGACTTAGGGAGTTGCTTTTTTTCCAATCTGTTTTCATCTGCTTTTCTTCTAGGATTCTCTCCTGGTGGTACAAAAGAGTAGCAAGATAAAACATATCTCTTTTGCTTTCCAAAATGAATCCCACAAATCTGCCATTTTTTGCTTTGTTTCAAGGGTTGTTATTGATTGTAACCATCAGCAATAGACAGGATCAACAAAAATAATAAACAATGAAAACATTACAAGTTCCCAATAAATCTATAAAATTCTGCTCAGCATTTCTGGCCTTAATTTATGTACCCCACCCCACCTTGTATATCTTATTCTTTGACTTCCTTCTTAGATGTATCCCTGGATTTCTTCTAATTCTTGTCTTAGAAATGGGTCTGCCCAACTTCGTGAAGGTGGGGCCTTAGATCAAATAATATAGACTAGGTCAAGAACCACACAAAGAAAGTATATTCTTAAAACTCTGTTATGAACATCTTTTGACGTATGTGTTGTGTAAGAATAACATGAGACAGAAAATGGAATCACTCATCTCCTTTTCCTGTGTGTCCTTTTTGCCTCCCTCCCTCCTATCCTTCATATTCTTCCTTCCTTCCTTCCTTCCTTCCTTCCTTCCTTCCTTCCTTCCTTCCTTCCTTCCTTCCGTCTCCCTTTCTGTCCTCACTAGTGGTCAGAGGTCTTTGAGGGTAGACATTCCCCCCTGAGAAGTCTTCTCTCTGCATCTTCTTCCTGCTTCCTCCTATTTACCTTCTTCCCGGACATCTCATCAAGTTCCCATCTCTGTGTAAGGTTGTGCCTGAGCTCCATGGTTGTAAATCTCTTGTGGCCCTCCAACTTCTCCAATGTCCTGTAGTGAAGATTCTCACATCCAGAGGTGTTTGTTCATTGCCTTGGCAGTGGTTTTTATAACACAGCCACCAGCCTAATCCTAATTGTGCTTTTTTAGGAGAGTTCTACACCAAAAGATATATAGAAATGTTTTACTGTGAGCCCCACAGGTGACTTAATGACGAGAACAACTTCACCTGTCAATGTTAATTTAACAACAGAGAGAGGGTGGGCAGGGTTAGGGAAAGATTAGATAATGTATCAAGAGATTATTGGAATAACTGTTTTTATCTAAGAAAGTAAATCAATATATTTAGTACTTAAAGCCTTAAAATGCTATGAAAATATGGTTCAGTTCCCAAAGGAGGAAAATAATTTTTGCTTCTTCATTCATAATGATGTTGGGTGACCCCTAACTTTATATAACCTTATGTCATATTTCAATATGGCCTAAACTTAAAAGCTATGATAAGCAGTGGGTTCAGGTGTTAAATGGCACAAGTATAGATGTCTGTGCTTGTCTCTGCAGAGTTGGTCTTGTTGGAAAAGCCACATTTGTTGAAGTGATTTCTATCAACAACTTAATAATTAGGAAAGTTACTCTAAACTAAAGAGGAACTGATTCACTGTAGGTAATACATGTCTTTGCAGTTTAGTCTTTTCATAGCTGAGCTTAATTTTTTTCTTTTTTCTTTTTTTTTTTAGGAGGCAACACAAAGAATACCTACTACAATTGTGGAAGGCTCTTGAGGCGGATGCTATGAGTGGTAGTGCAGGCAGGGCTCTTGGAGGGTTGTGGATGAATCCCCTCCAGGACCAGTGGGAGATCACCAGGACTTCTTGCCTTAGAGACACGTATTTCTCCTCTAACTTGATCTTAAGTCTTGTCAGAGTGAAATAAACTAGAATTGTTCCTGGCTTGTTGTTTTAATTTAATTTTTTACTACCATTTGGGAGTGTAGATGGTCTAGGTTATGCTAAGTATATGGAGTGAAGAACTTATGTGTTGTTTTTTGTGGATTTTCATGAAACCAGGATGCATCTTAGAGAGCCATCCTGCGTGCAATTCTCTGAAACAAAGAGGTTAATGAATCCAAAAGTGGAAAAGCCTACTGAAGGAAAATGTAGGCTTTTCTTCTGAGAGTGCTGGGTTAGTGAGGCCATTCAGCCAACTCCAAACATCTACTGAGCACCTTTTGTATCCCAGAGCTCAACTAAGTCTTAGATGGTTTACAGCAATGGATAGAAGGCAAAGAGAAAGCCATGTGGACTCTGATTCCTGAGCCAGGAAACTCTGAAGCAGGCTACAGCTGTGGTGATAACTAAAGACAGTTTTTCAGTTTTGGGAATTCTTTGAAAGGCACCAGTGGGATTGTCCCTTGCTGGTAGCATCCCAAGCTGATGGAAAGCATTGCTTTTTTCACTTGTTAGATTTCAGCACAACACGAAGGCCCCACCAAAGGACAGGGACTGGGAGTTGCCTGTTCTGTTTGCCAAGCTCCGTGTGCTGGTGAGGAGCTGTGTCTGCCCACAGGAGGCACTTTTTTCTCCCTCATTTCTACAGGGGTATTCCACAGGTCTGTGTCTGTGTATTTGATACACTGAAGTTGTCTGCTACACCAACTGCACAAAGAAAACTGGACACGGAGATAAAGGAGCAAATGACATCTACAGATAACTCTAAATGGAGACCTGAAGACATTCCTGGGCTTTGCAAAAGCCATGTCGAGAACACACACACACACACACACACACACACACACACACACACACACACTCCTCTCTCTGACTTCTGGCTCTATTATTTTTATTTGGAAAAGCAGCTGCATTTTTATTTTGGGGGAAGAATGATAAAGTCCAAAATGTTTAATATCTGATGATAAGAATTGGAGCTATCAATGACTGAGTGTTGCTCTGGACATGAGACACATTGCTCAGTTTTCAACATGGTCGTTTTCTCTAGTTCTAGCAGTTTGCAGTGCCTGATGTCCCTTCCCCACACATGGCCTTGAAGGTCTTTCTGCTCAACAAGCCAGGCTTTTCCCTTTGAGGAGAGCTGCATTCCTGAACAGACGGGTAGATCAGGGAGAGGACCAGAGCTTAGCTGGACATCAGGTGATACCTGAGGAACACCACTGGGGCTGTCTGTCAAGGCTAGGCACACCTGAGCCCATGGAGAAAGTTAAAGGAAGTAGCTTTTCTATTAGTGGAACTGACATCAGAAAGGTCTGGGGAGAGAACAAGAAAACAGTGTTATTGAAACTTCCATCTTTTTCTTGAGAAAAATAAAATTCTACCCTAAACACTACGAACAAAAAGATAAACAGGGCTTTCCTATGGAACATGACTCACATACCTGAGACAAAAATGAGGCCTGCAATTCTGTTTCAGCACAATCAATATTTGCACTAATTACAAATGTATTCCTGCGTGGCTGCCCCCAATGATGGCCTATGACTCCTGTCTTTGTTCTGAGAGCAAAGGAAGCAAAGATCCATAGAACCCAACCCTGCCTTCCTTCTGCTCTGTGTGCAGACTCTGCCCCTCCAGACACACACAGAGCTCTTATAGTATCCAGAGGTGCTGACGAAGGCTGGAGCCATCAACACCTGGTGTTTCCAGGGCCAAAAATTCCATCAGATGCTGCCTAGCTGAGCTGTCAACAATGTCATGATTTAGCCATTTTTGGAAAAGCAAATGGACTACTCTTGAGCATTGCATTCAGTGATTAATGAGTGTACCATATACATTGGTTTGTACACACATATATGTGTGCACACGCCCACACCTGGGCCCTCAAGCCCATACTAACTGGGTCACAAAACCCTCATCAGTTGTACTTTCTCCAGTAACAGAAGTGATTACTCTATTGGGAAATGCAAAATTAAGCTCTGAAGTGATTTCCTTAGAAATCAGTAAAAAGGGTTTACTGGAACTTTTTTTTTAAGATGAAAAGTTTATTTTCCCTTAAGAGTTTGCTCCAAAAAAAGCAGCTCTCACCATATGTTTTCCTGGAGGGAGGAAGGAGGGGACAGAATGTACAAGCTGAATGCCGACTAAATATTGTAGCCCTGGATTCCACTGGAGGCTAGTCACCAGGATCCTGAAAAGGCCTTGGCTGGCCCATCAAGTTGAAGGCTATTTAGGAAAATCCTGGGCAGGCTCAGTGCCTCATGAATGTTAGAATGACCAGTGGCTCAATCTATGATCAGTAAATGAAAATTTTCCCCCAGGATGAGTGAGAAGGGGTCAGTCTATAAAATGTTTTTAAGATTTTCTGAGCCAGAGCTTTACACATTTTAAAGGAAGGTGATGGTCATCCTTTGAACACTGATGGTGAGTGGTTTGGCCTGCAGCAGAAAGAGCCATAAAACTGTAGAATCAGGCCTCAAAGTAGCCATCAGTTTCTCAGTTTCACTCCTGTCCTCCCAATAGTATATCACTGAACTTACTTGGAGATGGTTGTGCCTGCCCTTCTCTTAAAGTTTTCCAGGAATAAAATTTTATAGGCTACCTTGGTAATTTTTAGAGGGATTATCATCGAATCATTTATTCATTTAATAAATATTTATCAGTGCCTGACCTTTTTCCGAGCTCTGGGGAAACAATAATTAACAAAATACCTGAATCCCTGTCTTCATGGGACTTACATTTTAACTGGGGGATGGGGAGAGTTGGGGAAATGTGAGGGTAGAAAAAGAACAAAATAAGTCAAATACATAGTATCTTAGATAGTGAAAAGTGCTATTATGAATAATACTAATCTATAACTTACATTTGCATGAGGCTCCATAATTTTCATGGGCCAGGACATATATTTTCTATGTGACCTTCAGAGGAATAAATGCCTTGGAATGTTAAGAAAATTCTCTATAATCACATGATTAAAAGTGACTTTTCTGGAATTAGAATGCAAATCATTGGGTGCTTAGTGTCCTTCCTGCTTATCTAACTTAAGAAATGAGTAAACAACTCAAACACCTGTCTCTTTTGGGTTCTCAGTGGAGACTGGACAAGAACTGCTCACTTTCTGATCCTTGGAAGACTGGAAATTCTTGGTGTAGAGCTGGAGAGACAGTCTGTTTTTGAGTAAGAATACCAGAGTCATTCAGTAATAGTGAGTCTGCTTTCAAGGGCCTGTGAGTGTTGGACAGAAATAACCACAGAAAGATGGCATGGAGCAACACCAACCCAGGAAGCCAAGTGTGTCCCCAGTCAGGGAGATTCCTGCTGGGGTGGAAGAAATCATTGCCTGCCTTTGAACATTTTGAAACGGGGACATGGAAATATAGCCTGGACCAGACTCTGCCCTTCTCACGATGCTGTGACACAAAGATGAAAACCAGAGAGGGGTTAGGAGAAGTAGCTGAGTGTTAACTCTTGTAATAGGCTGTGATTCTTTGTACCAGGAAATCGATTCCTCCCTTTTTTTCTCTTACTACCTCACCTGTTCTTCCCTTTCATAAACAAGGGGAAGAAAGAGAACCAGATGTTCTATAACAGCCATCAAAATAGTTAAATAATTTCGGTAGCTTTTTTGCACTCCAGTTGGAGAGAACCATGAACTTCTTACTCTTAAGGAGAGGTTGGGAATCACGAAGAAACCTGAATACCTGATGCTAATATTGGTACACTACATGGTATGGGAAATAAAAAAAGAGTAGAGGTTTTGGAATCAGGCAGAATCGGAGGTGAGTTCCAGCTCCCCACCTCACTAATCTCTGACCTGAGCTCATTTTTCAAACCTCGAGTCCCTTATTTACAACCTGGAGATGTTGCCTACTTGGCAAGATTGTTTCATAAAATGAACAGATAACATGACATTCGTGAGACATGGCAGCAACTCAATAACAGCTACAGATCAGTCATATAATATGTGAGTTCAAGTTTTGCAAATGCAACTCTTTATGCTTGGCACGAGAAGAGTCGGAGAAGAGACAAAGTTAAAATGTGGGTAGTCCCAGCTTGTTTAAATATCTTGTTCAAACAAGGCAGCTTGAAAATCTCTTGAGTTTATTCAATCTTCCACTTAATGAACTTGTAGTTGGGGCCTCAGCATCTGCTGTTTCCTGATAAATCTGTTACCCTGTCCTCATAGCGCAAACACTACACTATGCCAAGTGTGACTCTAGAATTTAAAACCGCATACATTTCATACTTGATGCACCCTAACTGCAATCCAACTATGTCATAAGGGGCTCAACTAAAGAAAGTGATAGATGGTCATTTTGGCACTATGCAATTTTTATTGTTTGTTCTTAAGCCAAAGAAATGTGAAATAATAAAAAAGACACAATGTTCCCTTAACATATTAGTAAAGATCTTTGAAAAGAATGATAACTCCCAGGGTCTGGCAGTATACTCATTGCTGATGGTATAAATGAGTTTTTCTGGAGGACACAGTAATAGGTATTTTAAAAAGCATAAAAATGTTCAGAACTTTTGATGCCATAATTCCACTTTCAGCAATATTTCAAAGGAGATGATTAAATAGGCCTTACTGCTTTTAATTAAGAAAGTTCATTGCAAAGTAGTTTATAAGACCAAAGCATTGCAGACAGCTTCAGCACTCAACCATGCAGGACTGGCAAATCGCATCACATTTTCAGCAGATACTGCTGAGCACGACCATGGTCCTGCTGTGGCCCTGGCCCTGGTCCTGCTTCTGAAAGCTTCTCCTAAGACATGTGTTCTGAATATGCAGTTCGCCCCAAGGTTGAATGCACACGTTCGTAAACTGATATTTCATCAAAGCCACAGATTGCCATCTTAGAACTTCTGGGTTACATGGAAACATTTGAAATTTCACTTGAAAATTTAGCTAATGTTTTAATGTCACTTAAAAACTTTAGTAGTTAAATTTTTAAAGTTTGTTACAATAGTGTGGTAACTGATATCTCAGCATCATCTACTGGCAGAGTGCTGCTTGTCACTGTGTTCACATATGAGCCAAACAGAAGCCCATTTCCAACTGAAATCAGCATGGGAGCATGGTATGTTTTGGCAGCTTTGGCGGTCTTGGGTTCCATAGAAGATGTTAGTGACTGGGGACGGTTGATGGCAGCACCTTTATGATAGGGTTATTATGTAAGGAATGACAGTATCATTGATTAAGATTCACCTCTTCTAAATCAGGGGTCCCCTACCCTGGGCCATGAACCGGTACAGGTCCATGGCCTGTTAGGAACTGGGCCACATGGCAGGAGGTGAGTAGCGGGAGAGCTAGTGAGCTTCATCTGTATTTGCAGCCGCTAGCATCACTGCCTCAGCTCCATTTTAGATCATCAGGCATCAGAATCTCATAGGAGCACTGGTCCCTGGTGCCAAAAAGGTTGGAGACTAAACTAGTGGTTCTTGGGGGGTGATTTTGCCTCTTAGGGAACATTAGGCAATGTCTGGAGACATTGTTGGTTGCCATAACTAAGGGAGAGGTGTTACTAACATCTGCTGGGAGAGGCCAGGGATGCTGCTAAACATCCTATAATGCATGGGACAGCCAATCCTTCATGACAAAACTTTATTAATTCAAAATGTCCATGAGCACAGATATTGAGAAACCCTGCCTTAAATATAAGTAACCAGCTAAAGTAAAATCTTCTCCTCTCTTTTGGTACTTGATTGGGTCTGTGGAGCTGAAGCAATCTTCAAATGGAAACAGTATGCACTGCTTGGAAAGCTTTTCTGAATATTTCAAGAGCAGATCTCAGATTATTGCCTTCACTTGGTCATCTTTATTTCTAATATTTTTCCATGCAATAGAGATAAATTTATCCTTATATATTTGACCTAAAAATGGGACAATTGAGCAGTGCATTTGGCTTTTAAGAAACTGTCATCGGGAATTTCTTCCTGCCCCTCAGCTTCCCTTGCACGTGTGCCAAGCCCAGTACTTTTCTAGCAGCGGGGACAGAGGAGGAACTTAAAGCAGGTCAGGAATGAGGCACTTGCCTTCTCACAGCCCATCAGGTGGTTCGGTTCTGCAGAGTTCCACAAATGATCTACATTCACTGCGAGTGAGATTTGGTTGCTAGTGCCCATGCTGAATTGGCATTATTTTCCTGTTCAGTTTTGAAATTCAACTTCCTGGCTTTTGTTGTTGTTGTTGTTGTTGTTGTTGTTCAAGCAGCCTTTGAACACATAATAACTGCTATTCAGTTTGTTGAAATATTTTATAAAATTAAATGATAAGGCAGTACCAAAATCATGTCTATGTCATGTAATATATCTTTGGATGAAGAAGAATGATGAGAAGAGCCCACTCATTGGTGATTACAGGCAGCAATTTGGTGTCCTAACAGTTTTCTCAACTTACCACTGAAGAGTGCACACAACCGTGTGATGCCTGTGATTTCTAAATCACTTGTAGCCTCTGCTAAGTTTGTTTCATTGTTGATGAAATTGCCCAACACTTTTCTTGATAAACGTTTCGTTTTTGTAAATATTTCTTCAATAAAATTTACTCTGCTGGGAAGAACCAGAGCCTCTTGGCAACAAAATAAAGATGAAGCTCATCCGACTTCATCACTAATCCAACAAGCCATCAAACTGATGAAAAAAGTTCAAACGTAGCACATTGAATACTACCATTATATTTCATGTGCAGAGCAGAACATAATTTAGGAAAAAGAAGCTTTTTAATAATATGTTTCCTGGAAGAAACTTAGTACCAAATTACTTGAGTAAATCATAGAAATTCTTTGTTTTCATCTACTAAAAACAGTTTTCAGTGGAGCAACGTTGTGACAAGCTTTTTGTTCAAAATTTTAGTTTCCATAGGCCCAAAACCATAAGGAATTGTATTTTAAAGAATTTGTGTAGAGTACATTATTTTGAAATTGGTCAGTAAAAATGTATGCTTCGCGTCCCTCATCTATCTAAAGCACTTCCATCTTTTTTTCAGTAATTTATTCTTTAGTATATCTGAATCAATGATAATTTATCAAGCTATATAGTTTGTTGTACATGCTTTTAGGTTTTTCTCCTTAAGAAATTTTTGGGTGATGAGTATGAAATTCTGCCTTAAATTCATCTTCATAGTTAAAAATTCCTGAATAGAATCTTCCTTTGAAAGATTAATGGCCTATGTGGAATTCAATAACCAAAAGTTAAATACAGTTCTTAAAGTTTGTTTTGTTGAATATTAGTAATGCTTCCATCCCACATAATTCTCTGTTAGAATTATAGCATAATCTAACAGTTACTTTTTCCTTAAATTGTTAAAATTTTTATAAATTATTATTGGCCCTAAAAAGAAACAACATTCTTCCTAAGCTTACTTAGCTAACACATTCTCTTAATATTTGTATGAACCATTTATCTCTTTCCTCGTGTAATCATTGGAAAGTTGTTAACAATCATTTTTGCATGTGATATTAATATATCTCACACAATCTGTTGTTCATTTTATTACTTTTGAACTAGTAATTATTTATTTCTCCATGTTATACTCAGAAGCTTGCCTAGATCTTAAAGTGAATACTGAGATATTAATAATCAATTCAAATGTCATCTTTCTTTGTCCAAATTACTTTTATTGTTCTGATTAGATATGATGAGAATCTGTGGATTCCCACAGTCATTAGTCGTACCCGAGAAATGAAGGTAAAGCCAGTATTTGGCTTTTTGGCCTTCCAAAGGTTGAGGCCAAAGCTAAAGTAAATTTTGGCAAAAATCCAAGGTCAAGGCCAAATGTTGGAACATTCCCACATTTCAGTGGAAATTGTTATATATGTGAGTACTTATATGTGCAAACACACATATATAATATATACATATGTCCTTTAAAATAATATTTTAATATAAAGATATTTAAGAATATAAAAATATGCCTCTATTACATTCATTAAATAACAGTAGGCTACAAAGTGGTATTAGAGTATCAACTCAATTGAAAATCAACTAGCGTCTTTTTAATTTTACTTTGTTCTTATACATGTACGGAGGAAAAACAAAAGTATCTCCTTTCTTCCTCTTGAGGTGCTCCCACCACTGCCTGCTACAGAGAGGTTAATTAAATTTAACAGCCTTTTAAAAAATGTTTCAGGGACCACTTGGATCTCTGTTGGAAAGAGTTCAGTCCTATGAAGAAAAAGCTAGCAGGAACTTTCATGCCTCAAGGGTGGGGAGGAGCAAGGTGGGCGGCTGAGAGGTTGGGTTGGAGGATACCCCGAGACTTCCTGAGAGGATGGAAGCCTTTCTCCCGGGCATGATATCAGGTGGCTGGCTGCCTGGTTGACTGTGGGGGTGGGTCACTTAGCTGTGGTTTTGGAATGGCAGAAAGGGTCTTCAGGGCTTAGCAAGTGGTCTGCAGAGGGGACCACTGTGAAGAGCATCCTTGTGCCATCTGGGGCAAAAGTGCCTACTTGGTAAAGAACTGCTATCTGGTGGTAGCAGCATTTTTAACCGATGGTAGGTAGTAACAGCAGTGATCACTGTGTAGCCAGTACCATGCCTGCCTTTTCCCCAGAAGCACAATAGCTCAGGTCCTATTTAATATAACCAATATAAGGTGTAGGATGGAGCCCCCAAAAGACTGACATTGGCCTTTTCACCAGGCTCAACTAGGCTGGGATTTGTAAAACAAAATGTGATGTCTTTAGTACCTAGATGTTATGGGATTATATGGGGGTATATACCTACAGAAACAAAACACAATAGATACACACCAAGGCAGTAATACTAGTTAGCTGAGTTGGGGAGAGGGGATGTCAGAGAAGATTTTAATTTTTAAATATTTCTTACTCTGATTTCCAAAATCTCTAGAGGAAATCCATATTCATTTTACAATCTGAAAAAAAAATAATTCTAATAAACCCCTTTTGTAAGATAAGGAAAATTATAAAACATTATTGATAAAAATAAAATAGAATCTGAAAAAAGGAAGAGATAGTCAAGATCCTACAATGCAAGGGGTGGCAGATTTTTTCTGTAAAGAGCAAGAAAATAAATATTTTAGCCTATGTGAGTCATAGGGTCTCTGTTGGAAATAAGCAGTTGTAGTGCAAAGGCAGCTATAGATGATATATAAATGAATGAGTGTGACTAGTTTCTGAAAAAAATGTTATTTAGGCAAACTGGCAATGGGCTGGAGTTGGCTGACCCCTGCTATGAAGGAACACAACATCATAAACACAAAACTTTCTAAATTAAAACCTAATTTAGTGTAATTCTATTCAGGAATCTAAGGTAATGTTTTATAACTTCTAGGAAGAGAGGCCTTTTTAAGCAAGAGAGAAAAACAAAATGTTTTCAGGGAAAATCTGACAGATCTGACTATAAAAAAATTAACACTTTTTTTCATGGCCGAAGACAATATAAAAACCCTGACAGAGAGATGATTGGACTGGAGAAAATTTTTGAAACTCATATATAGAGTATTAATATCTCTAATATTGTATTGAGAACTTCTTACAAATTATTGAGCAAAAAATTTTAAAAAGTAGGAAAGTAGTCAAGTTATTGAAGTTGAAATGAAAATGAATATCAAACATTGGGAAATATACCCAGCAACACTTGCGTTGGGGGAATGTTGTATAATAATAAGAGATCCAATGATCTGCCAATCAAGTAGGCAAGCTATAAAAACAGTGATAATATTCAGTACCCATAAAGGTGTGGGGAGACTTATTTTTCATCTGATGCTGGTGCGGTCTGAACTGGCATACACTCTGAGAAAATAATCTGTTGGCATCTATTAGAATAAATAAAGGCCAATTTAAAATGATAAATTATCTAGAAATTAAGGAAAAGAGAAAAACTTCACATGAACACCTCTGAGTTATGGTCAGGCCTGTACGCTGAGGAAAATTTTTGTCTTCAAATGATGTTAGTATTTTTGAGATAATGTCATACTTCATTTCTATTTTATATCTATCATAGTTAAGATTGTTTGTCTCTTTGTGACATTAGGAGAAAGGCTACTTTCTAACTTTGATCGAAATGAGGCTTTCCTCTCAGATTTGGGCCATTCCTTTTGAGTTTTCCTTTACTGATCTCTCATGCCAGTTCTGGGGCTCACTTTATTTTGTGCACATTGTTCTTTTCTTATATAGCCGTGTTGATTGTGTTGGCTCATGATGTTGCTAACAGTTAAAGTTTATGCCTCTCTACTGGGATACAACAAAGAGTTAATGTTCAATCACTTCTGATCTCATGAACAGCACTCACGTATGTCAATAACTCTAGAAATATTGTGACACATAAGACATTTTATCAAATCAGGGGCCCTAGAAAAGTCTAACCTGAAAGTGCTCAAAGGACCAAAGGAGCAAGTGGAGTCAGGGGTGGGAAAAAGTTTTCCTTAGGTGCCAAGGGCCCTTTGCTATTTCAAGGCAAAAATTATTATAACAAAAAAGTAAAGTTTGTGTTCTTCCAAATCAGGAGAGTGACACTCTCTCTATGAACCCAGGCTAGAAGATGCAAAACAACAACAACAAAACTGAAAATAAAAATGTAATGAGGTTGTATTATGTTTTTCCTTGTCTGCAAAAACAAACACTTGTCTGTTGGTCCTTTAGCCCACCCATATATCCACAGCTGAAAGGCACCTATGATTCCTGGTAAATAATCTTCCATAACCAACTAAATGTGTTATGGGACCTGAATCAAACAGAATCCCAGTGTGAACTGGAAAGAACCAAGTGAGAAATAATAAATTTCTCCATATGACTCTGTCTCTGGAAATGACACCAGGCAGAAATTGAGGAACGATGGGAAAAGATTATGAGCACAAGTTTTGGATGTGCATATCATGCTCCAACTGCTTATCTGCACTTCTTTAATGAATAGAAAAGGTATTTCTTTGTATTTGCTTGTCTCCCCCAAACATCACATTGGTGCTGTGCTTCTACCCTCAGAACTGGGGTAAAGAAGTGTCAGATCTTGTATAGAATATATTAATTTCATTTTTAATGGCAGTTTATTAGAATACCATCAACATAAAAAGTTAGAGGTCCAGTTTCAGGTGGTCCATGGCTCACATGCTGTTCTAGCCTTTTTTACCTCTCCCTTCAATGGTGGCCAGTTCTCCTTCTTGCCACTCCTGGTTTGACATACCTTTCAAGCTGCTAGTTCAGTGGTGTCACAGAGAATGCCAAGTTGGGGATAACAAACAAAATCACTTTTTGGAGCCCAAGTTTTGAGGGGAAAGTAATCATCATTGAAGCATCACAATGTGAGCTTCATTTGGGTCACACATGTCACAGGGCTCTGCCCATGAATGTTCCTTTGAGCGCCCTTGAGTGGCCTCCCCTCCTCCCACCAGAGATGGTCTGCAGCAGGCTGTGTGTGGTGTGGTTTTTCAAATTCCATCAGAAATCTAAAACCTGTAAACACACTGACAGCAGTCAGCCGAAGGATGTGAGAAACTCGCAAATGAACAACAAATGCAGGGAGAGAAAGGCCAGACCAAATGGACTGATGTTTTTCACAACCGTGGAGGGGCTTAATCCACTGATCTCAAACCATATGGCACACTGAACACGAGCCGGGAGAGGCTGGGAGGTGCTTGGCGGCAGACCATGGAAACATAAATGCAAGGCATTTTGTTTCCTTGTGTGTGCTTTTTTCCCTTTAAATATTTACTTTTTGTGTTTTGCCAGGGACACAGTTTCCATCCCATATGCAGAACAGGCTGTTTTTGCAAATGGGGGCAGGGGTAGGCAGGGGACCTATAATAAGATATTGATTTTATCACATACAGTTTGCTGGCTTTCCTCCCCAAGGTGACAGTGAGCAAAAACTTGCTACAATCTTTATGTCTAGGTTAGGTGGTTCTTGGAGGAAGGGTGTTCCCTTTGCAGGAGCCCAGACCCACACCCATATGGTTAGATGTGCACCCAAAGGGATAAAACTCGTTGGCTTATGGAGAAGATACGCCTTCGTTGGGCTGGCAGTAGGTGGTCTCTTCCTGTCAGGTCTGAGGTTGTGGGTGGGCAGGAACGTGCGAGTGAACCACATTGGCAGAGAACAGAGTCTCTGGCTTGGAGGCTGCTGATAGGGCATCTTTCACAACCGGGGAAGAAGGGTGGTAAGGGGGTGGGGTGGGCGAAGGGAGAGTACCTAGAAGAGAGAATGGTGGGGGGCAAATTCTCAAGTGAAATAGAAATGTACCATATAAAAATAAATAAATTAGTCCTGGGCTGTGAGCCATGTCTGAACCAAAATAATGTAAGCAATCAAATGCTTACTGTCTCTGATTCACTCAGGCTTCCAAACACATTACTTAACAGAAAATAGAAGGGTTTGTAATAAAGGAGTGTAGTAGTTGTGCAGTGTTGGCCACGTGGTTAGAAGGCAGCTAGAAGCTGGCAAATAACAGATGTTCTGAACTAAAAATACACCGCTCTGGCATGCTTTCATTGGTTATGAGGGATGAGGGCTGCGAGAAACATCTTTATGTTCCTAGGAGGTCTCTGAGGGTTTCCATTTGTTCCACACGCAACCAGAGGAGAAGTAGGTGTGAGGGGTGCCACGCTAAATACTGAGGCCACAGGGAGAGCAGACATTCCTCAGCGAGTCAACAGAAACAAGACTCCTGTCAAGACCTCCACTAGTTCACACTTGCAAAGTGCTTTTTAGTTTATGTCATCTTCTCATTGGTCACTATTTAGAGACACAGATATTATTTTCTCGTGTAGCATTTCTCAAGGTGTAGTGTGCATAAGGACCAGGACAGTTGTGTTGGCCCCACTTTCAGAAGTCCCAATCCAGTAAGTCTGGGTAGAACCTGAAAACCTATATCTCTAATAAGCTCCCAGGTTATGCTCATGCTGCTGGTCCATGGTCCACACCTTTGATTTCTACTGTTGTTAGTGAGTTTAAATGACAAGGGCCTTTCTTTGACCTGGGTAGCTGGATTCTAGGTCCAAGTTTCCTATCAATACTGTGACACTTCTTGTTCCTCATGGGCTCTCCCTGCCAGTCACGAGGTCCACGTCAGCTGAGCCTGGACTTGTCCTCAAAATCCTTACCGACATGTTCCTCTTGGCAGCCACCAGAAATCAACCAGAGCTGACATGCAGATAAACCTAATTGTCATCTTCGAGTTGGTAGAATGAGCAACAGTCTAGAAGTTGGATAACTGGGATTTAATAGTGACTGGGTCATTCACTGGATGTGGGGTCACCAGATAAAGTTTTTAAACTTCACAGTACATCAGTGTTTTCCCCTTTAAAATGAGAGGGCTGAATTGGGTCAATAGTTCCCAATTAGGAGGATTCTATGAATCATATTGTGTTACTCTGCTCAGGTTGCTGAAACAAAATACTGTAGACTAAATGGCTTAAACAACAGGAATGTATTTTTCATAGTTCTGGATGCTGGAAGTCCAAGATTAAGGTTCTGGTTGATTGAGTTTTTGGTGAGAGCCCTTTTCCTGGCTTGTGGATGGCTGCCTTCTTTCTGTGTCAGTTCTGGAGGCTAGAAGTCCAAGATTAAGATGTCAACAGGTTTGGTTTTTCTTGAGGCCTCTCTCCTTGGTTTGTAAAAGGCCGCCCTCTCACTCTGTCTTCACACAGAAGTTTATCTGTGCATGTGTGTCTGGCGTCTCTTTTTATAAGGGCACTGATCCCATCACAAGGGCCCCATCCTCATGACCTCTTCTAAACCTAATTACTTCCCAAAGGCTCCATCTCCAAATACTGTCATGTTGGGGTTTAGGACTTCAACATATGAATTCTGGAGGCTAGGGGAAATGATTCAGTCCATGATGCAGATTGATAGTTTGTTTTAAAACACAGCTTCCTGGGCACTTATTCCAGAGGTGCTGCATCAGTCTGCATGGGTCCAGACCCAGGAATTTTATTATTAACAGGCACCCCACATGATTCTCAGCCTTTGTCAGGCTTGAGAAGCTCTGGGTGAGTTGTTCATAAAGTTCTGTGATTCCCAGGCAGTGAGCTGTGGGATCCTCTTGACTTTCAAAAGCCCTTGCTCACCTCTCTGCATAAGCACTTCACTCACTTCACATGTAACTGCTTATACTAGAGGGAGAGTCTGGTGTCTTAGTATGCAGATCTCTCACCCAGCATCCTAGAGCCAGGCACACAGTAGGCACATAATCAATGTTTATTAAGGGCATTGCCAGGACCCCTTCTAACTTAAAAGTTTTTGAAATGTGTAAATCATCTTTGAAGAGCTCTCAAAGGGGTTATTTAGGGAAAAGGCAGTGCAGCTGCCTTTGCTTTTACTGTCCAGGAGGCTTAAACAACAGCAAGTACATTTACATTTCTCTCTCTCCCTGAGCAGCAGAAAGCAAAACAACTTGAGCTGTGACTAGAAAGTGAATATACACAGGCACAAAGAACAGACACACTCTTCTTAGCCCTCCAGCCAGCTGCTTCTTTCTCTCATTCTCTGCTGACTACAAGGCCGATAGTGAAAGCAAATGAAAAGTGATAACTGGGACTTCGTCAGAAGAATATAATCTAAGGGAAATGGGGACACGTTTCTGCATTACTTCAGTCTCGTGAAGAAGAATGGAGAAAGGAAAAGGAAGAGAATGTAAGAATAGTTTTCTCTATTTAAGTGAAACTAAGAAGACAGTAATTCAAAGTAGGTGAACTGATATTTAGCAAATTAAAAACTCTTCTTGAGAAATCTCAAGATATCACTACACACCTATGCAAATAGTTAAAATGAAAAATAGTGACAATATCAAATGCTGGTGATGATATAGAGAAATTAGATCTCTCTCAGACATTACTGGTGGGAATATACAATGGTATGGTCATTCTGGAAAATTGTTTAGCAGTTTCTTATAAAACTAAACATACCATATGGCCCAGTCATCATACTCCTGGGAATTTATCTCACAGAAATTAAGATTTATATTCACATAAAAACAGACACAGGAATATTCATATTAGCATTACTTGAAATTATTAAAAATTATGAACAACTCAAAAGTCCTTCAATGGATGAATGGCTAAAAAAACCAGAACATGCATTTCATAAAATACTACTAAGCAATTAAAAAAGCACTGTTGTTACATGCAACAACTGGGTTGGATTTCAAGGTAATAATGCTCAGTGAAAAAAGACAATATCAAATGTTTCATACTATATGATTCCATTTATATAACATTTTTGAAATAAAAAATCAAAGAAATGAAGAAAATCTTGGTAGTTGCCAGAGGTTAGGGAGGGGGAGAAAGGGAAGGAGGTTACCACCTCCCTCTATAAAGAGGTAGCATGAAGGATTCATACACACACATACAAATACATGTTAAACTGATGAAATCTGAATAAGATCTGGGATTGTACTCATGACAATTTCTTCATTTTGATATTGTGCTATTGACTGATAAGATGCACCACTGGAGGAAGTTGGGTAAAGTGTATGTGGGACTTTTGTACTATTTTGCAACCTCCTATGAACCTATAATTATTTAAAAATAAAAAGTAAAAAGAAATCCTGATGACAAAAATAAATAACTAAAAAGATGCATTTTCTCACACTGGAAGTTATTATAATTATTGAAAAAAACAATTTATTTTTCTTTTGGAGTAAAGTGTACCATCTTTGTTTCTTTAACATGTGTACCATTATTAGAAGGCAAACATGGAAGAGAACAGAGAGCCCAGAAATAAACCTTTCCATATATGATCAAATAATTTTCAACAAGGGCACCAAGATCATTCAATAGGAGGAAAGATAGATTTTTCAACAAGTAGTGCTGTGAAAATTGGACATCCACATATAAAGAATAAAGTTAGACCTTACCTTACATCATATGCAAATATTAGCTCAAAATGGAGCAAAGATCTAAATGCAAGAGCTGAAGCTGTAAAACTCCTAGAAGAAAACAAAGGGGGAAGCTTTATGATATTGGATTTACAATGATTTCTTGGATATGACACCAAAACCAGAGGCAATAAGATAAAATATAGATAAATTGGATTTCATCAAAATTTAAAAATTTTGTGCATCAAAGGACACCATTAACAGAGGGAAAATGGAACCCACAGAATGGGAGAGAATATTTGCAAACAATATACCTAATAAGGAATTAATATCCAGAATCTGTAAAGAACTCTTATAACTCAACAACAAAAAACACACAACCCAATTTTAAAAAATGGGCCAAGGACATGAAAAGACATTTCTCTAAAGAAGATACACAAATGGCCAAAAAGCACATGTAAAGATTCTCAACATCGCTAATCATTAGGGAAATGAGAAACCACTTCCCACCCATTAGGATGATTATTAAGAAAAAACAAAATAAGAAATGGTGATGAAGTTGTAAAGAAATCAGAACACTTGAGCATTGCTGGTTAGAATGTAAAATGGTGCAGCCACTATGGAAAATGAAATTGTAGTTCTTCAAAAAATTAAACATAAAATTATTATATGATCTAGCACTTTCACTTCTAGGTATATACACAAAAGAATTAAAAACAAGGACCCAAACATATATTTGTACACCCTTGTTCATAATAGCATTATTCACAATAGCCAAAAGATGAAAATAACCCAAATGTCCATCGATGGGTAAATGGAAAAATAAAATGTCTGTTTATACAATGAAATGTTATTCAGCCTTAAAAAGGAAGGAGATTCTGACAACTGCTACAACATAGATGTAGACATTATATTAATTGAAGACATTATATTAATAAGCCAGACACAAAATGATAAATATTGCATGATTCCAAATATATGAGGTACCCAGAGCAGTCAAACTCACAGAGAAAGTAGAGCTGTGGTTATCTGAGGCTGAGGGTAGGGGAAATGGAAGTTACCTTTTAATTGGTATCAAGTTTCAGTTTGGGATGATGAAAAATTCTGGAGATAGATGGTGGTGACGTTTGCCCAAATATGTGAATGTACTTAATGCCTTTGAAGGATATACTTATAAATGGTCAAAATGGTACATTTTATATTATGTACCTGTTTCTACAAATTTTTAAAAAGAATTACTAGAGATAAATAGGGTCACATATACACAAAAGGCAAACATGATCAAATTCTTTTCCTCATTCACTATATTATTTCTTTCAATTCCTAAGAAGAATCTGTTTGACTACAGGCTCAAGTAAAATAATAATAGGATTTACAAAAAACTGAAATGATGCCAAGCAATAGTTAGAAAAGTTAAAACTTTCAGACTGGCATTTGCAGTCCCATGCATTTCAGCTTGAAGTCACTATTCCTGTTGTATTTACCTCTGTTCCCACAAAGAAATCAGTCTGATGTGGCTACTTGTAGTCTTCCAAATGCAATTTAATTCTCTCTTGGTTCACACCATTTGTCCTTTCTAGAATGATCTCTATTCTCTCTTTTCTTGTCCACCTGTGCAAATCTTACCCATTCTCCAGATCCAGCTCAAATTCCACCTTCATCATAACAAAGATGTTCAGTCATTTCTCTCCTTCCACTCACCTGTTATACTTCTTGTTCAGACTTATTTTTTTGGTATCTGCACTTTAAATTTAGATTTACAAGTGCTAATTTCATATTCCTCCAATTAGTGTATAAGATCCTCAAGACACACACCAAATGGTCAATCTCTTTTCACCACCAAATACTTTGTTGCTGTGATTTTCAAAGAGTGGATACTTAGTAAAATTTTGGAGCTGATTGAAAAGAGGTTTTTATCCATTTTCTTATACAATCTGAAACATTTGGGGGCAAAAATTTTATTTATTTATTTGTTTGTTTGTTTGTTTGTTTGTTTATCTCAATATCTCAGAAGGCTGTTTTCTCTTTATTGAATGCCACTGACCCATGGGGGGAAAAATCAATAGTCTCAATATACAAGTTATTACATTTAAGCAACTTAATTGGATTTTTTTAAACAAAAAGATAAAATCTAATCCATTTGTTTTTAAAAAAAATTTTTTAATTAAGTTTATTGGGGTAACATTGGTTAACATAATTATATAATTTTCAGGTGTACATTATCATTTAACATCATTATATTCTATTGTGTGTTTACCACCCAAAGTCCAGTTTCCTTCAGCTACCATATATTTGACCCCCTTTACCCACCCCACTAGTAACCACCAGTCTATAGTCATCTGGTAACCACTAGCGTATAGTCCATGTCCATGAGTCTCTATTTGTTTGTCCTTCTCATTTGTTGCTTTTAGGTGTCTATCCCACATATAAGTGATATCATGTGATTTTCAACATTTTCTGTCTGGCTTATTTCGATTAGCATGGTGATCTCGAGGTCCATCCATGTTTTTGCAAATGGCAGTATTTCATCTCTTTTTATCAGAGAACTTAATGGATAAAGACCTAGTCTGTGAAGGATGGAGCCACACTAAAAATTGAGATGTAGACCTTTCTGAATTATGAGAGTAGTGTATGAAATATTAGAAGGAAAGATGTATTTCTTTATAAACTCACAGGCTGCTAGAACTACACGGAGCTTTAGCTATCATCTACGACAATGTCTACATCACACAGAACAGAAAGCAAACACCCAGAAAGCTGAAAATTTTGACCTAAGAACATAAAGATAATACAAAGCTTGGAGTAGAACTCATCTTCTAAGTTTCTACTTTTTGTTTTTACTTACTACAGCTGCCTAATGGAATTATTTATTTATGTGTGAGATATATGGTATATAGAAATAATAAATGTCAATTATAATTTTCCACCTGTGGATGAAGCATGTTAAAGTAATAGTAAAAGTGACCTTGCATGTTCAAATTGGCAGGCCATTGGGTATAAACATTTCATGCTGGGTGAACATAAATATAGATGACTATTTGCAGCATGGAAATAAACAAAGACCACCTAAGAAGGACAAACAAAGGCTGTTTATTCAGAGCTTGCTCTAGCAAGGGAGTCCACCACCATCACTTAGACTTGGCAGACACTCAAAGGCAGACAGAAGAGTTGAAAAAGCTTTATAGTAGAAAAAAGAGACGGCTTCAGGTGTGCCCTTTTTGGAGGCTGTGTATGTGTGTGTAGGGGGTGGGGTCGTGTAGGAGGAAGAACCAGCAGAGGGTATCCCATGTGATTGGTCAGGGGAGCACATTTGGCTCTCTCTGGATGGTCCTAAACTGAAAGCAAAGATGAAAATTAGAGAAACTGTCAGTTATTAATCAAGTCCTGGGTGTTTGGGGCCAACTGCTATAGAGTGTGTTGTTTGCCTGTAAGCCTTTGGGACAGCAGGCTGGCTTCCTGGGATGGTGACTGTAGATAATGGGTTGGTTTCCTGGGTGGTTGATGGAAATGAAGTTCTATTTTTATATATATTCTGGCTATTGCCTGCTTGTATATTTAGTCTCTCAGTGGTTATACTTAGGGAAATGGGCCACATCTTGCTCTCCTTTTTCCCAGACTGAAATGAAGCATCACCCCACCCCAGACCCTTTCCCCATACTGAACTGAAGAGGCACATTCCAGAATCAAGTGTGTGTTTATGGTTTCATCTTATTAGAGAATAGGTCCTATGCTGTATATTATGTCTCCACAAGCCTTCCTTAAAACACTACTTTTCTTACCTTAACTCTCTGCCAAAAGAAAGTACAACTCTAGACTGAGTCTGACTCTCCTGTCTGCCCTTCAAGCAACTTGTGTCTGCCACAAGCATCCATTCAGTTTTTTCCTCCTACTCAACACTTTGCTCTGGCAGAAATTCCTGCCTCCCCAGGCATTCCTTCGTTTATCTCTACTTCTCTACTCTTTCCCCAAGGCTTCTCACTTGCCGGAATGCCTTCTGCTCTCTTCTCCAAATCCTGTCAGTAGTTCAAGTTTCAGTCCAGAACCCACCTCCTATATGAGCCATGTCCTCACAAGTCTGATGTGTAGGCACACTTTCCAAACTTTGAGCGGCTGGGCTTGCATTCCTTACTCAGGTTGCCTATGGCTGTGTATCAGACTCTGCATAGCTGTTTGAAAATGCAGAGTCCTGGGTACCACCTCAAAGATTCTGATTGGTTGGTTCTAGGTAAGTCATATTTGGACTTGCAGGTAACAAATAGAAAGAGTGCTTTTATTAAAAAGTAAACAACATGGGCATAGAAATGGGAAAATGTGTGTGTGTGTGTGTGTGTGTGTATACATATTACATATTAGGAAAAAAATATGGGAGACTTAGATAAAGACCAAAAAGATAACTGGTATCTTTAATGGAATACAAGGCATCGTCTGACAGATTATTTGATTCTATGGAGTCTCTGTTTGTTTTATTGTCTTTGAGCTTTTTAGAATTATGTAAATCGTAGAGAACAGATAGCAATGCAAAACTTGCATGTGAGTAGAGGTCCCATTGATTTTTCTTCCGCCCTGTGGAAGGAGTCCCCTTGGCAACTATGAAGCAAATTTAGTTCAGTGTTCTTGATGATCTGTATATGTATCAGTTCTTTGGATTCTCCTTTGAATATCTTTCTAATATCTTACTGGTTCTCTCATTAATTAATACAGTAAATAAAATATTTAGCCCATGTTCATTTTATAGTTCTGTGAGAGTCATGGTTATACCTTTAAAAAAAATACTCTTTCTCTCACACACATGCGCATACATATACATACATATGCCCTGCGTGGCTCAGCCAGCTTACCCTGAGTTTGGTGAGAAAGATAGACAGGGAACTGCTGAAAGGCGGAATCATGCAACTGGAACATTATTAGAAAATTTGCCTTTAAAAAGGTCATTCAAAGTGTGGATATTACTATTTTGTAATTATTTATCCCTCCCATACTCCTTTCAGTGAGAGTGAGTAGGTAGCATCACTCTTTGCTCTTTCCATATACCTGTGGGAACTGTCTTCTAGGTATCTCACAGTGTCATACAAGGTATAGTTGAGTAAACATTCAATCGCCTGGTTGTCAGTCCAGTACCAAATGCTAGTAGTTGCTCTGAGTGTAGTCACAAAATATCTTGACTTGATCAGCTGTAGGAAGCCAGTGAGATTCTGCATCAGGAGACTCCAGGAACGCTTTCCACCTGGTTCTCATGTGGCCAGGCAGCTGGAGCCATTTAACCACCTAGAAGCCAGCAGCACACCAGTTAGGCCACATGCACACCAATGAACACCCAACTCTCCTGGCTCAGAGCTGCTTCATTTCATTTCTGGTCCTTGTTTTAAACCCATTAGGAAAAGGTCCAGGTGCTTCCTGTACCTTTTGCCTTTCGACTTTCACTGACATACTCTTTCCTTGACTAAACTTTAATTAGATTCCTCTGACCAGGCCTCACCCTTCGGACCTGTCTTCAGCAGACCTTGTGCAGCTGTACCAAGAATCCTGCTAAGTCATTTTAGCGAGAATCCCAAAGCCTTTGATATCTGATCACTTAATATCTAATCAAATTCCTCATCCCCACACTCAAATCTGATCACCCTGGCCTGCCTTCAGCAAGAATCCTAAGTTGGTTTAGCAAGATTCTCCCTGCCCTTGAAGTCTCCTTTTAGTAATTTTCATCCACTGACCCTTCGCTCTGCTCCTTATCTGTAAATACCTAGTTGTCTTGGCTGTTTTAAGAATTGAGCCTCATGTCCCCCCCCCCCAAAACCCCACTGCCATAGTCATGGTATCTATTGCCACAGCCTTAATAAACTCCTCCTTACTGTTTAATAAGTGTCAGAATAATTTTTTTTTTTTTAACACCACTAGGGTCTGCACTCAAAGGAATAACTCACCCTGGCCATTCTGACCCCTAAGCAAAGCTGACTCAAGCTGACTTGGGCTGCCTTCTGCTTTCTGAGACCCACACAAAACAAATAAACGATCTCTTCATTTTCCAAGGCATCCTGTCATTGCATCGGCCAGGGGACACCTTTAGGATGCTTTTCTGGAAAAGAAACACCTACTCCCCTTCTGCCCTTAAAAACCTCTCAAGTGCAAACCCTTGTGTCAGTTGCTGTGATGTCCTGGAGTTAAAGGCCACGTAAGAACATTTTGATCACTGGGTGTGACTGAGCACTGACCAACCAGAACCACACGTGCCATCTTTCCGTGTGCTTTTCCACATGTGGAAAGGGCATAATGATTTTGTGACCCACTTTGCACTGCTCCTTAGGGAGATGTCTGATTTTTTTTTTAGAAGGAGAGAATTCTACATGCTTGTGATATTAAAAAAAAAATTGTTTTTTTGCTTAGCCTCATGGAACCCAAACAGAAGTTAGTCCCCAAAGTGTGCAAGGACAAAAGGGGGTTAAGGAAATGTGCTGCAACGGCTGAAACAACAAACCGTTTTCCTAAAGGGCAAAGAATGATTTCCTATGTTGGAAGGAATTTACAGCTTCGGTTGCTTTCCTTTCTTTTTTCTTTTTTCCGCTTCCTCCTCCTTGTGCAATAAAGGAGATCGGTTTGTCGGGTGCCCTTTCTTTTTGAAGAGAGCCTGTCTCTGGGAAAGCGGACTGAGCTTCAAGGAACACATAAAAGTAAGTAGTAAAAACACACAACACAACTCAGTGCAGTGCCACCGCCAGCCTACTCTGCTGGCCGGCCCAGGGCCCAGCGGCAGTCCTCCAGGTCCCAGGCTGCCATGTGCACAGTGATAAGAGTGGTTTGCAAGTGAGGTCAGCCTAATTAGCCAGGCTAATGTCTGGTTTCCTGGGGAGAGCTTTTGTGAAGTAATTGCCTGCTTTGGGGTCAAAATGCAGTAATTACAGGTCTTTTTTTTTTTTTTTTTTTTTTTTTTTTTTTTTTTTTTTTTTTTTTTTTTTTTTTTTTTTTTACTAAATGAGATAAACAGCCTTTGAATTCTTCCAGCAAGTAAGCCAATCATACCAAGAAACTTCTCTTTGTGCCCCAGAACTGCAGTGGATATTTTGACAGGTGATTTCAATACCATGTAGCTGTTTATTTATCCTGGGCTTGGGACATAAACACAAACATCTTGGCCTACAAGTCTTGACGTTAAAAGACTATCAGACTGTCAGAACTAAATGTGGAGTTGTGTGGCAGAGGGCCCGCTTAAAATGCTGACTTCGGAGAGTAAGGTCTGTGGATATTTTGAGCTAAAGCAGAAATTCCACCACGATTTACAATGTTAACAGAACAGCAGAATTATCAATGTAAACCAGCCTCCTTTCTCCCAACTATTTGCTTATTTTCTCTGTAAAAATCAACAAGAATAGTAAGAAAAGGCCATGGAAGGCTAAGAAAGTTAGAACATGTTTCCAGCTCCGGAGGTAGACAACAGAGGTCTGGAGACTGGATTAATTCTGAGCGAGACCTGAACATATTTTTACCAGTTCTGAGTAAGGTGAAGGCTACTGACCCCAAAGAGTATGACTAAACTGGTGTGGAGACCCAGAGATAGGAAATGGGGAAATGTTTTAGAAACAAAATAAGCTCCATTTCTAGGATTTGGTTGCCTCCTGGGGTCCCCTCCCAGTGCTGCCTGAAGCCAGCTGGCTAGGCCTTGAAACCCAAAACTCATGTTTTGCTCACAGACCAGCAGCATTAATATTGCTGGGGAGTTTGCTTGAAATGCAGAGTCTTAGGCCCCATTTGTAGACCTCCTGAGTCATAATCTGCTTTTGAAAAGGATCCCCAGGGATTTTTCATGCTTACTAAAGTTGGAGAATTAAATTACCCTGTGATAGGGTTTGTTCTGGTTAGGAGTGGCTGTTTGTGCAGGCATAACAGCTCTACCTGGGAAACGTGACACCAAAAAGGGAGGTACATAGATTTGCTTCATCTCTGTATCTGGAGATGCAGCTTGACACTATAGAACAATTGCTATTTGAGCACATGGCTGGGTCATGTCTATTATCATTTCTCCCTGTACATCTTTTAGGACCAGTCATATACATGAAAGTCTGGTAATTAACAATACAGTAACCCTTTCAGCATCACCACAGAGCTTCATGAGTAGAAGAAACTGCCTGCTGGGGTGGGGTCCAGAAGGAGGTTTGAGCAGTTCCAACCATTTTCATATCTCATAATTCAGGGCTTCCCCATCATAAAATGCACCAAAAGGTGGTTGGGAGCTTTGCAGAGCTTGCCTACGGGATGCTCTTGACATTTTTCTAGTACACAGGTGGGAGTTTTAAAGTCTGACTTAAGACAAGTGTCAATGAAGATAGGCAACACTTCACCACACAGAGCATGTGTGTTTTCAACCATTAAAATACTGGACCCAAGTCACTTTACTGTATAGCTTACATTCATACCCTAAACATAAGACCTTAACCAGCAGTCAGCAATCCTTAAGGAAAAGGGAAAAAATTAGATTACACTATAATACTGCCTTTATTTTAATGTGTGTTTGAGAACTTGAAAGCCAAATAACTTCCAAAGCATTCTGTAAATAAGTTACTTGGAAATCATCTTCTACCAAGAAATTCTAGCTGATTACACACATTCTATTCCTGAAACTAGAACTGCTTCTTCAAATTATCCTTTAGGAATTCCATTCTTGATTCTGCATAAAATATGTAAGTAAGAGTTATCTACCCAAAACTCTGCCCAGCTGTGGAATATAAGCATCACTAAATGCTAGCTTTTGGGCATAGGCAAACTGTAATACCGAGCAGGATAAAGAATATTCTTCATTTAACAGGTATTTATTGTGTAATGTCTAAATACTGGTCTAGAGTGTATAAATATAATAGTTAAAATTGGTAAGTGTCGGCTGTGTATCAGACAATTAATGTTCCCTGAAGCTCTCACATATTAGCAAATTTAATTCTAAAATAACCCAATGAGATGATTTTGTAAATTTGGAGGCTAAAGCCCAGAAAGTCCAAACAATTTGCCCAAGGTCACACAACTAGTAAGTGGTGGAGTTGAGATTCAAACCGAGGAGGCTGTCTCACAAGTTGGCACTCTTAATCCCAGTACAACCCATGTCCCTAAGAAGACAGACTTTCTCCTTGTTCTCATGGTGCTTACTATTCCACAGGGAAGACGGACACAAAACAACTACAGTTGGACCTCTATATCTGTGGGTTTTGCATCTGTGGATTCAACTAACTGTGGATCAAAAATATTCAGAAAAAAAATCCCAGAAAGTCCCCAAAGAAAACTTGAATTTGCCACATGCTGAGTACTATGCTGAATCCCCTCTACTGAAGTGATGTGTAGGCACACCTGCTGAAGCCTATATGTGAATATAGGTTATATGCAAATACTACACCATTTTATATGGGGGACATGAGCATTCTTGGATTTTGTTATCTGCAGGGATTCCAGAACTGATCTTCTTCAATACCCAGGCAGGACTGTAACTGCGAGCCTAATGAGTTTTACAAAAGGTTGCTATGGAAGTATATCAGAGGGAGGCCAAGTGCTTCCTGCATAAGTCATGTTTAAGTTGCAACTGAGACTCCAGGGGTAGAGTTTCCATGGTGAAGCTGAAGCCCGAAGCAGGGGCCAGATTAGGTGAGCCTGGGAGAGCCATGCAACGATATTGAATTTTATTTGAAGAACAATGAAAAGCCTTTAAACTAAGTGAGAAAGCAACTTCAACTGGACTGAGGCTTAGTGGATAGGTGGATTTGGAGGTGGTAAGGAAGGGTCACAGGGGTTAGGTCAGCTTGCTACTTCCTAACTGGATCCTGGGTCAGCTGCTCCTCTCTGAGCCTCAGTTTTCCTCATTTACCTTCTCTTTTCTCCTCTAGTTTTATTCACAGGACTTATCACAACTTGAAACCTTACTATATTATGTATTGATATCCTATCTGGTAGCCCCTGTAGAACATAAGCTCCAAGAGGGCAGAGGCTTTGGCTGAACCATGCCAGGCCCAACACTACCCTCTTCCACGCCCCTTCTCTCCCTGGAGGATCAGGAGAGCCCCATGTCAGCCTCCCTACTTCCGTTCTTGCTCTTCCCTCGGCCTGTCTCCAAACTGAGCCTGAGTAATTTTGTGAGACATAAAACCAATCCCCATCAATCCCTTTCTCTTAGTCCTTAGAAGACCTGCTATGATTTGGCTCTGGCCTTGCTTCCTTCACTAAGCTCCAGCTAGTCACACAAGCTTCCAGAGTGTTTTTTAATTCCTCAAGTGACCTGAGCCATCAAGGGTCACATGTGAGGCTCCTAAAGACACCCTTCCTGGACGTGCCACTGCTGTCCTTGGCTCGCACTGTGTGGACAGGCCATGAGGCTGGAGGTCATGTACTCCTATGGCCACCCCTCTGTCCACTTCCCTTCATGGGCTTTTCCTTCCTCATGGCCCTGAGAAAGGTTTGGAGAGACATGCACTGTGGCTGTGCCGCTGACCTAGGGTGGAAGGCTTGAGAAGGTGTCATGAGCAGGAGGTCAGAGAGGGCTGTGGGGCTGTCTTGGTAGAGGGCAGCCAGTCAAGGGGAGTGAGGAGAATCCAGGGAGGCCTCCGCATGAAAACTCTGCTGTGGCTGCTCCTTGGGTGGCCTGGCCAGCACAGCCTGCTGTGTTCTGTGGAGTCAAAAGAAAGCTGCGGGGTGGAGGGGTGAGGGCGGAGGGACTGCTCAGGGCCTGGACCACAGCTTACACCACACATGGCTAAAGTACACAGACGATTAGCAATCAAGGGAAGGACCTCCCTGGGAGGGAAAATGACACAGGGGTGACTTCTCTGTAAACAGCCCCAGAAAAAGCATCAGTTCCTTTTATGGCTGTCTTTACTTCCTTTGAAAAGTTGCAAATGCACCCATTGAGTGTTCTAGCTCCCAGCTCAGAAACTGGGGGAAGTGGGGTGCGGGGAAGACACAAATACACACTGACTCACAAACCTACAAAATCTCCCAAATAGAAAAAAAACCCAGATGCCATTAGCACTTGCCAGCAGTCTGTGCCCTGTGATAGAATCCCCTGATACATAGAACCAATGGTGCCTGAAATAGAAGACAGGTTTTCCTACGGGTAAATGCAGCCCTGACAGCTAGTACGGATTATTCCTTTTAAGTTGCCATGTCCCAGCACTTTTGTTTTATAGGTTACTCATAGGAGAAGGAAAAAAGTATTTTCACTTTGCTTCTGTAATTTATTGCACATTTAAATCACATGAGCAATCTGTCAGGCCTTCCTGAGAAAATGTGGAACAGAGATAGGGGTTCAAGAGCCTCAAATCCCACTTACATTGTGAAGCCAGAGCCTTTGGGGTCTCTGTCTCTGCATTGGAGGGATTACAAGCTGTCCTTCTGTCCGAAAAGCCCAAAAACATTTTTTGGGAACAAAAATTTCTGGCCCAGAGAGGACCATGAGGGCCTAAACAGCTAAATCCCTAAGTGCTGCTCACTCTCGCCTCCAGTGTCCTTAGGCGCACTCTTTCAGTTTCTTGGATATGCCACCCTCGAAATATATCCCTTTCTCCCCTACTGGGCATAGGTTTCCTCCCTGCATGGATAAGCCACCACCGGGAGCAGAGCCTGGCAAGAAATACAATTTTGTGACAAGGGCCAATGTACTGGGTGGGCACTGTGACAAACAGAGATTCTGCAACCAGCTAAAGCCACTTCAGGGTCTCCGAGTCTCCAGATCCTCCAATTTTCAAGAAAAGCTAGAAATCTGAATTTTTTTAATGTAAAATTTCTGCTTTTGAAAATATTATGCAATTT
This sequence comes from Macroglossus sobrinus, assembly GCA_004027375.1. NCBI lineage: Eukaryota > Metazoa > Chordata > Mammalia > Chiroptera > Pteropodidae > Macroglossus > Macroglossus sobrinus. Next base: position 43,575 of record PVKZ01002113.1, read on the forward strand.
TAACAAAATTCTTTTGGACTTACCAATGTTTAACCCATGCTCTCCAAATGAGTTTAGGAGAAGCAGCCTGAGCTACTCATTCATTCTTGGAGCAGTTACTGTGGACTGGCCAGCATCTGGGGTCATCTGGCCAGTCTGGGGCCTGGTCTCCTGCCTGGTGGAGGAGGGGCCATGACTGACAGCTCCATCGAGACCGCTCTGTGTGTGGATGGAGTCCCAAAGGAGAATTGATTGAGTAAACTCTAGAATTTGTTTAGAGCCACTTGTATGAACCCATAGACCCACAGAACAGATCATCTGATAAAATATTTCTCCATGAGAAAGTCGAAGTTGCTTATTTTTTGGAATAGCTTCAAAGCAGAGATAGGCTAAGAGACGGCTGATGTAAGCAGTCCATTGCTTTGGGCTCTAATGCAGTGCCTTGGTTAGAAATCAGAGGACCTTCTGAGGTTGAGTTGGCAGCTCGGTTTCCATTTCCTATACAAATTTGAGCCTGTTCATGACATAAACACATAGGAACCAGATGTGGTCCCTGTGTAACATTTGTCGATTATTCTGGAGACTTTGCCTTCAAGGCATTTTCACCTGAGTGGGGTCTAGACTATGATCAGAAATTTTTGGGGCCTTTATAACTTGAGTTCTAACTGCATAGCCCATCTAGAAGAAAACATGGTGAATGTGCACATGTTTCGTAGACTTCAAATTCATAATTGAATAATTTTGCAAACATAAACCTAAATATTCTTTTGCTCTTTTTAGGGATCATCATTTCAAAAGGAGGATCTGGGTCCCTTTGCCCTCAACTCTCACATCCCAGTCTTCTTGTCACAGAGCCTAAGATAATACTGGTACTATTTTCCTTCAAAATTAATGTCTTGTGCATCTACTCTAAGCTTAAATGGGTCTACACCAACCTGCAATGATGGTGTGTCAGTACAGATAACCTGACCTGCTCTGTACAAAGTGTCTGCCCTGCTTCAGGTGCTATATACAACCCTTCCTCTTATAAAAGATCTAATAATAAGCATTATTAGACCATTTTTCAGAGGAGGAAACAGCATCTAAAAGTTGGAGTGAAGCTGTATGTACCAGCTATATGTGGCAGAGGATGAGAGTGTCATATAAGACACATTTGCTACAACTAACAGAAAATGCTAACTTAAAATGACTTAATGAGGAAACTTATTATCTAACATAACCATAAATCGGGACATCAGATGGCTCTAGGGCTGGTTAATTTCATAGCTCAAATGATACCATTAGGAACCCAAGTTATTCCTTTCTGTCAGCCTTGACCTCAGCTCTCACTGCCCCAAGCTGGCTGCACTTCACGCAGACACAGCCACTCCCAGAGCAAGGGAGCAGTAAGCATGTCTTACTTGTTCCCTTCTCTCACTTGATTTTGAATGGTCTATACTTTAGGTTCTCTTATATTTACTGTGAAGTTACATCAATAATGCCCATTGTCTTTTAATTAGTCTCTAGGTTAAAAAGAAATCTTAGCTTATGTTTTAAATATAACATATCAGTCAGAGCTTGTGAACCAGTGAGACTTATCTCTATTGCAAGTGACTCAAGTCCCATCTCCCATCTCTGGCTTCTGTTCTCCGTGTTAATTGAGAATTTGGATTGGGGACTGGTTGTGAAAATTACTTCATGTCTTTGTGCCTCAGTTTCTGCACCTGTAAAATGGGGATATAGCAGAGCCAGGCTCAGAAGGTTGCTCTGTGTACATAGGAAATCCTTAGAACAGTATTATAAGAGCTCAACAAGCCATGGTTATTAATATTCTCCAATGTTCCTCCTCCTGGAGGGGACATGGGTGAAGCAGCTCGGATGTGACACAGAGGACGCTATGGCTCTGTGTGGTCCCCTCTTAGCCCAGACTGATCATAAGCCAGTGCCCTGGGGCAGTGGCTTATGTCTTCCCCAAACTCCCCAGGGTTTGAGAGGAAGGAGCAGTTTCCAAAAGGAAATCAGGAGGAACTGTGATCAGAGGCAGAATGAGAGGTGTGCTGAGAAGATACTACTACTGTTGACCCACTACCATGTTTTCCCTTTGACTCCAGAGGAGGTGGGAGTTTAACTGAATGTGTCCAATATATTAGACATTGTGTTAGCAGCTGTGGTTGTAAGAAATCTTTGTGTCATAATGTCATCCTTATCCTGAGCTCCAGGCTGCAATCTCATCTCTTAACAATTCTCTCAGTATTCGATAGTATGTAGATTTCTGAACTTTTTATGATGAAAATTTGGAGGGGCAAACGATACCTTCAGAGGCTAACTCAGCTTTAATAGATATAACTGAAACTTTATTATACTTCTTTGATTATATAAGTATTAGACATGAAGAAAGGTTGTCAGAAATAAAGCAGAGAGAAGTCTGTCTCATTAGGGTAATGTTAGTGGGTGCATTGGCTTAAGAAACGTTTGAAGCACTTAAGTCAAAGTGACTGCCTCAGAATATTGTGCTTCTTCTCCCACAATGCTGTGGGATTCTCTCCAGCACTCCATGACCTGACTTCCACAGCCAGACCATGAGGTCTTACTTCAGGTGAAGACAGAACTTTCTTACCTATCTCACTGGAGATCTGGTGCACAGTAGGAGTTCTGTAAAGGTTTTCTGAATGAAACTGATAATGTATGTAAAAACACATTTTCCACGGAGTAGTATAAACCATTTTTTCTGAGGCAATTATTTAGTAAATACTTTTTTTATGTTAATTTATTTTTTTTCCTAACTGTAAAAGCCGCAGGTTTCCAACATTTAACATTTACACTTAAATTTTATTTTGATCAATACAGAGACATAGTTTTAAAAGTGGAACAGTTTACAGCAACAACAACAAGGAGCAAAGCAGTTTTTGCTCACCCCTTTTTCACCCACCGCACTCCCAACTCCCACTCCTTTGGCAAACATTTTAACTCTTAGTTTTCTCTCCTGATGTTTATCTCCATGTTGTAAAATAATAAGCTCGCATTGCTGTTTTTTGATTTTACAGTTTTAGATATTGCCTTAGTGCATTCAGGCTGCTGTAACAAAGTACCATAGACTGGGTGGCTTATAGATAACAGAATTTTATTTCCTCACAGTTCTGTAGGTTGGACATCTGAGATGAGGATGCTGGCCTGGTTGAGTTCTGGTGAGAACCCTTTTCCAGGCTTCAGACTGCCGACTACTCATTGTGTCCTTATGATGGAGAGCAAAGAGGGGAAGAAAGTTTTCTCATGAGTTTTTTGAGGGCACTAGTCCCATTTATGAGGGCTCCACCCTCATGATCTCATCTAATCTTCATTACCTCCCAAAGGCCACACTTCCCAATATTATTACATTGCAGGGTAAGTTTTCAACATGTGAATTTTGGAGCAAACAAACATTCTGTCCATAACACATATCATCTATTAACTTCTTATTATGGAATGTAAAGCTTGACTCCTTTCATAAACCCCTCCTCACATTTTCCCAAAGTAGTTATCGCTATAGATTGTTGATTAAACCAATTCTGTTTTTGTAATATTATGCTTCTATAAATAACTAAGCCATGTAGTGTACTATTATTATTGTCTTTCATGGTCACTATTTTGTTTCCCTGGGAGTTTTTAATTACCTCCTTTTTTATTTCTCCATTTTGTAGTGTCTCTATCATTTATTTACCCTCAAATTCTTTGTCAGAGAATAAATTTTTAAAAAATATTCTAACACATCAGGTAATCTACACGATTCATATTTTTCTATGTGATTATCATTCTAGGTGATTTCTGTTTCAATCTATCAGATAATTTACTCAGTCCTCCTTTTCCCAAATATTTCTTTTCTAGAATTTTCCTCTTACCTCTTCTAATATGGACTGGTACTTTCTTAGGTCAGCTGTAGAACCATTGTCATCAACCTAAAGATCCCATCCACAACCTAGGGATTCTCGTTTGTTTTGGATGTCCTGTTTCTTGGATTCCACATCTTCTTTATTCTTGGTATATTTCCTTGCTTTAGTTAATCACACCCTCCAATAGTTTTCTGGATTTTTGTTTGTTTGTTTGTTTGTTTTTGTTTTGTTTCTTGAGTCTGGCATTCTGAAAATAAAAATGTATTTTTTTAACTTTCACATCTTGATTGATGGTTTGAGAGGGCTAAAAATTCTAGGTTGGAAATAAACCTGAAGTCTTTACTCTTCTGGCTTCCAGTCTTGCTCCTTAAAAGCCCAATGCCTTTCTGATTCCTGACCCTTTGTGGATGCCCTCTCTTTCTCTCTGGGACATAGTAGAGTCTTCTCACTTTTCCTAGGATTCTGAAATTTTAAGGTAATCTGCTTTCATGTGTTTTGTTGATTGTTTTATTTATTGTGCCAAGTAGTTAGTAGGACTTTTCAATAAGGAGCCTTATATCCTTCAATTCTGGGAAATTCTCATATTTTATTTATTTATTTACTTTTTGATTATTTTCTTCATTCAGAGTAAAGAAAGACTAGCTCTCAAAATCAGTGGACTAATTTAATTTTCTCATATTTTATTTTTTATTTTCCAATCCCTTGTTTATATGTCCTCCATTTAAAAAAATACATTCATTCAACTATCTCTTACAATTTTTATAATAAAGTTTTAAAATTGATGTTATCATTTTTATATAGTCTTCCTCATATGGCATTTTGATCCTGTTTTCTGGATGTTTTATCTCCTATTTTTTCTCATTTAAAAATTAATTACAGATTTTAAAAAGATATTTAGATCTCTACATTACCTCTCTTACCTTTTTTTCTGTTGGTTTTTGTTTCTGTCTTTCTTCACAAAGACTTTCTTCAAATATCTGCTACTCCTTGAGTTTTTACATATTTAAGAGTGACTAAAATATTGATGGAAAATTCTATATGCAAGGGTTTTTCTTTTGGTAGACTTTCCCAGAAGATCACTGGCTATTTTGTTGAGAAACCCTCAAATGTCATTATCTGCAGTCAAGGCTCTGGGGCTGATCAGTTTCCCAAAGAAGACCTCTCTGATTTTCTGCCATGAATTGTGTGAAGAGGGGAAGATCCTAGCCTGGATTTTAGAACCTGAAGCAAGTTACTGTTTGAGGCTGTCAGGGTTTGACTTTGACCTTATCTGCTGTGTATCCCTAGGTCTGGGTTCATAAGCTTGGACTCTCTGCTTTATCCTCTCTAGAGAGTGATCCCCCTTTCTAGATGAGGAATAGTCCTATGCTGTGTGGGGTAGGCAAGATGACCCATAACTTCTTTTATAGAATATCATTGAATCCTCCTGTTCTCAGCCCACTTGTACCCTCCCTATGAGAAACACTCTCTACTTCTTGAGACTTCCTGAATTCTGCAGTGTGAATCTGCCCACAACCCCTGGCTCACTGGTGGCCTGTGCTGAGGGCTCTCTGCCTCCACTGGTCTGCTCAGTTAATCACCACTAGGTCTGGTTGCCACTTTCAGAAGTTTAGTTGAGCTATCCCTGCCCTGACGCCTTTCATGTTCTCTTTGCCTTTGTGTGCTGATGTCTTTTTATCTCATTTCTGTCACTTTAATGGAATTTTGGGAGAGGAATGTGTGTATGCAGGTCATCTCTTTACATAAAGTTTCATTAAGCCATAACACCTGAAGTCATTAACCAACCCACCTGAGTGTCTTTCAGTCAGATTTGGGACAATTCTGTTGTCTCCTCGCTGTCTGCTACATTTCCTGTGAAATGACCCTGCCTCTCATTTGGAGTTGAATGGGGTGAGGGAGAGGGGTGGGATCTTCATGTCAAGAGCCTTCGCTTTCAACACAGAGCTGAAGTTGGGGATGAAGCAAGTCATGCTAGTATTCAGAGTGTCAGACACTTCTTGTGGGTCTAAATAATTCTGAATAGGCCAGGCTTTTATCAAGCAGTAAGACAGTAACCTAAGCCTTTGTTAAAGCTCCCAGTTTTAAAATGATGCTGTATGAAGGAAATGTCCCGCAACAAAACATTCCATCTAAAAGAAAAGCCAATGCTTTTTTAGCCCTCCCCCTCAAACAAAAGTTCTCTGACAATGGAGAAAAAGTAGGATTGCAGTGGGGAGAGCTTGGAAGACCCACCTTAGGGTATATATATAAAAGGCAAGAATAGTGCCGGGAGTGGTGATGACTGGGCCAAGAATGGCCCCCCTAGTCTTGAGCCGTTTTCATTTGGACAATTTGGATGAACTGTGTTTATTTCTTCCCCAGGCTGAATTCCATTGATGAAGACAGTATCAAGGACTCATTGACAATGCCTGAAAGAATAGTCATCCCTTGGCTATGGGGCAGAGTTTTAATCCTGGAGCTAAATCATTGGCTGTCCGAGAATTTTGTTCTGAGAAGCTGCCAGGAGGCAGGTGGGACATGAGGAATAGTATCAGCTGGGGACTGCCCTCTTTCTTGGGTACAGATGTTTTATTCAGTAGGGAAAAAAGTGCTGGGGCACATGAATAAACCCTTCAGATTCAGGGGGTGGGGGTGCCATTTAACTCTTTTCCTCTTCTTCACTCTGATCACAGCCAAAGGCATTTGGACTTTGGCCCACATTGATCATATCATAGGTGACAAAGGAATCTGGGCCACCCAAAATCAATGAATCCCTAACAAGGCAAAACTGGCTGTTGGGACTTGTCTGTAGATTTGTGACATTGCCTGTTGGGTAAATATTCTTTGTATGAAAATACTCCTATGGATGTGTAAACTATTTCTTTCCCAGTGAAAAGGCTCCTTATAAGACTGTTCCTACTTGGAGGCTCATTATAAGACTGTTTCTACTTGGAGACTAAAAAAAAAAATTGTCTTCCTGAGGTACTGGGGTCTTAATGTGAAGACAAGATGCAATGTCTGATCCAGCAATGTCTGGCTCCAGTCTAACCCAAGGTTCTGGGGTCAAGGCCTGGGAAGGGAAGGAGGTCAGCAGGGATTTGGAGGTGGAACGATAAGCTATGGTGGGGGAGGTGTGTGGGTAGAGTGGGTAGGAAGGTGGCCCCCAGAAGAATGTCCAAGCCTTAACCCGCAGAACCTGTGAATGTGACCTTATTTGGGAATAGAATCTTTGCAGGTGCCATTATGTTATGGTCTCAAGATGAGATCATTCTGGATTTAGGGCAGACCTCAATCCAATGACTGAGAGGTACCCTTATAAGAAAAAGGAGAGAAAGATTTGAGATGCAGAGACACTTAAGGAAGAAGGCCATGTGAAGATGTAGGCAGAGATGTGAGTGATACAGTTACAGCCAAGGAGCCACCAGAGGCAGAAAGAGGCAAGAAGTATTCTCTTCTAGAACTTGCAGAGAGAGAGAGAGAGAGAGAGAGAGAGAGAGAGAGAGAGAGAGGGGTCTGGCTGACACCTCAATTTCAGACTTCTGTTCTCCAGAACTATGAGAGAGTAAACTTTTGTTTTAAACACCAGGTTAGTGGTAATATTTTTATAGCAGCCCTAGGAAATGAATTCAGTTGGGAAGATCTTGAAAGGAAGAGGCAGAAAGATAGATGAAAAGATCAGGGCAGGGACAGCTGTGGAGGCTGAGGCAGAGAAAGGCAGAGGGCTGGTATGAGAGCTTCTCTCTTCCTGTCTTAATCTGCTCAGGAGGCTATAACAAAATACCATATGCTAGATGGCTTAAACAAGAGAAATTACATTTCTCACAGTTCTGGAGGCTAGAAGTTGAAGATGAAAGTGCCAACATGGTTGGGTTCTGGTGAGGACTTTCTTCCTGGAGCGTAGTCAAGGCTTTCTCACTGTTTGTTTGCATGGCAGGGAGCAAGAGGGAGCTTTCCGGTGTCTCTTCTTATACGAGCACTAATCCCATCGTGAGGGCCCAACTGTGATGACAGATATAAACCTAATTGGCTTCCAAAGTCCCCATCTCCAAACACCATCTTGTTATGAGTTAGGGCTTCCACATATGATTTTGAAGGAGACACATTTCAATTTATAGCACTCTCCCATTACTCTCCTATTGTGGATCTTTCAGCATAGGTTTGACAATGTAGTAGCTGGAACGGGACAAAACTCTGCTGCATATAACAGGTAAAAATGCTGCTGATTAAAAGATACTTTAATGTGGAGGAGGGAGGTTATAACAAGAATCAATGAGGAACACATTTGCTTTTGGTTTAACTAGGCTCTAAATAGACTAACTCGACAATTTGAAAGATGGTGAAGTCAGATAAGACAGTCACTCATCAGATCTGTGAAATAGGGGCTGACTGAGGTTATCTGTTCTGGTCCTTCCTTTTCTGGCATTCTCCTCCCAGGAGGGGTTTCCTGACTGGTTACTTCTGTATTATGGCTGAATTGTGTGCCTCCCTTCCTTCCCCTCTCTATGTTGAAGTCCTAACCACAAGTTCCTCAGAATCTGACTATATTTGGAAATAATACCTTTTGAAAAGGTAATTAAATTAAATGAGGTCACTAGGGTTGGCTATTATCCAACTAACTAGTGTCCTTACGAGAAGAGGAAGTTAAGACACAGACATACACAGAAGAAAGACCCTGTGAATACACAGTGAGTAGATGACCAACTACAAGCCAAAGGGAAGGCTTCAGAAGAAATCAGCCCTGTTGACACCTTGATCTTGAACTTCCAGCCTCCAGAAATGACTGAGAGAAAATAAATTTCTGTTGTTGAATCCACTCAATCTGTGATACTTTGTTACAGCAGCTCTAGCAAGTTAATATACCTCTCCAAACCCAATGCTTCTAGTAGAACACTTCTTGCTCTACAAAAAAAATCCTGCTGCCCAGTCCACCCCCACTCCAGCGCTGCTCAGTTCCTCAGCTTGTTGGACCCACAAGAGACACGTTAGAATCTCTGTTCACTCCCGTCTAACTGTGAGACCTTTAGTAAGTTACTGGATCTCTTTGAATCTTGGTTTCCTCAACTATAAAACTATAGATAATGAACTCTCCTTTGTCATGCAAATTAAATGAACTAACATATGTAAAAGGATATAATACAGCTGAGGCCCAAGCACTCTGGCACCTTCTCCACTTTTATCTACTGTAGGGGACATTTGCCATGTTTGCAGACCAGCACTGGGCAGCCTGCCTTTTTGGATGAAAAGCCAAGATCTATGGGAGATTGAAGTCTTTCATTGTACGTAGATGGATCTTCTACCCTCTTATCTTCTGGAAGTGAGGCAGGCAGTGTGACTGGTTCAGCCAGAATCTCCCATTCGGGCCTTGGGCTCTTGAAGAAGTGACATTTAAAAAAAACTCATGGAGGTGACCTTAGAGACAAGAGACCAGAGGTGTGGCAATGAGGGCCCAGTCCATCCCATTGGTCCATCCTTGACCATCAACATTGGACCCATATTGATGGTGTCCCCAGCAGCATGTCCAGTGGGGTTACTTTTCTGTACCCACTCCTTGTTTTTGCCATTCCCAGAAGCTGATCCTCCAGTCTTCCTATTCATTTCATATAGTGTCTTCCAATAACTTTTATCTTTAAATCTTTCTAATAAATTTTTTTCTGCTCAAGTTAGACTTGCTCTCTGTTATTTGCCACAAAGTACTATTGCTGACACATCAGTGTTTGTGTTCCTACTTGTAAGTAGTTTCCCTATGCTCTGTTTTTTTGGGGCCTGTCTTAGATGGCAATCAGATGGAAAGTTATCTAACAAATTATCTCACATTAATGTGAGAAAGATTTGTATAAAGTAGTAATTTTCCCAAAGTCATTTGCACCTTGAAAGAGTAAGGAAACAGGTGACACGAAAAAAATTAGAATTTCACTTAACTCTCAGTGGAAAAATTTATGTGTTGCTCTGTACTGAAAAGTCGGGATACCGAGTTTCTGCTTATAGGGCAAGATTCTCAGGAACAGTGGGAATAATGAGATGAGGCCCCTAAAATATGGTGATTAGCTAGAGCCTAGGGTGAAGATCAGCTGCCAAATAAAAAAGCAGTTATCTTTTCACATTTCCCAAAGGACTACCTTTAAGGTCAACTTGCTGTGCTAGGTAAATCTCACCTGGGCTTTAAAATGGACTTTAGCTCTTGTGACATTTGCTCATATCAAAAGGCAATTCCAGCTTTTTAGGCAAGGTAAATTCAAGAGGTGCTTTTCAAATGCCAACCTATGCTGCCTCCGAGAAGGATTTCTGATTCACAATCCTGCCAGCCAGGATCACAGTCTCTAGTCTATTGCTCTCTCGTTCCTCTCTGTGATTCCCAAAGTCCATCAATTAACAGACTTGCACAGATTCTCCCCCACTCTCCACTTCCACAGACCCTACTTGTTCATGCTCTTCCTTTTTCTGGCTCTGGTTCTGTCCATAGGCTCTTCAAGGATCCTTCAGCTTTGAGTGTCTTCTTCTCAATGATCCTGTTCACTATTGCCAGATTTCTAGAAAATATCCAAGGTTTCACATTATCCACAAAATATTAAGCCTGTGAGTCAAGGTCTTACTCAATCTGGGCCTGTCTTAGTTTTTCAGGAACAAGAGAAGAATTTTAATCAAGTGTGGTTTTAGGCCTCCAAGATTCTAATAGATGTTGAGAAAGACTAGTGTCTTAGAAGAGCAATAGAATTGAAAAAGTTGCCACTAACTGGTTGTTCTACTTCTAAATATGTGTCAAATAAAACCCAAATGATAATTTTTACAATAAAAAATGCAAGCCTTATGAAGAAATATTTCAATATGTTTTCTTCTTTAGATTTGTTAGGCATATGAGCACAATTATGTGTCTGACTGGCATCTGAGGGAATAAGCAAATGATGGTAAGCTATAGTTGAGGAGGTGGAAAAGGAAGGGTTGAGAAAACCAAGGTGGTAATCTCAAGATGGCAGCCAAATTAGAAGACTTTTTCCTTTCCAGCCCATGCCCAAATGGTAGCAACACACACACACACACACACACACACACACACACACACACACACACACAGAGTCTCTTTACATACCAGCTCATCAATGCTCTTGGATTCCCAGAGCAATCATTTCACTTTTAGGTTGCCTTGTTTTTTGGACTTCAGTCTTCATAGTTAGGCTATTGCTCATTCCCCTAAGAAGTATAGCAGACCTGGGAGAGATGTGTTAACGGTCCTCTAAATAGTTGCTCATTTGGATATTATCCCCTCTTCTCTTTTTCCTTTCCTCTTATACTTTTTATTTCTTTTACAGTCCATCACCCTTCACAGTGTGAGATGATTCAAAGGTGTTCGAAGCTTTTGAGTACACAGCATCACATAGTGATCACGTTTGAATATGAGCCAAAGATGTCTTTTTCCAGAGACACAAAGGTTAACCATTAGTTATTTAAGATATTCCAATACTGGCTTGGATTTGAAACTTTTCTTCATTGTTAAATGCATCAGTCTGGGTACTCTTAAATTTCACTGTGATTTAAGATTAGTCACATTGTAGAGAGACACAAGGATGCAAGAAATAAATTGAAAAAGGGTTTGTCAAAAACAGATTTTCATAAAATAGTAAATTATTAGGTGTTAAAAATATAAATGTTGCAAACAGTGTGTTTTACATACTGCTTCTAAGAATAAAACTATGCCAGATCAGGGGGAAAAAGTCATTGGTTAATCAGATTTCTGGATGGCCCCTTCCTTTAGCTCTTAGTGATGCTTGCTGTTTTACAGGCAGTAACATAGTCACCAGAGGGAAGAGAATCTGAAGAGAAGTCTTGGAGGATATGCTAACATAAAGACTAATTATTGTCTTGTTAAACAGTGAGATGAGGTTATTGTACATTTAGGGGTATGGCAGTTACTATGTACTTCTAAAACAAGTTTCTAGAAACCAAGTATTTCCCAAATTTAAGAAGTAACTAAACAGGTAATTTATAGAAATTCAGTCTGATTATAAAGACAGATTTATGAAACAAAAAGAAAAAGGGATGATGCTAAATGAGAAACAGAATAAAAATGACTCTTCCAGATTTTTTTTGGAAACTCCTTTCAAGGCAGCTATCCACCAGACAATGCTACCAAATGATCTGTGTATCTATTGTTTCACAGTTCTGGAGACTAGAAGTCTGGAATCAAGATGTCAGCAGGGCCATGCTCTCTGTAGAGGCCCTAAAAGAAAATTCTTCCCAGCCTCTTCAAGCTTCTGATGGTTGCCAGCAGTCTTTGGCCTTCCTTGGCTTACAGTCCCATCACTCTGACCTCTGCCTCTATGATCACATGGTGTTCTTACTGTGTGTCTGTCTCTGTCCACGTTTCCCTTCCCTTATAAGAACATCAGTCATTGGACTAGGCCCACCTTAATCCGGTTATGCTTAATTACATCTGCAAAAACCCATTTTTAAATAAGATTGTATTCATAGGTACTGGGGGTTAGAACTTTAACACCTCATTTCTAGTCCATGATGTAACCATGAAGAGAGCATGCCAGAAGTTCTTTGTTATTTGTATAAAGTTGGTATTAATAATAGCTACACACTCAAAATAAAACTACACAGACTAAGATCAACTTCCAGCTGACAGCAACTTCCACTGCCCCGTTACTCAGTGAAACTGATGAAAAAACTATTTAAAAAACAGCATTAAAAGCTTCTAGAAATGGTCCTTAGGGGAAAAAAAGCAAGGAAAAAACTCTCTACTCAACAAAATTTATGAAAATTTGGTAAGAAAAGTAAGAATCTGTGGTATTTGAATGAAGATTGCTTCCTACTTCCCTACTCCAATTTCGACAGAGTGGAAACACCACTCCAGACTTCTACAACCAAGACACAGGTCTCCCTCACCCCACAGTGCAGAGGGCTTCTCTGTCAAGAAGCAGAATAGCAGTGTTTCTTGTTCTATCCATAGCTACCTGTTGCTGAGACTAAGTTCCAGATGAGTCTAGTTCAGAGGTAAGGCTCCTTTCTGCCACCCAGTTTTCATTTCTGGAATGGAGGTTCTACCTTGGGCATGGTGTGCTAAGACTGTGACACTGGTCACTCTTGCCCCAGCTTGTGAGGTGGTGGTTCCATGCAATGAGATACAAACTGAGAGGGGTTCTGGCTGCCTCTACTTCTCTACCAAATGCTCAGCTCTCAGAGTGAGCTTGTCACTCACAGAGAAATTTGCCATTGTCTCCAGCCCCAGCTCCAGAGCCCTCATTCAGATATTCTGCTGGAGAATTGAGTTGGGAAGAGGGAATAAAGTAGGCCATATAAAAAAACAACAACAACATAGTTCTTATATTTTCCCGAAGGAATTGAATCTTTGCAACAATGTTTGGAGAAAATGAAGCCTAATAATGCACTCAGAAATGGTGAAAGTTGTGTGAAAGGCAATTGGGAGAAGATCTGAGATACAGGCTAAACTGAAATCCTGCTAGTTTTCAGGCCAAAACTCAGAATAAGTACCCATGAAGGAATTCTCTTGAGTTCAGAAAAAATATCAAACACTGACCTCAGAAACTATTCCTTTAAAGGAGCCACATTTGATTAAATTAATTTGTAGAGCAATTTATGGGCATTGTTGAAAATAGTAAAGCAACTAGCCACCAATTAGTGGAGCTTAACGCCAGGGTATGATCAGAGAAGGAGTAACTGAGAACCCTAGCAAAGCCATTGTCATCTACACATAATTATGATTATACCCAAAGCTGGGCCTCTTTGAGGAGAAATATCAGAGGCTTAATACTATGGAAGAAGAAATAGACTTTAAAAAAAATAAATAGAATAAAGGAAGGTAAGATGACAAATACCTTGCATCAAATAGAAAAAAACAATAAGGAGATAGAAGTTATTAAAAAGACCAAATGGAAATTCTGGAGTTGAAGAATACAATAACTGAAATAAAAAATTCACTAGAGGAGCTCAACAGTAAAATTTGAACTGCAGAAGAAAGAATAAATAAACTTAAAAATAAGTCAATAGAGACCATGCAAGCTGAAGAACAGAGAAAAAGGTATACCAACATACACACAGAAGTACCAGAAGGAAAGGAGAGAAAGGAGCAGAAAAAATATTTAAAGAAATAATGGCTGAAAACTGCTCAAATTTATTGAGAAATATTGGTCTGTAGTTTTCTTCTCTTGCAATGTCTTTGGTTTTGGTACTAGGGTAATGTTGGCTTCATAAAATGAGTTAGGAAGTATTTCTTTTGCTTCTATGTTCTGAAAGAGCTTGTAGAGAATTGGTATAATTTATTCCTTAAATGTTTAGTAGAATTCATTAGTGAATCCATCTGGGCCTAATGTTTTGTTTTAGGATATTAATTATTGATTTAATTTCTTTAATAGATATAGGCCCAATAAGATTGTTTCTTCTTATATGAGTTTTGGCACATTGTGTTTTTCAAGGAATTGGACAATTTCATCCAGGTTATTCATAGTATCTTCAAGTTTATTGAAAAACCATTAACCTACACATCTAGGAAGCTCAAAAGACTTCAAAGTAAGATCAATGCAAAGATATACATCATAGCAAAAATGTTGATAGTTAAAGACAAGAGGAATATCTTGAAAGCAGCAAGAGAAAAGTGACTTATTACTTACAAAGAACCCCTAATAAGATTTATAGCTGGCTTCTTAAGAGAAACAATAAAGGCCAGAAAGCAGTAGAATAACATATTCAAAATGCTCAATGAAAAACTGTAAACTCAGAATTCTATATTCAGCAAAGCTGTTTTTAAAAAATAAAGGTGAAATAGAGACTTTCCCAGATAAACAAAATCTAAAATAATTTTTTTTTGGGGGTAGCAGATCTGCCTTTCGTAAGAAATACTAAAGGAATTACTTCAAGCTGAAATAAGTGACCCAAAATGGTAATTCAAATTCACATGAAAAAACAAATATCACAGGTAAAGGCAATTATGTAATTATAAGAGATGGTGTAAATACACATTTCCTATCCTCTTAACTGATTTAAAGACATTGGTATAAAATAATATGTATACAATGTATTTAGAGGCTTATAACATAAATATGTAGGATATGTGTAATATATTTGTCAATCAGCACAAAGGAAGTGTTTTGGAGCAACACTCTACTGAGCTAAGAAAATAACTGTACATTATAAAGTAATAATTATAACAATGTACTGTTGGGTTTGCAGCATTAATAGATCGAATATGTCAAAAATAACATGATAAAAAGGGAGGAAGAGGAATATAGTTATATAGGCATAATGTTTCTATATATTAATGAACCAGAAGCCAATTCTAATAAGACTATATATATATATATATATATATATATATATATATATATATGATAAACCTTAGAACAACCACTAAAAAACTAAATCAATATAGTGAAAAAAATCAGCAAAAAAGTTAAAATGCAGGGGAAAAAATGGTGTAGATGATAAAGGCTCTGTTCATTCCTCTGGCAAACAAATCAAAGTTGTGATGGAAACAAGGAGCAGCAGCAAAGAAGTCTTGCCTGGGATCTAGAGGAACAAGCCCTACAACTAGGGAGAAGTCCAAGAAAGCATCCTTCAATGGCAGAAGGTAGGATGGGGCGAGGTTGTGGGGTTGCCTAGTCCTGAGCTGCTGAGTGAGAGGGAGGCAGCAGCAGTGGCAGAAGCCTCTTAAAGGGGTTGTGACCGTGAGCGGATTTTCCCAGTGATGGACCTGCTCGCTTTGAGCACCAGTGACAATTCGACTGCATGCAGGGGGCCCCAGGGACTTACCGGGAGACATTGTTAAAGTGAGGGCTGAAGTGAGACTCGCTCTGTATAAATTGCCGGCAGTATTTATTGTTCCCTGTTGAGCCCTCCCCACTCCCAGTGTGCGGACACAGTGCCGCCATAGCCACTACATCATTAAATTAGATAACAAAGGTTGCTGTGCCCTGAAACCCCACCTCTCCCAACTCATGGCCCCACCCAAGCCACATCCAGGTGTATCCTCAGTGAGTCAGGTGCTCCTTGTTGAGACTAATACTGGAGGCAGCCTTGGTTTCTGGTGTGGCCTTTTGAGGCAACTATAAACATAGAATCTGGAGATTGCTTGCTGAATCTTAACAGGTGGCCCCAGAGAGGCATAGGTTGGGGCTAAACTTGGCCTGCAGCTGAAACCCTCAGGACTGAGCCATTGGATACTTTCTTCACAAATCTACAATAATAAGACTCAGAGACTTAGACTTATGCTTAGTACATAGAAACAGACACAGACATAGAAACAGTACATAGAAGCAGCCAAAATGGGAAGACAAAGAACCAGAAGCCATATGAGAGAACAGAACAGAGATCTAGATATAATGGAGTCAAGTAATCTAACAGATGCAGAGTTCAAAACACTGGTTACAAAGATACTCAATGAACTTTTGGGAAGTGTAGATAGACTCAGTGAGAACTTCAGCAAAGAGATAAAAAACATAAAAATGGAATTGGAAAATGTGAAACAAAACCAGTCTGAAACGAAGAACACATTATCTGAGATGAGAAGTATATTAAATGGAAAAAATAAAGCGAATGAAGAAGGGGAGCAAATGTGCTATATAGAGGATAGGAAAGCCAAGAACACTTAATTAGAATAGCAAGAAAAAAGTAGCCAAGACTATAATAATAGAATTTAAGAATCCTATGGGACACTATTAAAGGTAAAAATATCTGGGTCATAAGGGTAACTGAAGAGGGAGAACAAGAAGTTGAATATATATTTGAAGAAATAATTATGAAATACTTTTTTAACCTGGTGAAGGAAATGGACATAAAACCCAGGAAGCTCAGAGAATTCCAAAAACCAGGAACCCAAAGAGGCCTACACCAAGACACATCATAATTAAAATGCCAAAGATTAAATACAGAGAGAGAATCCTAAAAACATCAAGAGAAAAGCAGATAATTACCTACAAGGGAGCACCCCTAACACTGGCAGCTGATTTCTCAGAAGAAACTATGTAAGACAGAAGGGCTTGGCACAAAATATTTGATATGATAAAGACTCCAGATATACAACCAAGAATACTTTATCCAGCAAAGCTACCATTTAGATTTGAAGGACAGATAAAGAGCTTCCTAGACAAAAATAAGCTAAAGGAATTTATCACCACCAAGCCAGTATTACAGGAAATGTTGGAGGGACTTCTTTAAGAAGAAAAAACATGTATCAAAAACAAGAATAAAAAATGGTAACAACTACTTTCCTATTAATAAGTATGAAATAGAAAAGATAGGGTGGCTAAATTGATAAGAAAACAAGGCCCCTACATGCTGCCTACAAGAGACTCAGTTCAAATTAAAAGAAACACACAGACTAAAAGGAAGGAGATGGAAAAAGATTTTGCCTTGATGCACCTAGAAGGTATTTAAGTCAGACAGAAAAAGATAAATACCATATGATTTTACTTATATGCAGAATCTAAGGAACAAAAAGAACAAACTAATCAAAAACACACACATAAATATAGTAGACAATTTGGTGATGAACAGAGTGGAGGGGGTCTGGGGGTCTGGAAGAATGAAGTGAAGGGTTAAAGAAATACAAATTAGTAGTTTATGCATAGTCATGGGGATGGGGAGCACAGCATGGGGAATGCAGTTAGCATTAATATGTTAGCTAGGTGGAGGGTCAGGGGAGGGAGGGAGCAATTAGGGGGATCATTTTATGAAATATATATATGTCTAACCAATATACTGTACACTTGCAATAAAGTGAAATAAATTAATTAATTTAAAAAATAAAAGACAAATATTACAAGGTATGTTCTTTAATTACAATGTGATGAAAGTAGGAATCAATAGTAGGAAACAACTTGCAATGTTCATAAATAAGTAGAAATTAAAAATTACACTCCTAAATAGCCAATGGGTTAAAGAATAAATCAAAAGAGAAATCATAAAAGAGTCTGAGATGAATGAAAATTATAACACAAAATACCAAAACTTTTGGGATGTAGCTAAAGCAGTGCTTAGAGAGAACTTTATAGTTGTAAATGCCTATATTGAGAAAGAAAAAAGATCTTAAGTCAATTATATCAATTTCCACCACAAGAAACTGAAAAAAAAGAGGAAACCTGAAGCAAAACAGAAGAAAGAAAATAATAAAGATTAGAGAACAACCTAATGAAATATAATAGCAAAAAAAATCATTGAAACCAAAAGCTGGTTCTTTGAAAAAATTAACAAAATTAATAAATCTTTAGCTAACTAGACCACCATAAAAAGAGAAAAGATTTAAATTACGAAACTCAGAAATTAAAGAGGATGCATTACTACTGAGTTTATAGAAATAAGAAGCATTTTAAAGAAATACTATAAAGTACTGTAGTCAAACAAATTAAACAGATGAAATGGACGAATTCCTAGAAAGACACAAACTAATAAAACTAATTCAAGAAAAAATAGACAATCTGAATAGACTTGTGCTAAGTGAAGGAATTGAATTAATAGCAGCAGCAGCAGCAGCAGCAGCAGCAGCAGCAGCAGTAGTAGTAGTAGTAGTAGAAAACAACTATCAAAGAAAAGTACATGTCCAGATATCTTCATTACTGAATTCTATTAATATTATTTCAAAAATAGAAGAGGAGGAAATGCTTCTTCATTCAGTTCATGAGGCCAGGATTAACCTGGTGCCAAAACCAGACAGAGGCATCACAAGAAAATACAAATATATACTAATACTTTTATGAATATGTACACAAAAATCCTCAACAAAATATTAACAAACCAAATTTAGCAACATGTAAAAAAGAATCATATACACTGACAAAGTGAGATTTATCTCACAGATGCAAGTTGGTTTAACATTAAGTCATCAATTAATGTAAAACATTGTATCAATAGAATAAAAACAAATATCACATGATTATCTGATAGATGCAGAACAAGCATTTGACAAAATTTAACACTTCACAATAAGAAGACTGAACAAACTAGAAATAGAAAAAAACTTCCTCAAAATGATAAAGGGAATGTACAAAAACTTCACAGCTAATATCATACTTACTGGTGAAAAACTAGAGGCTTTCTCATCGAGATCAGAAACAAGACAAGAATGTCTGCTTTCTATTCAACACTGTACTTGAACTTCTAGCAGGGCAATTATGCAAGAGTAAGTAAAAGAAAAAAAGGCATACAGTTTGGAAAGGAAAAAATTAAACTATCTCTACTTACAGACAACCTGATCTAGTATATAGAAAAACAAGGAATCCACTAAAAACCTATTAGAATTAATAGACAAATGTAGTAGGGTTGCAAGATACAAGAGCAACATACAAGAATGAATTAAATTTCTCTACACTTGCAATAAACAATCAAAAAATGAAATTAAGAAACAATTCCATTTATAATAGCATCAAAAATAAAATAAAATACTTAGGAATAAATCTGACCCCAAAAAGTGTATAACTTATCCTCTGAAAACTAGAAAACATTATTGAAAAAAATTAAAGATGATCTAAATAATTGGAAAAACATTCCATGCACATGGATCACAAAGTTTGACATTGTTAAGGTGGCAATACTCTCTAAACTGGTCTATAGGTGTATAGATTAAATGTAATCCTTAGCAGAACCCCAGTTGGCTTTTTTGCAGAAATTGATGAGCTGATTCTAAAATTTATATTGAGTTTCTGGACTCAGAAGAGCCAGAAAAAAATCTTGAAAAAGAAAAAAATAAAGAAGGAGGGCTCAAACTTCCTTGTTTCAAAATTTACTATAAAGGAATGTTAATTAAAACTGTGATACTAACATAAGAAAACAAAAAAAAAATGGAATAGAATTGAGATTCCAGAAATAAGTCTATATGTCCATAGTCAACTATTTTTGACAAGGGTGTCAAGACCATTCAATGGTAATATACAAAAATTAACTCAAAATGGATCAAAGACCTAAATGTAAGGCCAAAACTATGAAACAACTAGAAGAAAACACAGAAGTATGACCTTGGATTTGACAAAGGACCCTTAAATATGATACCAGAAATGAAGAAAAAAATAGATAAATTAGACTTCATCAAATGATAAATTTTTGTGCTTCCAAAGACAATATGTAGAAAGTAAAAGACAACCAACAGAATGGGAGAAATATTTTAAAATTACATATCCGATAAGGAATTTATGTCCTGATTATATAAAGCACTCTTACAACTCAAAAATAAAAAGCCAACTAGCCCCATTTAAAAAAAATAAGCAAAGGATTTGAATAGACATTTCTTCAGAGAAGATACACAAATGACCAATAGCACATGGAAAGATGCCTGATATCATTAGTTTTGAGGGAAATGCAAAACAAAACAAGATACCACTTTATAGCTATTAGGACGGCTATAATCAAATGCAAGTAATTACAAGTGTTGGTAAGGATGTGGAGAAATTGAAACCCTCAGACATTGCTGTAGAAAGTAAAATGGTACAGCCAATTTAGAAAACAGTCTGGTAGTTCTGCAGAGGACTAAACACAGAATTACCATATAACTTAGCAATCCTACTAGAAAGAGAAAGAAAAATACATATCCACACAAAAGCTTGTACATGAATGTTTATAGCAGTATTATTCATAATTGTCTAAAGGGGAAAACAGCCTAAATGTCCATCAATGACAAATGGGTAAACAAAATGTGTTATAACAATGCACTGGAATAATATTCAGCTGTAAAAAGGAATAAAGTATGGATATATACTACACCATAAATAAATCTTGAAAACAGTGTTCTAAATAAAAACCAGTCACAAAAGGTGACATATTATATGATTCCATCTATATGAAATGTTCAAAATAAGGAAATCTAAGGGATAGAAAGTAAATTAATAGTTGCCTGGAGATGGGGAAGTAGGAGCTGGCAAATAGAGGTGACAGCTAAAGGGTACCAGGTTTCTTTTGGAGGTTATGAAAATATTCTCAAATTGACTGTGGTGATTGTTGCACATATTTGTGACTTACTAAAACCATTGAATTTTATACTTTAAATGATATTGTATGTGAACTATACAATAGTTCACAGTAAACTATTAAAAAACAACAAAGCAACAAGTAAGTACCCAAAATGAGAAGCCCAGCACCAGAACTCCACAATTTAAAGCACCTCATACAATAAGGGCAGACCAATGCAGGGCGACCATCTGTGAAATCACTATTAACTGGTGTATTGCTTGAGTTAGGGGAGGAGTCCATATTAATGTAATTCTTAACCTAGTGTGTGCAAATGCTTCGGACAGTCCCACCTATTTTCTTCTCTTTGTTTTCCTCCAAATTATTCTTCCTCTACTTAGGTCCTTAAAACCAAAAGCAGGGATTCAATGAGATTGGAATGGCCATAGTTCTGAGGCCTGGGGAAAGAAGAACCATTCTGTTTCTTATCTGTATGGCTGAAGCATGTTCTGAGAAAAGACCTGGTGGTGGTGATGGAGACTCTGGTCAGGCAAAGAACAGAAGAGCCATCTTGGGTCCTTTCCCATGACTCTCAACTCTCCCATAATTTATAAGCTTCACAGTGTATCTGTAGTTTTAAAACCTTTTCTTTTTTCTGTTTTATTTTTTTTATATAATGTACATTTATGTTATAATAGAATCTAATTTTCTACACTAGGTTTTTATGTGTGCTTTTCATTCAAACTCAAAAAGCTCCACTTAATGTAATAAATAAATACCCAGCCATTATTGCACTAAGTAGTTCACGAACTTCAAACACAGTTGGACACAAACACACATCCTGTCCTCCCTGCTGAAGTCCACCAGCACATCTCCTCCTCTAATCTAATTAGGGATTTTGAGAACAACTCACTGGGCTTTGCAGACAATGAGTCTGTATTTCACTATTTTGAGTATAAAGAAGTTTACAATAGGAGTATTAACCTGTCTCATTGCTATGCCCTCTAAAAGCAATGCATGCAGGACCTGGATTCTAGGTCTGGATGTGCCACTGACTCATTTGTGGCCTAACTCCATTTGGTGCATTTTCAATGCTCTAAGCAATATTCTCCTCTTAAACCCACTTGTGCTGTGGGAGTCTTGGAGGCAAAAGTCCACCTGAGTCCATCATGTGAGTTACTAGTCTCCAGGAATGTCTTACTTTTTATTTCAGACACTGAACTCATTTTGGCTTCTGCTTTTTGGCATATATTGTGCTCCTTCCTTATCTTAATGGATGGAGCTACTATATTTATAAAATTAATCACTATAAAAAAGAGCCACTATAAAATTAGTCCACACCACTAATTTTCCTACTTTTTACTTGAGAGAGAAATAAACTTTTATCTGGTTTACGCATCCATATTTGGGAGGCTCATTTGTTACTCAGTTTAACTTTTATTCTAACTGTCAAGTGTATCTATACATAAATAATGCCTGGGTTCATGCTGATAACCACAAGTAAGGCTATTCACCCAGCTAAATTACAGGGGTTCTGTTACTAAAGGGAGAAGGAGAGAATGGATATTAAAATACATATAATACATATATATCTGAGTATATAAATATACTTAGATATATAAACATGTATATAAGTATATATATACCTGTTTAAAATATAAAAGAACTGCAAGTCCTATTGACTAAATTAACAGGATTTCCCAGGGCCGCTTCCTTGATTTGTCAGAGGAACAGGAATTTGAAGGGTTTCAGGTAGAGGCTAGAGAGCTTTCTTGATATGAGGCTGAGTGCATGTTCTTTAGCAGCTGTGTTGACCACTGTGGCTGCCAATGGCCCTCCAAATACTGACCACTGGGCAAAGCTGTCTTCAATAATGGCTAGAGTGAGACATGTTGTTCTCCTCTGTACCACTGACCAGTTCTTTCCATTAATTCTTCATACATGGCAGAGAGCAGATGGTATTTTTTGGTGAGAATTTGCTAAAGTTTGAGAAAAGTGAGATGAAATACACCAAACTGGAGGAGAGCTTACAGTGAACATACAAGCCCAGACCCTTCTATAATTCTTTAGCATCTCTATACTTCAAATTCTACAAAATAAATATAAGAACCTGGAGAAGAGAAAATATATAATGTCATCTCTAAGATCCACTTCTAGAACCCCTATTTCTTGTACTACAATATCCCTTTTCCCAGGGCAGTGACATCTATTTCTTACAGAACCACCCACGGGGTGTGGTAGTCAACCATGGTCCCAATAAGAATTACACAATCATCAGAACATTCGCCAAAGTCTAGACTATTGACCGTAAATACCCTTGGTCCAGCCAAGTAGGGCTAAAACAATTTCAGTCCTGCTTTTATTCAGTCTCATCTCATCAACTATTCAATCTCAAACATAGTCATTAAAAAAGTGGCTTCCTTTTTTTACACAGAACTCAGATTTAGTCCACAGAGCTTGGCTGGCAAACCAGACTCCCACATTGTTCCTTGCCTTTCTCCATCCCTCTGAATGCAGGATCTTTATCAATCACAATGTGTTTAACAGCAGGTCAAGCCTCTTTTCAGTCAAGATTTTAAGTTAGGCACCGTTCCTGAGAAAAGAGGGCAGTTAGGAGGTAAGATGTGCTGTGGCCCTGTTTTAGACATTCTCATTCTGCGAGTGGTTTTCTAACTGTTCTGTCTGCCTCATTTACAGTGATAATTTTCCCTACAATAGGACTAGTGTGTAGACGTGATGGCATTTAGGGAGAGATATGTGTCCTTCCAGGCCCAGAAACTTTTATAACCCAGAGAATCTTCTTGAAACTGTTTCTGCTTTCTAAAGTAATAACTTCCCAACCCAATTAATTGAAAACTTGTGAGATTATCTCTGTGAATTCTAGAAATAAAAAGAATGTTTTATTTGAAAAAGGCAGCCTTGGGTTGTGCCTAATTTCATGTGGGATTTTGTCCTTGTTTTTATGATACCGGTGCAACGAAAGGGTTCATCAATCGGAAATGTAAAAATAAGTGATATGAATATTCATCATAGACTTTTCTGCTAGTAGCAGCTTGCAAGGAAATCTTCAGCACATCTGAAACTCCCTGATCTCCTATCATGGGAATCTCTGATGTTTATTTTATGTGAAATGGGAATAGACATTGAACTTCATAAACTCTTTACATATTTGAAATTGTGACTTCTCTTCTATTTGGCAGGGCATGTTTATATAACATGCTCCTTTCTCCTATACCATTTATTATTCATGAGAATGACTGCTATCTGACCTTAGAATCTCTTTAGCTGGAATCTCAATTGTGAGAAGACAGTGGAAGAATGTTTTACCTTTGGTGGTGGTGATGCTTTTGGATGAAAGAAATGGTAAAAGGAAAGGTAAAAGGAAAGAGTCTGTGTGGTCTAGGATGAGGATTCTTTTCTGTTTTTAGCAGTAAATGTCACTGCCCCAGGAAATGGAAGAGGAAGCCTCAGGGGAGCCCATGGAATGATACCCAGCAGAGAGATACAGTTCTTACTCCCTGGAGCTCTCTGCTTCCAGGTCCTGGAAAAAAAGATGGAAGTTGTCTCTACTTTGGTATCTTTGTTGTTGAAAAATCAACAAGAAAACAAGCAGAAAAGGACAGAGGATAATAAACAGGCATCCATGATTCAGCCATACTAAATGAACAAATGTTAACATTTGGATGTATTTATGTCTAACCTTTTTTTCTAAAAAATTCAACATTATAGATGTTTTAGAGTCTATGAAGCTCCTCTCTTTCCACATCCAAATCTGAATTCTGGCTGGAGGATAGAGAAGCTGTTTTCATGAGACACTTTGAAACATGAAATGTAGACGGTGGTGTTTCAAGGAACAAGGTATGGCTCAGAGTCGAACAAAGGGCCATGCCTCTTTCTTCACAGGATTCCACTCTAATGTGGAGAATAGTGGCTTTAGGAAGGCCAACATTAGCCTTGTCACAATGGGTGCCTCAGTGTGGCTCCTCATGTGGCCCCTCCAAATGAAGTTTTCACAGCGCAGGGGCAACATGGTGGTCCATGTCTGAGGGCGGAAGGGTTAAGTGGCTTGCCTCTCTTACAGCACCTGGCACCACCAGGCACCTGCTGTGGATGGGAGCTGTTGATTTCTGTCAAATAGCCCCAAGTCAAATTTGTGAGAGCTTTTACACAAATACAGCTAAGGATGTTAACCAAACTTTCATACTCAATGAAATCAGTCAAATTCAGGATTGTTCTGTTCTTATCTTCTCTCTGAGGGTGATGCTAATCTCTGGGAGTTCACACAGGTCCTTTGAGGTCATTGGTTTGAAGGGGTCTCTGCAATTTGGTCTTGATCTATCTTGGTCCTGTCCTGAGACAGACGGCAACCTGTCTGATCCTTTGGTGGTTCCAAAGATACATGAAGATGCATCTGATCCCTAGATCCAGAATCCTCTTGTCCTGGATGCAGGCCTTTTTCCGTCTTTCTGTCTTTCTCATTGATCACCCTTCAGCCCTCTTCATGGGTACAGGAAATACACCAGTACTTTCACATGGAGGAAATTGTGGATTTTGCTGGCCCTTTAGTGCTGGGACCCCATACTTGTTACATGAGCTTTACTAGTACATCACAATGATGAAGCAGAGGCTTCCCTGTGGGGTCTGATGACTCTGCTTGGCAAACAGCATTCAGGCAGACCCCACATTAACATATTTGAATTTGAAGAGGGATTCTATCATTTTTCTTTCTCTTGGACTAAACTGGTAAACAGTAAGGGCAAAAGCTGAGCCACCACACACATGAATCACTTTCATGCCTCTTGCTTCCCCACTGCTCTCTCCCCAGTATAGACTATACTTATCCAATATCCCTAAAGTAGGGCATGTTCCCCCTCTGTCTATTTCTCTTTTCAGTCTATTATGATACACACTTCTTACTTTCATGTTTTGGGAGGGGGTGGCCTTTTGAAATTTAACCCTCCACCTGTCTTCTCTCAAAATTCTCATCTTTTATAACTTAGGACCCGGGCTTTCAAGGCCATTGATTCTGAGTTTCAAAAGCCTATTTAGAACTGAAAATCTAAGACTTTGATTCTTTGGTCTCTGCATTGGGCTTTGTTCATGCAGCCATGAGAAAAGCAGGTAGGTGGCTAAAGATAGAAAGGGCCCAGTGTAACTTCTGTGTGAGGAAGTTATTTCGTATCTCAGGATATCATAGCAATATCCTGGGCTGTCTGAGTTCTGGACATTCAAGGACATGTGAACATTCTAACATCAGCCACATTTTCTGCTCCAGAAACAACACTATTTTTTTTCCTTATAGCTTGAACATATTTTAAAGTCCAATTTTTATTTTATCACATATCAGTCTCTTAGGAAACAGAGGAAAAAGAGGAGGCATCTGATGATGACAATGAGACATCTGTTTTGGTCTGTTTAGAGATACAACAGAGTGTGTCCAGAAAAAAAAAAAAATAGAAGGAGGAGTAGGAGAAGGAGAAGGAGAAAAAAAGAGGCAAAATAAGATAAGGGCTCAGCCAAGCTCTGGCTGGTAAATACTCAACAGTGAAGGAAGGATGGGCAGCTAGACTCAGGGAGTTTCAACAGTGAGCAGTGTTTCCCCCAGCCCCCAATTGAAAATGTGAGGAGACACTTCTAGTTGTCACAATGTGGGCTGTATGAGTTCTGGATTGCCTCACGTAATCAGGGCTGTGGGCAAATGGTGGTGGTGTGCACTCGCATGAGCTTCTTCCTGTGCAGAGTACCAGCTAGAAAGCTTTCTTGGTGAGAACGAACTATGAGAGTGTGGATGGAGCCCCAATGGCACACAGGCATCAGGCACCAACAACTTCCCAGGGTTCTGGGCTCTGGATGAAGTGAGCAGGGCCCCAGCCTCAGCAGAAAGCAATGGATGAGGTCCCAACCAATGCTCTCATAGTTTCAAAACTGATTAAATGACTTGAATCGTGCTTTGAATGGATGTCCTACATCTCAGTAAGCCAACCAAATAACCTCAGCTGGAGGGGACAAGAGGCCCGAGGACAATAAACAATAAACAAGCACATGGCTGAGGGTGTGTGACCTTCTGCCTCTGCATCTTGGTTTCCTTCTCACCTGTGTGTTAATAAATTTATTTTCTCCTATGAGTCAGGACTCTTGGGAAGTTTCTGTTCTCATTGCATTACCCCAGAAAGCCAGTATGTTATAGAAATAAGGGCATGGGAGTCATGGGATGGGGCCTCTGTTTTCTCATTGGTGAGGGGGGACTGCTGCTATTACTTAACCTCACACGCGAGGTGAAACTAAGTGAGCCAATACATAAAAGTGCCTCAAGGGGACAGCACTATACTGAGCTCTCCTCTCTCTGTATCTCAAGCAAATCCAAAGCCTCAGGCTATAGCCAGCAGCTGAGAAGCTACTTAATATTTCATGGAGAAAAAGGGGATGTGGGTAAGTCATATGTCAAAGGAAAAATCCTAGTTAGCCACTTTTTTCGCTCCCCAAAGTTTCCCTCAGGCAGCCACTGGCGGGAGCTTCACCTTAATCATACTGGCCTATCTTGAATGTTATCATCATGACAGTTTTAGTTTGTGATGATGATAGAAAGTCTTAGCAATAGCATTTTAAAATGAGGCAAGGGTTGTTCAAAGGCAACCAAACAACACTAAATTAAGTTCACCCAAGGCCCATATCTGGCATTTCTGCTTCTACTTGCCTATGGGTTGTGGGGGTCATGAACCCCAATTTTGAGGTTCATCAGAGCTTGGCCTGGTAAAGTGAAAGACAAAATGTGAGAGATGCTGGTCATGGAGCAAAAGGCTAGGTGTACAGCCAGCAAGGAGGAAGGCTCTTAAAGCAATTCTGAATGAAAAGGCAGAAGCAACATATCTAGAGGCTCGCTGCTCTGAGTGGGGATGGGCCACATGCGTGTTGGCCTGGTTGCTAGTCATTAGTGCAGACTCTGCCTTCTGACCAGATCTTCCAAATCCTCACGTGTGTGTTCACAAGATGCCCAGGTGAGCACATTAGAGTTGGAGAAGCATCATCTACGGCATATAGAGCAACAGCGTGCTCTTCCTATAGCCACCGAAAACAGATATCACAGCAACACCTGAAATGTCTGGCTTCAGGGAAGGGGAATGGGAGAGGAAAATGGAGAGAAAAGTTAATAAACAAAGTAAATTAAAACTAAAGTGGGAACTACACAAAGGCAGAGAATGTATTTTCAAGGAGAAAGAAGATCAATGCGGGCAGCTATTGTACAATTGTTGAAGATGTGGTTAAATTTCTCCTTCTCCCTCACAGTCCTCAAGGCCCAGAATGAATCTGTGGTCTGAGGACAAGCCTGAGGTCAGGGTCTCAGTATCCTGTAGCCCTTTCAATGCACTGCTTTGCTGAAGTTGGGTTGCTGTGCCAGACCTGTAAAAAGACTCACATACCCTATGTTTGCCGCTGCGTCCACTAAGTCCCAGAGCTCACGCACAGAGTCCTGTGGGAAAGAGGGAGGAGCACTTAAGACAGAGCATTTGCTAGGTACAAACACAAGAAGGGAAGCCTTTTCCATCTAGTGTCAATTCCCAGTCTAAGCAAAATTTCGGAGACTGTGAAGGGCAAAACAGATTAGTATGAATCTGAAAATAATTTTGCCCTCAGTGTTTCAGTACTTGGTGTTCAGTTCTGCCTATTGCCTTATATAGTTGCTTTCAAGCCCTGGATGAAGGGCTGGGAAAGGGCTCTTAATAACAAAAGCATGGTTTTAGAAAAAGCATCAGGGAAGGGAGGTGACGATGGGGAGAAGGGAGGTACCCAGACCACTCCAACAGCACCCAGAATATAAACTCCTCATTTATGAACCTGGAAACAGGACATTTTGTCATTCTTATTTTGCTTTTTTGTATGTGTTTCTTTCAAATCTTTGAAAATTGAGAACAATTCAAACACAACTTCTGAACTCTTCAGCTCAAAATCAGAAAAACTCTGAACTGAGAACATATTACCATTGACAAGTATCCTTCCAAAATGCTTCATGATGGAAATGTCACTAAAGCAACTCTGCCAGTCCCACCTGCCATCCTTCATTTGCATGGCCAGTGACAAAACACCGTGGTGGTAACAAGTGAGATAGGATTATTACAAATAGGAGAGAAGAAGATAAAGAAAATGAAGACTGATCCAGGGGACAGGGTGGAGAAGTACAGACTCCTCCTATTGGCAGCAGAGAAGAGATGTTTGGGGACCTGTCACCCTATAGAGAAAACCAGAGGCCTGGGGACATTATAAGGATTCTTTTCACTTTGCTTTTATTGTCAGCAGAAGACCACAAAAACCATTTTATAGACATTAATGAGGTCCTCCTTGTCCCTGAATATTATTATTCCTGTTTTATAGGTGGGTTAACACCTAAGGGTATAAAATGAATGAGTGATAGAGCCACCCATGTAAACCATAAGTCCTGCTTCTCCAAACCCAGTGATTGGCTGTTGAACATGAGCTGTAGTAAAAAGTCTCTAAAAGTGGAAGTAAAAAAAAGATTATATATATATATATATATATATATATATATATATATATATATATATATATATATATAATATATATAGGCAGTCTTTAGAATTCTGTTCTGTAATTGGTACTTTTTCATCTGTAAGAGGCACAGAGTATCTTTCCTGCTTATCTTGTAGAGTTTTTGAGAGGACCAAAATAAGTAAAAGGGATGTACAAATACCTTTTAAACTCTACTACTGGCTGCATACATATAATATTAGCTAATTCCCCTCACCCAAAACCTTTTGGGGACAAGAACTTCACTTCAAATGGCTCCACTGCTAGCAGCTGTCATTCCCCGCACCCATTTGTTTTGGTCCAGACCTTTCATTACCCAATGCAACTGCCATGAACCTTTTTATTTAGCCAGATTCCCCACTGCAGGCTTGAGAGCCTCTTCCCTGGGAGGCAAAGTTTTCACAGTCCTTGACAAAATGTTAAAAATAAAGGCAGTTGTACTCCTCCTTCCCCCTTTTGCAAAGCCAAATTCATTCATTTGAAGAAATTGTCCTTAATTGTGCGTTTTTCTCCTCTTTTGGGCATAAAATGACATTCTAACATTTGGTATTAAATTGATGATGACAGTGGATGGTAGTTTTTTTTCCTCCTTAATGTGTTTACTTAGAAAAACTATAAGTTGGCCGCTTTATGCAGGTTCTTTAGTTTTTTTTGTTTTGCTTTGTTTTGTCTTGTTTTTTAAAATTTTTATTGGTCCATGAAATTCCACAGTTTGGGAATCATTGCTAAATGCTGATTGCTTGCTTTCCAAAGGCCTGAACTTGTGCTGATAGGAAGCAATGAAATGCACATACTAGATCCTTTATGTGACACCGATGAGGAGAGGAATTTGGGCTGGGCAGCCTGTAACTTTGGAATGCAACTTTCCCAGAATTCAGGTAAGCAAGTGGGCACAGCAGAGCTCCTGCCAACAAGGGGCGACCGCCTGGACCCTGATTCAGACCTCCAAGGGTGGCCTCCCTGCAGAAGGGGAAGCACCCGCAGCCTAGGGCCAGGGTCTGTTCCCAGCATTCTTAGTTAGAGCTAACAGAAAATAACATTTTGCATGATCATTAGGGGTAATTCAAGCCATGCCGTGTTCGACAGGTATATTGCCCATTAATTAGAGCTTTGTGGGAGGGCCCGGCACTCTAACACCATTTATAGTGTTGTTTCTAAGGAAAAATGCAATTTGCTAAAATTTAATTCACTAAATTAAAATCAAACTCTTGAAATGGCTCATGTAAGGTAGGATCTGGGGCCCTTCCAAAAGACCCAACTGAATCAAAAAGCAGTAATTAGCGTTTCTGTCTTGTGTTCTTATGTGTTAACTCCATGGTCCTGGTGAGCCCTTTGAGGCAGATGGAAAGGCTGGGTTTTAGACCTGGAGGTCCTGTAGCTGCCAGCTATATATGGTCTGAGCTGTTATGGGCTCTAGGTACAAAATACATACTGCATCTTAAAGACATAAAAAGTAAAATATCTCTTTAATAATTTAAAAATATTGATTACACATTGAAATAATATTTTAGATATATTGTGTTTAAATTATAGTATTAAAATTAATTTCACCTGTCTCTTTTCACTTTTTAAAAAGTAACTATAAAATTTTTAATTTCATATGTGGCTCACGTTGTTTTTATTTGAAAGCCGTTCTCTAGATCTGAGATTGCCAAGCTACAGCCCACAGGTCAAACAGGCCAAGCTCATTCCCTGTTGTTGTAAATAAAGTTTTATCAAAACACACCATACACATTTGTTTCCATATTGTCCATGGTTGCTTAGGTGCGTAGTTGCACAGAGACCACACAACCTAAAATATTGACTATCTGGCACTTTATTGAAAGTACTTGCTGATGCTTGGTCTAGACTATTGGGGTTCAAATTCTGGTTTTCTGATTTACTAGCTATGTGACTTGGGCAAGTTTCCATGTGTTTCCATGTCTTATTGTGTCAGCGGGGGCAATGATAAAGCAGACCTTCCTCAAAGAGGTTATTGTGAGGGTCAAATGAAACAGTATGTATTAACCACAGTCAATATTCAATAAATTCATCATCTTATCACCTGACTGGGGATCTGAGAAGTTGTATGAGGTCCACAGTCATAGCCACGTAGTTCAAATTCATGTCTTCTAACCTATAATTAGTTATTTTATCCAAAGGCCCTATAAAAACAAAATAAAACAAAAATCCCTTAAAAGAAAAAGATTGGCAAATGCTGGGAGGATAAATTCATGGCTTGCATGTACCCCTCTCTTCCAAGATGTGCCTTAGAATCATTCTCCAGGCAGTAAACACAATTAAACTTGACATATGAGCTGAAACCTCTTTGTCATCTCTGCTCCATAGACATGGACTTCAAGATCGGTTGTATGGAAAACTCCAATATAAATCATTCTTAGCATATCAGATAAAAAAATGTGTTACACTTTTGGGATTTCCTTAGAGTTGTAGAGATTAAAAAAAACCCTTCTGGACACATAATGCAAATAGCAATACTTTGCATTTACAAAGTCTTGCAATTTATAAAAATTCATATAAAGTTAATAGTTATAGTTATTCTATTTTTATAGATGGGAAAATTAAAGATCAGAGAGTTGATTATTGGTCACCATTAGAAAGCTAGTAAGGCAGAATGTAGGCCCTGGTCTGCAGGCCCAGTGTTCTGTATCTATGGTCACTTTCCTTTAGACCAACTGAAATGCTTTAGAGGCTCACCGGTGTAAATTTGTGAAGCAAGCTGGGTATTTGTGTACTAACTCAGTAGGAAGAGTCTTTAGTTCCAAAATGTTTACTTTCTTCCATTTTTCTTGAAACATGTAGTCTTCTGACCTACCTTTTTCTTCTCCTAAACATTGATAATGATAAGGTGTTTTGATTAGTTATCACCGCTATTACAAACCATCCCAAAACTTAGACATTGACTATCTCTCACAATTTTATTGGTTGACTGAGATCTGCTGGGTGTTTCTTTCATTCCATGTGATGTTAGCCATAGCAGTGGTCTCCTGGGGGGCTCGACCAGGTGGGAGCATCCAGGATTGCTCACTCACATGGCTTTTGCCTGGGTGCTCAGCTGGGGTCGTGAGATAGAATGTTCTGTTTCTTTCTGGAAGACCTCTATAAGTGACGTTAGCGTCTCACAGCATGCTTGCTGAGTTTCAAGAGGAGGTGTTCCACGTGTATGACAGTGGAGCCTGCAGTCATAAGGCCCAGTTTCAGAAATTACATGGCATTACTTCTACCACATTCTATTGGACAGAGCAAATCACAGACCAGCCCGATTCAAGGGTGGGGGGTGGGGGAATTGACTTCGCTTTCCAATGGGAGAAATGACAATGAATTTACAGCCATCCTCAATTCACTACATATGGGTATAGAGAAATATGTCTCTGCTATATGAAAAACAAGAGAGTGAACACAACCATAGGTGGCCACTAACACTCAGCCTTGGTCTCAGATGAGAGGAAGCATGAGACCACGGCATTCAGAAGCCCAGGCAACTGGTGCCAATTGGGAATGCAGGCCCACCAATTCCAGAAGACACCTCACTTTCTGAGAGAAGGAGTATGAATTTTCATGGAAAGCTTCTGCTTTATCAATGTGAGCTCAACCTTTAAAATCAGATAGCAAGGGGCAAACTGACTCGTGAGCTTCCAGTTTTCAACATCTGCCTTACATCTTTGTGGGACAGTGCTTTCTTTTATGTGAACTACCTGTCAGCAAGACAGTTGTGAGCAACTCATTTATCAGAGAATGTCACAGCTTAGTGGTTGGTAGGACGAGGGAGGAGAAAAGAATAAGTTAATTATTGTGAGGCTGGGTAGTCGCCAAGCAAAAAAAGGCATGTCTATCACTTATTTACTAGTATTTGCTTGTAGGACAATAAATCAAAGTCTCGTGTTGGCCAGGAGAAGCAGCAGTGGCAACAGCTGTGCCAGACAGAGCAATCTTTTTTATATGATGAGTACCTGGGGAGGGTTGGTTTTCAGTTATTTCCTTTGGCTCTTATTAGATTCCAGGCCAGAAAAGACAAGGGGAGGGGAGGGTGAAGAAAAAGGCCTCAGCCCTTAGACACATTGCTGTCCACAACCGGATTGAAGAAACAGGCTGAGGCAGGAAGCCCCAGCTCAAAAAGACTCCAGCGTATGTCAGCCTGAAGACCCAGCCCTCTGTCTGGGCAGGAGGCCCTTCTGCCATCCCAAGCTCCTCTCACCATGAAAACCAAATAGCATTCCATTCAGCAACAACAATGAAAAGCCTTTCTGCACATAATAAAAAGATACCCATGTTGAAGAGTTCCCCACACAGACCTTGGCTGTGATTGGTGGTGGAGAGAGTATTTTGAAATCTGAATCTGGGCACCACTGCACACACCTCAGGATCCCCATTGTGTAGGGCCCCAGGCCTTCTGACAGGATTATTGAGAGGACAGATGTTGCCTTGGGGACAACATACACCTACAAGGATCTACTGGAAGGGCCTCCAGGGTGGGATAGGAGCCAGGGATCTCCCTTACTACTACCTTCCCTTCCACAGAGTATATATGTGTGCATGTGCCAAGAACAGAGGATACATCCTTCATCCTTTCACTCAGTTAATTCATTCAACAAGAGTTTATTAAGTAGCTGAAGGAGCAATGCCAGGTGCTCTTCCAGGCTCCAGGAACACAGCCCCTGTCCTTGAAATATACACAGGCTGTCCTTGCAGGACTTAGGCCTCATAACTCAGGAGGATGGGGTCATAGGTCAAGGGTCGCCCAGCTCCTCCCTGACTGCCAGGTAGGATAAGGGATGAGGCCGTCTCCACATGACCTCATTGAGCCATCAGGATGCAGTGGTTCTATTTTCCAAATGTAATAAAGAGGTAAGGTCAAAACTAAAAATATATATTTTTTAGCCCTACTTCAGAATGAAAAAAGATAGTCTGACAGGTATAATTTGGGTGATGAAAATGTGTTGTTTTTCAAATGTTTTAATTTATGAGAACTATTGGTCAAGATATTTGAAATTATGATCCTGTAGCAAAGTCCTTACGTGTGGGAAGAGCAGTAGAAACATGGAAATATGGAAGAAGAAGAATTGTAATTCTGGAGACAGAATCCTTATTTGTTAGATTTATTGCTGAATGGGAAAACTGAGTTTATTTTGCATATGAGTATTAGTAGAATGAATTAATACCTAATAACAGCTTGCATTAATTGAGCTCTTATTGTGAGCTAAATATTATCTTAATAACTTTGTATGTACTCTCATTTAATTCTTACAGGGACTGTCTGAGATGGCTACTTTTATTAGTCCCAGAGGTCAGATCCTCCCCCCAATGTCTCCTGGTTCATAACTGACAGAGCCTGGAATCAGACTTAGAAAACCTGCCTCCTGGAGGAACTTGTGCTCCCCGCTCTAAGTTTCAATTTATGGGAAAGGTCCTCTGCAGGGTCCAGAGAAGGTAAACAACAGCATATTGAGGTTAAGAGGCTGGGCTTAGAGTCAGAAAAGCCAGCTCTGAGCCCCCATGCCACAATTTGTTAGCTGAGTGATGTGGGCCAGGTCACTCCCCTTCCCTGTGGCCAAGTTCTTAATTTATTCTGCCTCTTACTCTTACTGTGTGCCAGTCAAAGTGGCCTGTGGGGGGGTGCCATGCATGGTTTGGGGGACTCAAAGATGAGTACAGCAAGGTCATTCCAGCAGCAGCACTTGAAGAAGAGGGGTACAGAGCTGTGAGCAAAAGACCACAGTCCTGAAAAGATGAAGTGGGAGAGATCTCCAGGTGAGAAGCCAAAGGCTCTCCAGAAAGATGCAACTGGACATGAAGAGGCAGAGAGGTGTGGCAGGGAATGGCTACAGGACAGTAAGAATGTGGTCACTTCCAGCAGTGAGGCCAGCGACCAAGAGTATGTTGGGAAGGGCCTTAAATGCTATGTCCAGGGCTGTTGCCTTGACTGAAGGAGTTGTTGGCGAGGAGCCAGCTGGACACAGAACCATAGCAGAGGAGTGACATAATCCAATCTGTGATGATCATCACCTCTGATGGCAGCATGAGAACATCGGAAGGGTTGGGAGAGCCAGCGAGGGAGTGAGAAGAAATGGAAAGGGTGAGAAAGCTGAGGCAGGTGCCTTTCTGAGTTTTTTCTTAAACCTGAGCTCATATAAACCTGTATCTAGTAAAATTTAAGTAATGTGTAATTATGGAATAAATTTCAACACCAGACTAGAGCTTCCTTTTTGTAATATATATATATATATATATATATATATATATATATATATACATACACACACACACACACACACACATACACACACATATATGTATATGTGTATATATATATTTACATATATGTATATATGTATATGTATATGTGTGTGTGTGTGTGTGTGTGTGTGTGTGTGTATTTTTTAAAGAGATTGCCTTTAAGCAAACATACAAGATAGCTTGGGAATGTTTAATGTATTTGAAAGAGCAATTAGTTTTTGAGTGCTTTCCCAGTTTCATGGATGGAAGCAATATGTGAAGTACAAACAGACTTTTTCTGCTTATCAAAGTAGGTTTGTCTACAGTGTCACCAGCAACACACTGTTATCCATGAATAAGTACTTCTCAGTTTGGAAACTATAAGACTACATGGCTACATCTCTTAACATATATTGCACAACAGAATCGTTTCCCTAAACCTTTGTCTGGGTTCACACCACTCCCCCATTGGAACACAGCAATGCAATTTAATTATAATCTCCAGTCAATTCCATTTTAGTACAATAAAACTTAAAGGGACTTAATGGCCAGCAACTGAAGGTTCTGGTGAAATTTTCGTCTAGGAAAAGATGTGGAAGATAAAGCTTTTGATCAGCTCTGAGAGCAGCCTTGCCTGCAGGCTGACATGGTGGTCTGGACTTCCTCGAGTTTATAGGAATGGCCCTCCTGTCCTGGCCTTCCCGCAAAGCCACAGCCACATCTGCGGTACCTCTGGTTTTAGAGTCTGCAACTGAAGCACTAAACATGTTACATTTGTTTGCTGTAACTCACCCCTAATTTTAGTGTTTTTTTCTTCTTATTCCCATAGGGAACCATCTATTTTAGTTAGATAAATGGTTCATCATCTATTGCAGTTGACTTCCTTTTATGATCAATTAGTTTGAGGCTGTCAGCGCTGCTTCAAAGCCACTATGTATCTTTCACACCCCTCTACCCTGTAATTTATAAGTACTATGGGTTTCAAAAAAAGAAAGAAAGAAAGGAAGAAAAAAAGAAGGAAGAAAAAAACCCTGCAGTACTTTTATTAGCTGCTGAAATGCATTAGGGTCCATACACTTTGAACTGCACAGAAGAAGATAACCATGCCTGTAATTGGAATGACTCTCATTGGTCCCCTCTCGGTTCCCTTTACTAACCTCTGCATTGTTTTATCCCCAGGATTTATTGATGACCTGCAATAGCCCTCTCCCAGGCTCCGGCCTGCTGGGGTGTTTGTGGGGGAAAGGGCAATGCGCGTGGCCCACTCCCTGACCCAAGCTGCCCCATAAATCAGGGCCCGCATTCGTCTGTGACGGTGAGCCAGATGGCAGCTGTTGTTGGAGGAGCTCAACAGGAATCAAGGCCTGTGATCTTTCCTGTTGCTAACAGGCCTGATTTTTTATGGCTGTCAGCATCCTTGGAATGGCTGAGGGAGGCACGGAGGGAGGTTGCGGGAGGGAGGGTGGGGAGTGTGGAGTAATGGCTCTAGATATCTACTTTCTTCTCCCAAGGGGGCAAGCCACAAAGGTCTTCTCTCTTCCACATTGGCCAGGGGCTTGGCCTCATACTCTGTTTCTGAAGAAGTTTCCTAGAGTGTGTGAATGACAAGGCTAAATGTAACCAAAACCTTCTAGAAAGGAAAATGGTAGTCAGCTTCCCTTTGCTGTTGGTACATAGACCCTTAGCATCACCCCACTTTAAAAGTGACAGCTGGCCTTTTCCTTTGGAGTGACAGTCTAAAACACAGTCTTGTTTCCCCAAATGTCTTTGATGTGGAAATAAAAGCAATTACTTGAAACTACTTGGTGGGTCCGACAATTGGATTTTTTGTTTTTTCAGAGTTGATGAACAGAACATTCAGGATAGGTGAAAAGGTAAGTTGTAAGGATAAAGTATGAAAAGCAAAGAGCTTGCCAGACACGAAGAAGAAATTGCAATCAATGCCGAGGTACCTGAGGAGGGGCATTAACGGCCGAGACCCGGCCACTTAGATAGAGCTGGACCACAGCGGGTGCAGCGGCCTGAACACCAGCGTGGAGTAAACAGTTTATTAATGGTCCTTGTGTGGTCCAGAGGCTTGCCTCCAACAGACTCGACCTCCCAGCTAGAACAGAGTTGACCACGGGGCAGGGCTGTGTGGCCAACACCAAACAGAGCCTGCAGAAGCCCGGAGGAGATAGTAATAGAATCCCAGATGCAGCCAAGTGGTTTCCAGGCAGGAGAGTGAATCAATTTATTTATTTATGTAGGGCTTGAAGCTAGCCTCAGACCACAGGGACACTAAGCTTACAGATAAAGCAGACACACCCAAGAAATCACATGCAGAAAGTTCCAGTGGACATCCAACTTCTTAGAGACATTGGGGTCCACTGAGACTCTTGCTATACCTCTATTTGCTGCAGTGAAATTTAGTTTGAAGCCAAATGTCCACTTCTCAAGTTATGAGTCCACTGGCAGAAATATAAATGGACGATGGTTCTATTCCCACTTAGGATCCTCTGTAGGCCAGTGATCTGACAACCACAACTCTCATAATCTCCAGAGAGCTCAGCCATTCAAAAGAGAAAATGATTAAAATAGCCTCAAGGACCTTTACCAGTACAGAACTGGCTGGGAAAAAAACCATTTAGTGTTTTCAGAAAGGGCAGGTACTCTGCTGTTCCCTGTACCAATCACCAGGTGAGGCTCTAGGTGATGTCGTTGAGGGGGTCAGGATACAGTTTACACCTTTCTGATTGATATAGCAGACAGGGAGGCAGGGACACCGGTTGTCTGAGGTATTATTTCTTCAGAGTATGGGCTTTTAGACTGCTGAGTCACCTGTGAGATTTGTTGTTGACTCATCATGTAAAAATGGTAGTGAGGCCCTCCCTTTATCCTTCCCTTCTTCTGGGCCCACCTAAGCAGAGGCAGCAGAGGTGCAAAAGAGGCAGAAATATTTTATTCCTCCCTGATACAACTGCTCCTATCAGGCTCTGTTTAGATCGCTCCCACTTCAACTATAAGGCTTTCAGGAAGGCTTTTTTAATATATAACACATATACTTCTATTGAGCTTTATAGGGAGGGAAGAATCCAGCAAGATCCATCCCTCCAGGAAGGGAAGTCCCATACCACAGTGAGAGTCCCGGGAATCTGAACAGGTAGAAGACCTATTGAGGGGGCGCAGAATAATGACCCCCAGAGATGTCCATGCTATAATCCTTGGAACCTGTGAATATATTTCCTTATATGACAAAAGAAGCTTTGCAGGTATGATGAAGTTAAAGCTCCTGAAACAGAGAGATTATCCTCGTGGGTCTGATGTGATCACCAGGGTACTTATAAGGGAAAGAGGGAGGCAGGAGAGGCAGAGAAGGAGACGTGACAATGGAAACAGGTTGAAGTGATGCAATTGCTGGCAGGAAGGGGCCAAGAGCTAAGGGATATGGACAGCCTCCAGAAGCTGGAAAAACAAGGAAACAGATTTCCCCCCAGAAACTCCAGAGGAATGCAGCCCTTCTGACACCTTGATTTTAGCCTAATGAGATCCATGTTGGACTTCTGATGTTTAAAACTATGAGATAATAAATTTTTACTGTTTTAAGCCTCTAAGTTTGTGGTAACTCGTCACAGCAGCAACAAGAAACAAACAAGCTCTCAATTCATGAAGTGGTCTTTACATGTGATAACCTCACTCTGAAAAAAGGTTATTTCTCCTCACACAGACTCCCAGCTCCCCACTGTGATTTGACACCACTGGTGTCCTGAACAACTCAGGAGGAAAGTTAAGAGCTGAGGTAGAATTTATTGTTTGAGTACAGATTCAGTAGGTACTCTAACAATCAGAATATAATAAGTCTCATATATGAGAGCCAAGGACAAACAAGGGGGCAGAAACTCAAAGTGGGCATCCACTTTCATTCTGGGGTAATTTTGCTGGCACAAGAGTGTTTTGTAAAGTGCCCTCTGGGCATCTCTGTCTTATAGTACCATGTCTGAGAAAAAAATGTGTAACAAAATTTTTCTAACTGATATATCTGACAAATCTGATTTAAGCAAACACAGAAGGACACAGAAATCCACACACAATTTGATCCTTGCTAAGTTTTATTTCAGCTGATATATTGAGCTTGGCTTTGTATATAGCTCAATATATAAAGGCAGTGTTTGGAGCATAGTCTACGGAGTCAGAGAATTGAGAGTAAATAAACAGCCTCTTTTCACACTAGCGAATGACCTTGAGTAGTTTACTCATGTCTCCAAAACTCCATTCCCTCGAGTAGAAGGAAGCTAATTCTAGTCCTTACCTTCACAGCATCATTGAAAACATTAAATGGCGTTGATGGCCACTAAACCTTTATCACTGTTCTCAGCACATGAGCACATAATTGGTGCTCTACAAATGTGAATTAGTTTCTATTTTAATAATTGATTTGTGGTGGAACTCAGTGTATAGTTTAATTAATTATTAAATTAACTAAGCTCATAATCTGACCCAAGGGGGTTGAAAGTGGCAATGATAAAAATAATATATATTTATTAATCGCTTGCTATGTGCCAGACACTCTTTGGAGCATTTTACGTATAAAGTAATGGAAGCTCAAGGAGTTTGAATAACTTTCCTGGGTCACGTTGCTAGTTAGCAGCAGAACTTGGATTTGAACCCAAACGGTCTGAGCTCATAGCCCTGCTAACGATTTTGCCATGCTGACTCTCAAGGAAGACCCTCTCACAGCTTATACCATGATCTATACAACTTCAGAAGGGCCAGCAGGTTTATGTCTGCTCCTGATTTCCTTATCTCTTATATGTTGGTGTGATGCCTTGGGCATTTTCCTAAAGGTTATATTAATAACTTGGACATGCTAGCCAATAAAAACTTGGCTTTCCAGTGGAATGTGAGAAGAGATGTGAAGGAAGGTAAATGGTTATTTAGGCAGGTGTGCTTGAGGTAAAGTCTTCCAGGCACTTCTCCAGCATCATGGTTGGGGTAATCTCCATGACTATTGGTTATAATTTAGGAATAACTTAGCATTGTTTTCTGGACACAAGGTGAGTACCTGGGTAGTCTTTTGTAGGTAGTCTTTTTCAAGATTACAAGCCAGAGTGACTGTGCTCTCTAAGAGTCTGGAAAATGTGAGTGGCTGGGCTCAAAGCAAGCCACCTTAAGGAAGTGGGTGAAAACTTTGAGAAATGAGAATCATTTGAAAAAAATCCAGGAAAAGTAGAAATTAGGAAAAATGGTTAATACCAAATGGCCTAGTGATTGAAGAACAAAGTTATCATGGACACTCAGGAAAAACTAAATCCTGGAAAAATTAAGAATCAAATTCCAAAAACTGTAAAGAGAAGTGAACAGAATGATTAAAATTGCAGCTCTTGATGGGAACTGAAGCAGGAAGATTTCAGGATGAGATGGTGAATTGGGCTTAAAGACCTTTAATATCCCTTCCAACTCAGATTCTATGATTCTATTAATGCTTCATATCAAATAAGCTACCAGAATTTCCTTTGCTCAAGATGGCAGCTGCTCCGTCTGACCTAGAAATAAAATATTTCTGAGTAGTTTCCACATCAACTGAATCTTGTCTGCCTTTCAGGTCCCAATACTTGAGGAATTCCTTTCTTC
Source organism: Macroglossus sobrinus (assembly GCA_004027375.1). NCBI lineage: Eukaryota > Metazoa > Chordata > Mammalia > Chiroptera > Pteropodidae > Macroglossus > Macroglossus sobrinus. Next base: position 84,626 of record PVKZ01002113.1, read on the forward strand.
CTCTTCTCCATCTTGACTCTGCCTCCTCTCACTGCCCCCTTCCTTCTCCTACTCTCCTCCTTTCTTTTTTCTTCCTCTTCTTCTACCTCTCCCTTAACCCCTCTTTCCATGTCTCCTTCTCTTATCCTTTTCCTCCACATTCCTTGATTAGATATCTGGCTATAGAAATAATTTAATTCCAACAGGATACAAAGCAAATGACTTAGAAGGCATGAGTATGATAGAATACCATGTTGACACTCTGCAGTTGGTGGTGCATAGAGAAGCATAGTAAAGACAAGGACCTTCTGCTGAAAGAGACAAAATTTAAAAAATATATTTTTTGGTGTCATACTTGGAGTTTAGCGCTAACAGTTTTAATTTGATAAAATAAAATTTGAAAAAATTAAAGTGAGTTTCTTATGCACTGTGGTGTGGTTAGGCTGTACTTGGTATTTAAGAAAAACTGAGTGTGCTTTAGTTAATAAAGCTCATGCTTTGATTCATAGTGAGGCAGCTGCAAATTTTCATTACACGATAATAACATTTCAGTTACAATTTGTGAACCCTGGTGGGTGCTATTGCTCTGAATGTTATTTCCATTGGGTAATGTTGTATTGAGGCCTGGGTTTTGTTAATATTTTCAGAATCTTATCTCAGCTATCACATGTTTTAAATACCGGGAAGAGTTTAATGCAGAAGCCAAGGTTATGCAGATTACATGAACTGCATTAAAATGGACTATTCTTCCTCCCTTGTCAGTTATGCTGCAGATTTGGAGAGTCAGCGACTTTTGTCTCAGAAATAAGCAGACAGAGCAACTCAGTGCAAGCAGGGGCCTGTAGGAAGAGGTAACAACCTAATTAAACAATTGAACAATGGAGAACTGAGAGGATAGAACCAAGAATAGAGAAAAATAAATGGATGGTAGAATAAATAAGGTAAAGTTGATTGTGTATCCTCTTAAGCCCTTCTTGCACACCCCAAATATCCTATTCAGTACATCATTCATTTATTCATTGCCACCCATCCTATTATTACTTTCAAGAGAGATTAAGAGATAATGGAACATCAAAAATAAAAGCAACACCATGAATGAAATAAATCAGGGGAGCATACAGGAGGCAAACTAAGACATGAAGCTAATGGAAGAGTTAGACAAGGGAACATTGTTTCTTCCAGTTTAATGCAATCAAGTCCCAAACCGTCACATTTCAAATCTTTTGAATCTGGTTGTTGGCCTATGTGTGCTTTTGCTGCTTGCTAAAAAATAGAATAAAACCAAGCACTTTGTTCATTGTCATGCACTTTACTTCAGCGAAAATAATGGCAGAAAAAGGAAATGAGGAGAATGCTGAGTTCTGTAGGTGTGAAAATGAAGAGAATTAACAAGGGGTGAGAATCAAATGGATTAGGGTGGGGGAAATGGGGAGAGGAAGCCACACATAAAGGGTTGTGCAGAGGGGAGCATCACGCAGGGGAATGGATTCTTATCTGTGCTCTCTGATCATCCCAAGCAAATTCTACCAGAACGTTCCATATTCCACTGAATTCTCTCTTTAGAATCTGTCTCCCTCATTTGTCTATCAATTGCCTTCTAGGGACATTTCTAACCAATAGAAGATGTTCTAGAAACGCTATTGGACTGAGGTCTAAAAGTTATGAATGGAAGAATAAGTATAAGGAAAAACATAAGTTATGTGAGATAGAAATCATACAAAATAATAGTAAGAAACAAATAGCAAGGGACCAAAAAAAATGTCTTTCAGGTGTTGGTGTGGATTTTTTCTTCTCTGGAAATTTTTTCCTGACCTTTCTGGAACAAAGGCCCCCTACTATTGGCTTCTATGACACCACACACTTTCTTCATCACAGTTCACAGTGACCTGAACTGTGGCTGCCTAGTTGTATTTCATCCTTCTGTACATTAAGCATTGCACACATGATAAGTGTGTCCATCTGGCTTATTATGATGTTCATAGAATCTAGCACAGTGCCTGGCTTATCACAGTTGCTCAATATATTATTTTGAGGCAACCAACTGAATTGAAGAAGATATTTACAAATGATACCTCCAATAAGGGGCTAATATCTAAAATATGTAAAGAACTCATACAACTCAACAATGACAAAACAGTCTAATTAAAAAATGGGCAGAGGACCTGAAGAGACACTTTTCCAAGGGTAACATACAGAAGGCCAACAGATATATTTAAAAAATGCTCAACATCTCTGGCTATAAGGGAATTGCTGATCAAAACCACAATGAGACCTCATATCTCTGAGAAAGGCTATTATCAATAAGACTAGAAATAACAAATGTTGGAGAGGATGTGAAGAAAAGGGAAGCCTTGAACACTGCTGGTAGGAATGTAAGTTGGTGCTACCACTATAAAAAATAGTAGGGAGGTGCCTCAAAAAATTAAAAGAAGAACTACAATAGAATCCCTCTTCTGGATATTCTCCAGGAATATTTGAAAATACGTATTTATAAAGATATATGTACCCCTAAGTTCATTGAAGCATTATTTATGGTAGCCAAGACATGGAAATGACCCAAGTGTCTTTTGACAAATAACTGGATAAAGAAGAGGTGGCACATATACACAGGAGAATATTACTATTCAGCCATAAAAAAGACAAACTATTGTCATTTTCAACAACATGGATGGACCTTGAGAGTATTATGCTAAGTGAAATAAGTCAGGTGGAAAAGAGCAAGAACTGTATGATTTCACTCATGTGTGGGATATAAAACAAAAAGCAACAAATGAACAAACAAAACAAACAAATAAACTCGTAGATGAAGATAATAGAATGACAGTTACCAGAGGGGACGGGGCAAAGAGGGTGGGTCACATACAAGGTGATGTAAAGACAGGGAACTTCAGACGGGGAGCATACAATAGGGTACACAGATATTGTATTATAGAGTAGTACACCTAAAATTACATAATGCTATTTACCAATGCTATCCCAATAAATTTAATAATAATATATATATAACTTAAAAATACACATTATTTTGAATGAATAAGAAAATGAGACAAAAGTTAAAAAAGAGTCTCATGAAGAAATAAGGAAATTTGTTTTAAATGTGTTGAAGGTGTGAGACAATGTTTAGGAAACTTTGAATAAAGAAATTTAATTTGAAAATAAAAAAATAAAGCTGCTTTCATGAAAATTAGAGAAGAGTGCTATAATAATAAAAATATGGTGTGGACTTTTAATTTCTTTATAAAATGGCATTAATAATCACCTCCTTTTAGGTGCTTTGTGAGGATTAAATGACACTGTGTAAAGTTTTGAGCATTTGTTGGCTACTACAATTAGTTAAGGCTGTTAGGTTTAAAATGATAGGAGCCCAGTTTTAACTTATTTATGGGGGAAAAGAAGAAGGGGTTTGCTTTACTGGTTTGTGTAACCAAACCTAGAGGTGGGAGGGGAGTGTGAGTGCTATGAGGACCCCCTGATTCTCTTGGTTTGGTAAATTCATCGTCTCCAACTCCAGCTGTCTCCACAAACCTGCCTCCATGGCTGCCAGCAGCTCTAGACTCACTAGTCCACAGTTTCACAGGTAGAGAAGAAAATTAAGCTTCTCTCTCTTGACCCCAATTAAAAAAAAAAAAATCCCAAGAAGGTCTTTGGTGAGTTCCATTCCAATTGTGTCCTCACCTCTTGTGTTCCTCAGCATGCTCAGGGACCTGACCGACTATGAGTGCCCTACTTTGCATCAAGGATCACCTTTCAAAAGAAGGTAAGGAGGATATCGTATTAGGCCAAGCAATCATCAACTTGTGTCTATGATGGTCAAAAATGGAAGCTATTAATGGCAGTAGGAGTAATAATAAATAAAGGAGAGGAAATGATCAACTTTTGCTTATTTAGCAATATGGTACCTGCCCCTGATCTCTGCTCTGTACATGATAGTTCAAGGAATTGGAAACCACACATTGCACTTGGCAATATGTCCAAGTATGATGGATTTGCCAGCCACACACACTCAAGGTGGCTGACCTTGGAGCTGCTTCTCTTTCCCCTTCTCTTGTTTGAATAAAGAAATGTTAAGTTCCACAAAAGTAGGCACTTGCCTTTTATTTCCTTTTATTTCCTGTTGTATACCTTGCCTTACTCACAGAGTGTCAAGTTCCCAATAAACATTTACTGTTTTTTAATAATCAAATGAGCAAATTGATGAACATCAACCATGTTGCAAAATAAACACTGTGTCAAAATATTTTCTGTGAAAGTAACTCATTGAAATAATTGAAAATTTTACTTCAGAAATGTCTCCTAAACTAGTTATACCTATTTATTAGATGCCTAAGATGTATAAATCTCTGTGTTTGGCACACTTCCTGAAAAGAACAGAAGATCTACCTGCTGAGGTTCCAATTAAATGATTTCTTTATTGTTTCTAAAGTAAGCTATTTTAATATTTCTCAGTGAAAGATTAATTTATCCTCTTGTATTTCAGCTCTAAACCCTTTTTGCTAATCTTACATGTAAAATATAGTTTGAAAAAGCATAGAAACTCAAAGAACACATTTACAAAAGAGCTCATCAACAAAGGGACATTAACACAGTACTCATGAATAGCTAAGTTGGGGGGTGGGCAACAAACAAAGGAGTAAATGAATTCATGTGCAGTGGGTCTGGAAATGTTCCCTCAGCGAGGTGAGTTTGGAGTCACATTTTAAAGGAAGTTAGAACCATGCATTGAAGTTAGGAGCGGGGACACAGAACCAGAAAAAGAAATGATCTAATCACAAACACGAATTTTAAAGCAAGGTAGAATGATCTCTTTTTCGTCTTAAGGAAAGAATATTGCCTCTGAGATTAAGGAGGGGAAAGGAAGTAGGGTGTGAGAGATATGATGGGGAAACTGGTGGGAAGTTGTGCCAGTGAGCTCCCACCTTTCTCTGGGCTGTTTCTAGAAGCAGGATTGCTGTGAGAGTTTGGCACCGAGAAGAGGACATGAGAGGTCAAGACCAGAGTAGCTGTGGTGTGAGTTCTGGGGAAACACTGACAGGCCATGGAAAACTGGAATCTTTTAGAGCAGCAGAGATAATCACTGGGGTGGTTGGGGAGAGATATCGGGGTAACTAGGAGAGGCAACACAATACACGTGAGCCATGTTGAATGTGAATCCAAGTGTCAATATGGCTTTACAAAAGTGACTAGAGTGAAAATAAAATTCAAGAAAGAGAGAGAAGGTACTCACTAGTCTGGATGGCTGAAGTTATGGTTCAGTAACAAACAATTTCCCCATCTCCATGATTCCAATAACAAAGGTTTGCCTTTTACTGACCCTTCTGGTTCATTGTATGTGGGCATCAAAATCACTGTGGACCTGTGATGATGAGAGAGCCAACCTGAAACATGCTGCCACCATTGACAAGACTGGGCAAAGGGAATCTTTCACTGTGGTGCTCAAAGCTCTCACCTGGAAGTGACACCCCTCTCTTCCATGCATATTTCATTGTCTAAAACAAGTCATTTGGTCATGGCTAACCTCAAAGTTTCTGACTGTCTCCTCTTAGTTTGATTTCCTAATAAAGCACACTTCAAATTCTCAAGCTTAACACTGGCTATTTTTTTAAAATTTAAAGTTAATCTTTATCTGAATTTATTTTAATATATGTTCTGTGATGAGTCATCTTCTATGCTAAAAGAAGGACCATGTTACAATAAAATATCCTTTGGAAGACAGAGGTATCAGATCGAGAGGCTGATATGGTTAGTAAACTAGCCGTGGGGAAATCTCTGAATAGAAGCACCTTTGCTTTGCATTGTACAAGAGCAGGTCCAAAGGCAGTGGTGCAGCAGAGAACCAGGGAAGGCCTTCTGAAACATGTAGCAGCCAGTGAGGGCAAACAGTGCGCCTTCTGACGAGTGTGGCCATGCAGCGTTTGGTAATATGTGTGTCTCTGTCTCTGATTGGTGGTAAGGCACTTGGGACAGGAAAGATATGCCTCTTGTCCAGTTCTTTGCTCCAAGGTTAATGAAATAACATGTCCTTTAGGGACTGAAATTTAAGATTAAACATAATGGTTTGGAGTGGTAATATGCAACGATTCTTTGAAGGAGACAGGCTAAATCTCAAGCCACTCAAACCTGTATGTAACTTATTCACCTATGTGTCAAAAATGTGTTGAGTATCTCTTATGGATCATGTACTGTTGTAGGCACTAGAGGTGTAGTGGATAGTGTGAGATGTCACCCAGGGTCCCCTTCAGGAATGAAGCTGTTGGGAGTACTGCTGACATATGGCCCTCAGCTGTCAGCACCTTTGGGGACCACCATGGTACAGAAAGCTGCCTCCCTCAAGATCAGGTCCCCTTTAAAGAGCAGCTTCATTCAGTGACTAATCAATGAGGGGCAATATCCCAGGCAAAGAGAGGACACACATACGGGCCCTGAGGTAGATATAGGCATTAGGAAGGTGAGGAAGAGGGCAAAGTGCACAATGGCTGAAGTGGCACCAAAAAAGGTGAAGTCACCATGAGGTCAGTAAGGCAGGTGAGAACAGACCATAGAAGCCACTATTGGCCATGTGAGCACTTTGGATTTTATTTTAAGGGCAATGGGAGATAGGGGCTCACTAGTCCATACAGGGGCTTTCTGTGACTTAGAAAAAATTTTCTCCCAAGTAAGACAAAATTTTTAAAAAGTTTAAGTTAATGATTAGTTTAGCACACGATTTGAACAACCCTTACAGTATTTCTCCTGGGGACAGCAGAAATGCAGAAGGCTGACCACGCAACTGAGACATATAAGTGAGGAGAGAGGAGAGAGGGATATGAAGAAAGATCAGCTCTGGAGTTTAATCAGCAGCATCCAGCCTTGGTTCATCCAAACAGTGGTTCTATAATTCAAACTGCATTTAAATCAATGGCCAGACATATGCATCCTATTAGGAATTAGGCAAAGTTGCTGCTGTGAGGATGTACCCCTTGACTCAGCCTGTCTTTCCCCATGTGCTCAACTCATCACCCCTCGACAAGGGGGTGTACATGCAATCAATAGTGTGCATACACTCCTCCCCCCACCTGTACATGTCCGAAGTTGTTTAATGCAGCTGGAGAGGGCAGTGTTTCTTTGGATGGTTAGTTCTATATCTCTAAATAAAATGCTGTATCTCTTATATCAGATAGGAATTGTGTTCAGCTGCCAGTACAGAGATCCAACAAAAGCTGCTTAAATAAGATAAAGATTTGTTTATCTCTCACATAAGAGAATCCAGACACAAGGAGCAAAAAGATAGAAAGAACTTGGATTCCAAAAGATTATAGAACCAACACAGGAATCCCGGACTCTCTACATCTGGCAAGAAAGAAGACAAGAGAAAGGAAAAGGGGAATGCCTCACATGCTTTTTGATCTTTTAAGGAGATTTCTCATAAATCCTACCAACTTAGGCTCAAATTTCATTGATCTGAAATTAGTTACATCTCTCCACCTCTGTTCTGAAAGAAATATATCATTATTTGTAATTAAATTAATAATCAACAATTTTATTTTTATGACTATTTAAATATTGTGCACTCCAGCTCCAAAAAATGAACTACTTCTTTTCTTGTAAAAAAACATTTCTTGTAAGTCTTTTGGTTTTTCCTAGAATTTTGACTAGCCTTTTTTTGTGTGTGTACTACCTGCCATTAATATACCTTCAGCTTCCCCCAACAATCCCTTGCCCTAGATACCATGGTAGCAGGTAGTCTCTGTTTTTTCTTCCACACAAAGTCCTTTCTCCTAGGACTTTCCGTTCTTTGGTCTACTCCCCTACGGGTTGATCTCAGAGTGTGTTGCACAATTGTCACACCTGGACTTGCCTTTCTCACTTTTGTGGGTTGAAGGTATTGTGTCCTGGGTTTCATATATTCTTCTTTCTTGATTTACTCCCACATGTTGCTGGAACTTTCCTGATTAATTACTTCTAGATCAGCAACTAAAGAGGTACTAGACTACTCATCAGACAGACAGAAAAAAATGAAACATAATCCCTGTCTGGAAGGTTTCAAAGCCCAGTGATAGAGACAGACATGTAGAAAGATAAGCCATAATCCGTCAGTGCACAATGTGCTCTGGTAGCTAAAGTATGAGGGAGTACGTGAGAAAGAGCGATGGAATCTATCCGTAGAATCAAGGAAGGCTTTCATAATAAGTTGACACTAGGTTTTGAAAGAAGACAAAGCATTTGCTTAGTGGAGAAGTAAAGGAAGAAAATTCCAGGTAGAGGAAACAGCACGGGCAAATGATAGGTGGCATGAAAGACAAAGCCAATTAGAGGAATGGCAAATTCGGTGATACAAAGAAGCATAAAACACATAGGGTAGAATCAATTAGCTTAGTGAAGTAGGTTACAGCCAGAGGCTACAGGAACTAGTATATACCAAGTTTCAAACACCCTATTTATAAACTTATAAGCATGTCTTATTTGCAAATGGTGGGTGGGCTGAGCAGATCTATAAATGTAGGTATTAAAAAACCCAAACATTTCTGTACAAGAAATAAAGTCTCTTCAATTCTGGTTGTTGGTTTTTCAGCCCCAATTAAGATAGAAGAAGCTAAAGTGCTTTCATCAGGCCTATGTCTCCTCCACCAACAGATTGCTTAAGGTTTCTCAAGAGATAAAGAGTTTTATTAGAATGTGAAAAAGAATAATTGGTTTAATTAATCTAGTATGCAAAATCTTTGGTGTTCCTACAGCACTATGAAATGTTAGAACTCTAAGCAAGTTAAGATCTTTCTAGCTTTCAAAACCTTCCCTACCTTAAAATGCTAAAAATGTTTCTTACTTGGATGCATACTCTGCTTTCCTTTTAAAAGACAGAGCTAGCCTGAGTCACAGAGGATAGAGACCCTCCCCCATTCCACCTTTCCAGATGATTGGGTTTATTCTCTATTTGCAACATTTTTAAGAGCTTCAAAGGGGGCTAGGGCAGACATAACCTCACCTCATAGACTCCTGGCTCCACATCACAAGTCTCCTGGGTATTTTTACAATATTATTGGTTGAAAACATTTAAAATATCTTTCCTCCATAAATGCATGGGTATATAGTTTCCCCTTTTTCCTGCAATGCCCACATTATAGGTAGGAAGTAGCTGATTGGACAACTGTTTTATGGAGAGGCTCATACCTGGAGAAAAAATATCTGCATGTCTCTTAATGGTAGAATCCAGAATAAGGTATTTCATGGTTATCCTCTTATCAAATTATTTTTTTGCCCTTAAAGATCAAGTTTTAGTGATTTTATAATGATAGCTCTTTAGGAAGAATCAGAGAGAAAAATAATTAATTAAATTTGTTGGTGGAATTGTGGAAGTGTGTGTGTGTGTAGGGGCAAGGTAATACTAACAATATTTTGAAATCTGCTCCTAAACCTAAAACCTAATTTGTAAGATTTTAATGAATAATTTTAAGTGTTGGATTCACTCATTTAAATTTTCAACTAATTGTATGTGTGTCTGCCTTGATGCTGAGCACTTGCCTGACAACGAGAACAAAATAAACAAGGAAGCCCTGCCCTCAAAAACCTCAGTGGTCCATTGGCTGGTGCCTGAGGAACCTCTCTTGCCACATGCTGTCATCGGTGCCCTGTAGAATGAAGGGGTTTGAGCCTGCGCATTCCTACTCTCCTGCTCACATGTTTAGATTTAATTTCTACCCCTAAAATGAAATCTTCTGTCTAATTCAGCAAGTTCCACTATTATAAAATGTCTTTGATTTTATTTTTAAAAGGCTTTCTGGTCATGGCTCAACTACAGATAATTTTCTTTAGGTACAATCTACTTTACTGTGGTTTTCCTTGGCTCAAAAACTCCAGCATTGCTGTTGAGGAATCTCCTTACTTCTAGAAAGGAGTGGCAACTGCCCCAGGCTCCCATTACTGTATATATATATATATATATATATATATATATATATATATATATATATATAGTGTGTATAATATATACTCATATATGTAAGTATAATATATGTAAGTATAATATACTTTGTACACATATACATATATATTTATATAAATTTATATAATTTATATTATTTATATAAATTTACATTTCTGTTTGTGACTCTTCTCCAGACTCAAAAAAATGCAATATTGACAAAGAAATTAATACATTAATTGATTTATGGCTCCAGATTTCACAACTCAGTGAATAAAAAAAAATTTTGTACTGACTAAAGATGAATGTCCCTGTGATATCCTCATCTCTAAGCTTGGGAGAAAAGCATCCTTTGCAAATGATGTTATACAATTCTAGTGATAAGACAGACCATTTGGAGTTAACTTGACCCAAATCCCCACGTGGCAGACAGAAAACATCTGCATGGGGAGAAGCCTGTCCTGACAGCCAAATCCCTACAGTGCTTATCAGTTTTATGAAAACAGTTGTTGGCAAATATCCATTCCACCGTGTGCCCCAATTTGATACCTTGCATCCTAGGGGCAGGGTGCTGTAGGATGTCCCCTAGACAATGGTAGTCAGCCTTATCGGCACATTGGAATCACTTGAGGAACTTCCAAAAATACTTCTGTTGGGGTGCTACCTACAGAGGATCTTCCCTGAGCAGTATGGGTGAGGCCCAGCCTTGAGTTCTTAAAAGGTGACTCCATAGTCCAATCAAGTTTGAGAACCACTTGGTGGAGTCATCAACCCAGAGGTACTTGATATTTGGGGACAGGAACTACCAAGGTGGCCTGTCTTCTCTCTCTTCATTCTTTTTCCAGAGCAAAAGACTGTGGAGAGCAGCAGGACAAGGAACGTGTGGTACCATCTAGAAGTCCACACACTCTAAAAGGGAGCCGATGGCCAGGCAGCTGTGGCTGTGTGGATGCTGGCGCACACCCAGCCCAGAGCCAGTGTGTACTGTTGGAATCCTGTAAGGTAGGCTCCTAGGAATGCAAATGAGGCGGCCGACCCTTTCTGGGTTCTTGTGCCAGAGCAGGCAATCCCAGAACCAAAGGGTGGGGATACTCACAAAAAATCCAAAGGACAAGAGAACTCTGTTTTAGCAGATTCGTTTATAAGGAAAATATCAGAAGCAAAAGGCACACATGGGAATATTGTTATTGGAAAGAGCATTTTGCTAAAGAATTTTTATAAATGGAAACTGCTTCAAGTTCAAGCCATATTTAAAAACACAACCACATGGGTGGCAGGAAGGAGGGTAACAGCTGTGTTCAAATATTTTTCTGAAAGGGTGAACATCCGACCTCATTCAGCTGTCTCTCTGGAGGGCCTGAATGGCTATGTGGGTCTTACTTGTATTTGGGTCAGCCCTGCTGCCCTTTTCTGAGGCCTCAGTGACCCAACCATGATGATAAAACATGGTAGCTAGTGAAAGAACTATCCCTTTTAGAGGTAAAAAAATTTTTCCCCCAAAGATGATTCAAGAACAATTCATTTTGGTACTAGAGGAAAGAAATAGCCACAAGCTATGGCATAAGTGAGGGGAAAAAAAGTCAAGGGGCCAAATTCCCCGTGAAACCTGTTCCTGAGTGTGGCTTAAAGTCTGTGGTATCTGACTCAGGGATTGCTCAGAAATTTTCTCTGTTCCTTTGATCCATAGCAAAATGGACTGGGTTAATTTTGGTTATTTTTGAGTGGTTGTTTGGGGATAGAGGTGGAGGGGATTTGGGGAAATTGGAGAAAATAACTTTTTCTGAATAGATCAGCAATGAATGTTTGCTGTGGTGTGCAAAGCTCCAAAATTTTTTGTTGGACAAATAAAAGAGGTAATACCTCCCTTGTGAACTCCTGAGAAGCATTTCAGAAATACAGTAGTCCCCCTCTTATCTGTGGATAATATGTCTCAAAACCCTCAATAGATGCCTGACACCGCGCCTGCTACCAAAACTTATGATTGTTTCCTCTACATACATACCTATGGTAAAGTTTAATTTATAAATTAGGCATGGTAAGAAATTAATAATAAAAACTAATAATAAAATAGAACAATTATAACAGTACACTCAAATAAAAGTTTCGTGAATGTGGTCTCTTAAAATATCTCATTTACTGCACTCACCCTTAGTGTGATGATATGAGATGACACAATGAGATGAGGTAAATGATGTAGACATCGTGACGTGGCATTAGCCTTCTGTAAGGGCTACTTGAATGCAAGCACTTTGATGCCACCGCAGTTGATCTGATTACCAAGAAGGCAACTAGGTGACTATTGGGTGGGGGACATATGCAGCATGGAGATGCTACACAAAACGGTGATTCACGTCCTGGACAAGATGGAATGGGAAAGTTCGAGATTTCCTCACACTACTCAGAGAAGTGCACAGTTTAAAACTTGTGAATTGTTTATTTCTGGAATGTTCCATTTAATATTTTTGTACTGTGGTCGACTGAATGTAACTGAAAACCGCAGAAAGCGAAACCATGGAAAAGGGGGGCTACTGTAGACAAAAGACCCTTAGTACATATTTTCCCCCAAATTAATCATTTCAGTTCTCAGGAAACAAAAAGTGTTTTGACTTTCTATATGTTGTCTTGTATCATATAAATGTAGTTAATGTAATATTTTCCTCCTATTTATAATGACACTTTGTGAGCATGTACTATGGAATCAGGCATTGCTGAAGGAGCTTTGTATATATTAACTCATTTTTATCCTCCTAACTGTATAGGAACAGATGAGGAAATGGAGGCACAAAAGACTTAGTAACATTTTCCGTTTGGGCTAAAGCTGGTTTAAATGCAGTTTCTGTCACTTACAACCTAGTCCTAACTAGCAGAGGCCTTTTTATCAATGAAAGAGACCTTTGTCTAAAGAGGGAGGTAAGCCTTTCCCAGATGGCCTTTCCGACAAGACAGGGACTGTTTAGGAGGACTTCATACCTGTGTTGCTACTCCAGATGTTTTCAAAGATACTGTGGCAACTGATTCCACAATCTCTTGTGAAAGGACTTGGCTACTCCATGCATCAAGTGGTAGAGTTTGTTTCCTTTCCCCTCAAATTGGGCAAGACATGTGACTTGCTTTGACTGCGTCAGAGATGGGTTATGAGATCTCCAAGGCTAGGCCTTAAAAGACCTTGCAGCATTCACTCTTGCCATCTTGGGGCACTGCCCTGAGGCCACCATATAAGAAAGCTGGTCCAGCCTTCCAGAGGATGAGAAGCCTTGTCGAGGAGAACTGAGGTGTCCCAGGTAAGAGCCAGAGGCATCTTCCAGACTTATTTATGATTTGTTGTTGGACCTCCTGGCCCAGCCAACCCTCCAGCTAAGTGCAGCCACATGAATGAGCCCAGGTGAGCCAGCAGAGAAAACAACCTTCAGAATCAAGAGAAATAATAAATCATTGTCACTCTAATCCACTAAGACTTGGGATGATTTCTTTCACAGTAATAAATAAGAGATATAGTCAGCTTCCATGATTTAATTTTCAAGTTTTCTAGTTAGTATTCCTAAAGGAAAAAACAAAAAACAAAAAACAAAACAGAGCAAAACACAGCTGACAGCAAGCAGGACACCCCTGAATGGCATCACCCTCGGTACCTGGGTTTGTTTGTTTGGTGGAGAGGTATAAAGGCAGCAGTTGTGTCAGGAAAAGAATAATACCTAAGAAGGAAGAGAGGAGATAGTTTCGCAGTACTTACAGTTGACCCTTGAACTATGTGGGGGTTTGAGGCACCAACCTTTACGCAGTAGAAAATCCACACATAACTACAGTTAGACCTCTGCATGCAGAGGTTCCCAACTGTGGAGATGACCCTTGAACAACACAGGTTTGAACTGCGTGGGTCAATTGAACTGCAGTTAATAAGAAAAAAAAAAAATCACATATAAATGAACTTGCACCATTAAAACCTGTATTGCTCAAGGGTCAACAGTATTTTGTGGCCTACAGAATGCTTTGGCACATTGGCTCTTCCAGGCCCTGTACTCTGACTTCAGGTGAAACTGATCCAGGTTTAACTATTGGAAGCGTAAAGACTTGGGATATGTTAAGCTTTCAAATCTGGAGTTGTTGACTCAGCTTGAATGTTTAGAAATTGCATGAACTTTATGCCTTTTTATCATTAGCTTTTTTTAAGCACTTAAAAAATTTTTTAGTTACAGTCGACAGTCATTATTATTTTGTATTATTTTCAGGTGTACTACATAGTGGTTAGATATTTACATAATTTACAAAATGATCCCTGGATAAGTCTAGTACCCACCTTGGACCATACATAGTCATTACTATATTATTGACTGTATTTCTAAGTTGTACTTTGTATCCCATGACCATTTTGTAACTTTCAATTTGTACTTCTTAATCCCTTCACCTTTTCCATCCAGCTCTCAATATGCCCTTCCATCTGGTAACCATAAGTTTGTTTTCTGTATCTATGAATGTTTCTGGTTTGTTTGTTCATTTATTTTGTTCTTTAGATTCTACATATGAGAGAAATCATATGGTATTTTTCTTTCTCTGTTTGACTTATTTCACTTAGCATAATACCTTCCAGGTCTACCCAGCTTATTGCAAATAGTAAGATTTTATTCTTTTTTGTGGCTGAGTATTTATCCAATAGTCTTCTTTATCCATTATGTGTATGTACTACACTTTGTTTATCCAATAGATTGCTTCTGTATCTTGGCTATTTAAAATAAAATGCTGCAATAAACATAAGGGTGCATATATCTTTTTGAATTAGTGTTTTGGATTTCTTCAGATGATTACCCAGAGTGAAATTGCTGGGTCATAAGGTAGTTCTAGTTTTAATTTTTTGAGGAACCTTCAAACAGTTTTCTACAGTGGCTGCACCAATTTGCAATCCCACCAACAGTGCACAAGGGTTCCCTTTTCTCCAAATCCTCACAAACACTTGTTGTTTTTGATATATTGGTGATAGCCAATCTGACAGGTGTGAGGTGATATCTCATTGTGGTTTTAATTTGTATTTATCTGATAATCTGTATGTCCTCTTTGGAGAAAAGTCTAATTAGGTCATCTGCACATTTTTTAATTGGCTTTTTTTTTTGTAATTGAGTTGCATGAGTTCTTTACAAAATTTGGATATTAATAATAGATTGAGTGTATGATTGGTGAATATCTTCTCCCATTCAGTAAGTTGTCTTTTTTTTTATTGATGGTTTCCTTTGCTGTGCAAAAGCCTTTTAATTTAATGTAGTCCCTTTTGTTTATTTTTTTCTTTTGTTTCCCTTGCCTGAGGAGATATATCAGAAAAAAATATTACTACGAGCAATATCAGAGAGTTTACTATGTTTTCTTTTAGAAATTTTATGGTTTCAAGCCTTATATTTAAGTCTTTAGTATATGGCGTAAGAAGTTGGTCCAGTTTCATGTTTTGCATGTATCTGTCCAGTTTTCTCAACACCATTTATTGAATAAACTGTCTTTACCCCATTGTGCTTTCTTTGTCATGGATTAATTGACCATACAGATGTAGGTTGATTCCTAGGCTCTCTATTCTGTTCCATTGATCATTGTGTCTGTTTTTATGCCAGTATCATGTTGTTTTGATTACTATAGCCTTATAATATAGTTTGATATTAGGTAGCATGATGCCTCTAACTTTGTTCTTCTTTCTCAAGATGGCTGTGGCTCTTTGGGGTCTTTTGTGGTTCCATATAAATTATAGGATTATTTATTCTAGTTCTGTGAAAAATGCTGTTGATATCTTGATAGAGATTATATTGAATCTATAGATTGTTTTGGGTAGTATGAACATTTTAACAATGTTAATTCTTCTTAACTATGAGCACTGTATATGCTTCTATTTATTTGTCACTTCTTCCGTTTCTTTCTTCAGTGTCTTATAATTTTCTGCATACAGGCTTTTTACCTCCTTAATTAAATTTATTCCTAGGTATTTTTTTTATGTAATTGCAAATGAAATTTTTTTAGTTTCTCTTTCTGATAGTTTGCTATCGGTATATAAGAACACAACTTATTTCTGAATATTAATTTTGTATCCTGCTACTTTATTGAATTGATTGATCAGTTCTAACATTTTTTTTTTGTGTGTGTGGAATCTTTAGGGTTCTCTCTATATAGTATCATGTCTACAAATAATGACAGTTTTACTTCTTCCTTTCTGATTGGATGCCTTTTATTTCTTTTTCTTGTCTGATTGCTGTGGTCAGGACTTCCCCTATTTTTCTGATTATACCATTTAGTGTACCCAAGAATCATTCCAATGCTTTGCTGTTTCTCCTTCTATTTATTGCTAGAAAGCCACAGGCATGGAGAACTGCAGGGTCTCATGATATAACTGGAGGAATTTCCTTGTTTTCATGAGGTGGGGGTGTCTTGGATGACTTGAGACATGTGATGGGCTGTGGAGTTGAATGTTGGCTCTTAAGGGGCCTCTGTGTGCTCAAGACAGACAAAAGCCTTAATCGTGACCAAATTCTCAGGGTCACATTAACTGGTGTCCAGTCAAATCTCTTGGTTTTCCTGGGATTCCACTAAAAAGAACTTAAGCCACAAATGAGATTCAAGTGTCTGAAGGACTTGAGAGAAAGAATTGCCAGGAAATCTCTGAGGAATGAGATTGCAGGGAAATCTCTGAGTACAGAGTTTCCTGGTATGAAGAAGGCATTCACCATGAATGTTCTGAATGGTATGAGGGAGGAGTGGGGGTTTAGGCAGGAATATTCCCCCACTGTCCCAGATGACACCAAGGCCTCTTTGCTAAGGATTCCCACCCCGTAGGTGTTGGGAGACAAAATTGAAAGAACCACATATTCAGAGACCAATAAGCAGTGCCACAGGAGGAAAATTCTCATGCCCACTGGGGAGATGAAGCGAACTTCCCTAGGGATGCAGCCATCAGAGGTCAAGGGTAGGCAGCCTGGGGCATGGAGGACACTGCTGTTGGTACCTGCATGGAGAAATTCAGCCATGGCACTGACTGTTGCTTAAGTAGAACTTTGGCAACAGGGCAACAGCCTTCGTGCAGGCCAGTGGTGTGAGTGAGCATAGACAGCTCAGTGAGTGTATGAGGGGGCCACACAGAGCAGAGGGATTATGGAATTGTTTATTTCTATTGGTATATATATGTATATAGGATGTGTATATGTTCGTACACACACACACACACACACACACATCCACTTTTGAATTCTAGGAAACACAGTAAGAGAGGGCTGGGTACCATCCCAGAAGAAGTGAGGATTTCAGTCACATTGTTCCAATGACTCTCTCTGGGACATACAAGCTGCAACGTCACAAGTACATTTGGGTAATTTCCAGGTGAAGACATTAGGGCTCAGAGAGGTAAAGTGACTTGTCAACGAGGGCAAAACTGTCAGCGACAGGTTAAATTTAGCACGGGCCTGTTTTTGCAAATAAGGCTATATTGGGACCCAGCCACATCCATTGGTTGTGATAGTATTTATAGGAAGAAAAGGATAGGACATGGTCTCATCCTCTTTGTTCCAGAGGTGGAGGCATTCCCACTCTTTCTATCAGAAATGCAGATTAAGAACAAGAGTGAAACCCAATGATGACACTGATACCTTAAGCAACAGTGGTTGGACAGACCCAGAACTTTGAAAAACTCAAATCTCCAGAAGTATCTCCATCTTTAGCCATCACAAATATCCCAGGTGTGGGGCAAGAAAGAGAGAAGAGAGGCAGAGGAGAAAAGATGAAGGAAACCAATGAATTTTGTAATCTTCAGATGGCTGCTTCAGAACATCTGGAGATTGACAGTCCCCAAGAGCACAGTAATCAATCCTCCTGGACCTGTCCTAGATCTCAGGGGTAGCCCAGGAGTAAATAGATGCCGAAGAGCAGTCAGTGCTAAGCTGTGCACTAGAAGAGGGTAAAGAGAATCGCATCTTCCCAGAGCTACCTTGGTTTCCTGAGACAGCAGCGGAAGAACCCTGCTGGCCTTGCCCACTCTGAGAGCCTAAACAGCTATGGTTCTTCTTCAGAGCTGTATGTAGCCTCATAGAGACACTGGTCCAGCTGTTCTCCTTTTCTTCCTTCGCTTCCGTCTTCAACCTCCAAGAAAGCGAAACGTGAATCACAGGAAAAGGCTTTGAGGCTGCAAAAAATCATTTTTTTTGTGAGCATCAGCATTTTTATCTGTGACATAGGAGAGGGGCGGGTGAGAACAATGAATTCCCAAAGTTTTATTTTAAACCAATATATACTGTTTTTCAAACAAAATCCTCAAAGCAACATGAAAACATTTCAGCTGAGGGATGGCTGCCATAGCAAAGTTTCACAAACAGAAATGTATTGTCTCATGGTGCTGGAGGCCAGATGTCCTTAGTTAAGTGTTAGCAGGGTTTGTTCCTGCTGAGGCCTGTGAGGAAAGGATCTGTTTCAGGCCTCTCATTTTGGCTTGTAGATGGTGTCTTGTAAATGGTGTCTTGTGGATGGTGTCTTTTCCATTCACATTGTCTTTCCTCTAAGCATATCTCTGTGTCCAAATTTCCTCTTTTTATAAGGACACCAGTTATGTTGGATTAGGGCCTACCCCAAGACCTCACCTTAACTTGGTTGCCGCTGTAAAGACCCTATCTTCAAAATAAGTCATTCAGAAATACTATGGATAGGACTTATATGAATTTAGAAGAGCACAATCAACCCATAACAGAGTCTTTCCTACTCCAACCCATCCCCCTCTTGTGGAGACTCCTAGGACAACACTGTGGAAACACAGAGTTCAGGACATAACTTGGAAAGCTGACTAGAGAAACTCATCAGCCCTTTTACTCAGCCCTAACAGTTAATGCATCAGTAAAAGCCTGTGATAAATGAAAAATTTTGAGAATATGTGCTCATTTGGTGTCCATATTTTAGTTTCTAAATACCATTCTCCACTAAGTGAAGCCCAGGTTTCTTGAAAAAATGACACCTTCTAGGACTCAAGTAGGGAAAATATAAAATAAGTGTGCAATAGATTTTCATGCTAGAAAGTAATGATGAAAACATGTCAAAAGGACACAGTGTAGGGGTAGGGAGCAGAGAGAGAGAAAAGACAAAAGGGAAGAATAAAAGACACAGAGGTTTGCTTGAAAAGACCTCCTCTGGCCAAATCTAGGATAATCTGAACATCAAAATAAACAGTGATTACAATGGATTAAAACCTTTTTAATAAAAGAGTATCTATGAGTCTATATTGATGGAAATGAATGCATAAAGAAACAAATGTGGAGAAAGAATGAGCTTCCTTATAGACTAAAGCCAACTAGTAAATTCGTAATTAGTTAGATTTAGAAAATGACCGTTTGAAACCATCACAGTAATAGTTCATTTAGGCAAGAATCATCATTAGATGCTGTAGCTAATAGGATAAAGTATGACAGCGAACAGGATATTGATATAGTCTCAAAGTATCTTCCCACGAGTTATTTATTAATTTAAAAGGGAAAAATAGTAACTTCACAGTGGAGAAATCTGGAAGACATCTCTTTAACAAAGTGATTCATGTTAACAAAATGACAATTGGGACAAACCAATATTACGTTCCTCCTGATATAATACAGTAAGGATAAAACAAGGTTTCTGTGCTATTTCTGCTGTATTAGATTCCTATGGTTGCTGTAAAAAAAAAAATTACCACAAACGTGGTGACATAAAATAAGAGAAATTTATTCTCTCATAGTTCTGGAAGCCTGAGATCATTGTCAGTGGCCCAAAATATAGGCATTGGCAGAGCCCTGCTCCTTCCAGAGTTCTAGGGAAGAACCTGCTCTTTGCCTCTTCCAGCTTCTGGTGACAGCTGGCATTCCTTGGCTTGTGGCCACACCACTCCAATCTTTGCCTCTATGGTCACATCACCTCCTCCTATTCTGTCTGTGAAATCTCCCCTTGGCTCCCTCTTGTAAGGATTCAGATGTTGCACTTAAGGCTCACCTGAATAATCCAGAATCATCTCCCCATCTCAAGATCCTTAACTTCATCACATGTGCAAAGGCTTCTTTTCCATAAAAGATGATGTTTACAGGTTCCAGGGATGAAGACCTGTTACCTTTGGTCTCATCAAACAATATCTACATTATTCAATACCTGCTAAAAATGTAAAACCAACTGTCTTCATGAAGTCACATCAGACAGACCAAAAGCAAGGGCAGAAGAGTGAGCCTGTGGTCTTCCAAAAGATTGATATTGTAAAAGACAAAAAAAAAAAAAAAAAAGAGTGGACACCAGTTGGAGGCCAAAGGAGCCTAAAGAGACATGACAAACAAATGCAAAGTGTAATCTTAGATTGGATCATGGATGGGGGTAAGGTGGGGAAATGCTGCAGAGGACATTATCAGAACAATTAATATGATTTGGAATAATAGTATTGTATCAATGCTAAATCTCCTGAATTTTATAATATATATGACAATGTTCTTGCTCTAAGTTCATGCTTCAACATTTAAAGGTACAGAGGTATCATTTAAGGCTAAAAGAGTATCCCCAACTAGTTCTGAAAAAAATTGCTGGAGATAGATACATACAAATAAATGTCTGTAACTCTGTCTATCTGTCTATCTATCTATCATCTGTCAATCTATGAGAGATATAAAGCACATATGGCAAAATGCTAAGAATTGAAGAATCTGGTGAAAATTAAATTGGAGTTATTTGTACTATTCCTTCAAATTTTTTTAAGCGCTCTGTAAATCTGAATTACAAAAGAATATATGCTCTCTAATATTGCTCATCAATGTGGTACAATGTTTGTATCATGAGAAAATTCAGACCTAGCGATTTAGTTAAGCTGAGAGCATGATTGCATCTTCACTAGTAGTAAGGCCTATATAACAGTGTGTGGTGATATGTCTGTGGAAGAGCTACTCTTCCACAGACATACTGAATCTTCTGTGGCAGAGCAAGCAGGCTGTGGCGGGGAGCCTTTTATAATTTTTTTCCTCTTTGGAACACTTTACTGCAATATAATTTATATACATATAATTCAAACATTTAAAGTGTACAGTTGAATAATTTTTAGTAGCTTCACAGAGTTGTGCAACCATCATGACTATCATTTTTAGCATACTTCATCCCCCCCAAAAGAAACTTCATACCTTTTATCTACCACTCTCTTCCCCTTAGCCCCCACTCCAGCCCTAGGCAACAACTAATCTACTTTCTCTCTCTATAGAATTGCCTGTACATTTACATACAATATTTGGTCTTTTGTGGCTGGTTTATTTTACTTGGCATGTTTTCAAGATTTATCCATGGTGTAGCAGGTATCAGTACTTTTTTCTAATTATGCAAATGAACCAAAGATGGTTCTATGTTATTTTTTCATAGCTGGCTGAGACTCCTTAGCTCAAAAGTCCACTAGTGCCACACTCAAAATTTTACGCCTCCAGTTGTTTGAAGAGCAGCTCAGACAAGCAGATTTTTAGCCATTTAGGGTCTGCCTGCTGTGCATACTCTGGGAAACTATACCCAGCATCTGCTGGTCATTGATAAGATAGAGCCTTGTGGGTTTAAGGTCCCAACGTGCCACAGCCATCAGAGCTCTCTCACCCAAAGACTCTCTGCCTTGTGGCTAAGCAACATCACCTAGACACCTAAGTGCCCTTTCTGCCCTGCCCCCTGGGGATTTTCTTTGCCCTCCTCCCCTTAGGGTTGTTGGTCCCCTCACCACAAGCCTCTGCACAGTCTCATGCTGTGAGAAACCCTGCCCAAGTGTCACCCAAGAGAGCTTATTGCGTGCTCCTGCCTTTATGGTCATTTGTTTTTTTCTTGATCACCCACCAAATCTCTCATTACCCAGGCAATTCCTTTTTATTGCTAAATAACAATCCACTGTATGGACAGAATGCATTTTGTTTATTCATTTACCCCTTGATGGACATTTGGATTGGTACACATTTTGGCCATTCTTTTTGCTACTATGAACATTCATAGACAACTTTTTGTTTAAAGACTTATTTTCATTTCTCTTAGGTATAGACCTATGTGTAGAATTGTCAGGTCATATAGTGAGCCTATATTTAACCCTTTGAGGAACTGCTGGACTGTTTTCCAAAGTGGCTGCAGCATTTCGCATCTACCAGCAGGATATGAGGGTTCATTATTTCATATCCTTGCCAAAACTTATTATTATCTGACTTTTTAAAAATTATTATTATTATAGCCATTCTGGTGAGTGTTAAATGGTATCTCTTCATGGTTTTGATTTGTGTTTTCCTGAAGACTGATGATGTCAACATCTTTTCATATGTTGTTGGACATATCTTCGCTGGGAAGCATCTATTTAGATCCTTTGTTCATTTTTAAATTTTTTTGGCTTTTTATGACCAAATTTTAATAATTCTTGATATATTCTGGATACAAGTCCCTTATCAGAAATATGATTTTCATATACTTTCTCCTATTCTGTGAGTTATAGTTTTGCTTTCTTGATGGTGTCCTTGGAAGTACAAAAGTTTATAATTTTGATGAAGTCCAATTTATGTATTTTTTGTTGTTATTGTTACTTATACTTTTGGTGTTATACTTAAAAATCCATTGTCAAATCCAAGATCAGGAAGATTTAGTACTATGTTTCTTCTAAGATTTTTGTAGTTTTAGCTCTTAACACTTAGGTCTTTGACCCATTTTGAGTTAATTTTCTTCTATAGTGTAGGATCCTTTGCATGTGGCTGTCTACTTGTGTCAGTACCATTTGTTGAAAAAAACAGTTCTTTCACCATTGAATTGTATTGGCGTCCTTGTCTAAAATCAAGTGAGCATAGGTGCATGGGTTTGTTTCTGGACTTTCAATTCTATTCCATCAATCTGTAAGTTTATCTCCATGTCAGGACCACAATGTCTTGATGCTTAGAGTGGAACCACTTATGTGGCTCATTCCTCCAACTAATGAATTGTTCAGGTCAGGTTCTGATCTTGCACCTAAGGGTGTAGTGCCTTTTAAAGGTGCTCTAGGTATTATGTCGTGGCTGCATCTGTGTCCACATCTTTTGTTTTTCCTCCTTTTTAACCTTCCTGTGGGTTGTTGTTTTCTTTCTTTCTTTTCTTTTCTCTCTCTCTTTTTTTTTTGGGGGGGGGGGCATTCCACCACTCAGGAGTATTTCCCTCAGGGGCAGTGGCTCACAATGACCTGAAGCAGTAAAAGACCTGGTGGGAGACAGTGATCAAATTCACAGTCTCCAAGAGATAGGGCCTCCTCTGTGTTCCCTGATTCCCACTGACTCAGGACTTTGGGGTTTACTGTATGTGCTTCACTTTTCCAGCTCTGATTAGAGAATACTGAAGTCGAACCTAAGGTGTGAAATAGCCTAATGAGGCATGGAAAAGACATTCCAGAAGTAGAGAAATAATCCTTGGAAGGAAAAGAACATGGGCCCAATTCCTCAATATTTGGGCGTTTAGCTACCAAGTGTTCTTTGCAACTGGAAAGGCAACTGGAAAGGCAACTGTAAAACACCAAAGATCACTGCTTTCAAGAGAGAAGTACTAGGGAGACAAGACTGCCCAAAAGAATGTTCTTCATGTGAAGCAGAGCTCAGATTCCACATCTCCAGAATGAAGTCACTTCAGGTACTTTGCTGGGAAGCAAGAAGACCTAATATAATTTGGAAATGTCCTTAACAAAAGCATCACCAGCATTGATTTTAAACACCAGAAGTGTTGATTAATATTTCTCATCTGGAGTCCAGCTAGAATGGGGTGCAATGCAGGAAGAAGTTCAGGTGCATCTAGAAGTGTCTCGTTGTTTCCTGGAGGAAAAATCAGCATCACCATTTTGCAAATAGGAAGTGAAACATAAAGAAGGCAGAGATCAGTGCCAGATTTAAGTTATACAATCAGAATTCCAGAGTGTATAGCAGCATTATAACCACTAGCTTCTGAGCCCAGAGATCTGAGTAAGGAGAAATGTACACAGCATAGAGAAAAGGCCTGGCTCAGACCAGCCTGTTGTATCCAGGTGGCTCTCTTGGTCTCCTCTGCTTTTTGAGCTGGGACACAGGGACAAGTCTTTTTTCCTTGCCTATGAGAATGCACAGTTTTAATAAGCACCAGGATAACCATGGGGTGGCTTGAGGACTCTGAGAGGCTCTCTCTTGCACTAGGTGAAGAGAACACAGTATGACCAGGACACCTAGAACTGTGTTCCATGAGAGCCCTGGGGCTTTGGTCTATTTCCAAAGTCTTATATATAAGCAGGGATTTTTTTTCATACATTAACAATTTTTTTTTTTACATAAGTACATGTTGATTTTAAAATGTAACTAAGCAAAGGGATAATGATAATTATCTGGTACTCCACCTGATAAGGTAATACTAATAACATTTTCAGAGGGTGGCTCCATAGTGTGTAGTGGTTAGCACATCTGCTTTGCACACAGAAGGTTCTGGGTTTGCACCCCAGGTGGAGCCGCAAACCATACTCCAGATGCACCAAGGCTCCTGGTGTGCCAAGGCCCCGGTTGCATGCCAGCACACTCTATCTTCAGAAATCCAGTTCTTAAGAATCTGCAACATGCATGGGTTAGGGATGGAAGTGTGCTGGGGGAGGAATAAAAGAGGAAAAAATAAAATAATATTTTCATATGTATTCTTTATGACTTAAAAATAAACATATACACAGAAAGATACACACACGAAAGCATGCATGTTTGATTTCTTCGAAAAATTGAGTCTCATTGTACAATAGTCTTCTTTTCATGCCAAATGAAGTCTTTCACATCATTTTTTAAAGGTTGCTTATTATTCCATCCTATGGATGTACCTCCTCTAGCAGATAGTATATTAGATCAATAATGATAATCAGAGCAACATATTTATGCCTCTTCTGAGCACAGCCAGAACGAAGCTCTGCTAGACAAAACTCTTACATCTCCTAACTTTGCTAAATAAAATGAGGGGGCGGGGGGTGGTGGAGGTGGGGGTCAGGGAAATTAGTGACCCCATGCCAGGCAAACACTAAATCCTGTTTAAGAATTACTTATTTCTGATGGTTCCCTTCAGTGCAAATGAAATTGCTGGCTTCTCTCCAATGGATAGTACCTAAGTGAGATAACATATTTAAAGTGGTCTGTAAGATATAAATTTGCTTTATAATTCTTACAACAACAACAGCAGTATTATTATTATAAATTAAGTTCTAGACTTTGTGTCTACAGTGGGAGCCTATAGAAGCTTTAGACTTACACAAAACAATAGCTTGCCTCTCTTTAGTCATAGATGTGCTTTTGAAAGTTTGAGACAAACTAAACCTTTAATGAGTCAAATTATACATTCCTATCTAAAGTTAGAAATGGCTCTATTTTCCTTTCTGACTAATGTTGAATTTTCCCTGCTCTTAAGTCTTCCCCTCCCGCCAAGGTTGGGCAAACACTGAAACCTTCTAGGGGACTAACTGAGGGATTGGTCTTTGTGCAGGGCATCCTGTTTGCTGCCTGCTCCAGCCCCACATCCACCCTCCCCTCCCTACTCAGCTTCTGAATGGGAAGTCTTGTAAGTGTGGACTGGGTTCCGCAGCTACTAAACCCTCTGTCTTCTGGGTGGGGTTGGCCAATGGGGGCCCCAGCAGGAGATCGGAGGGAGGCAGGAGAGGGAGGCCAGGGTATTCACTGCTATGACTCCTCCCTGCAGCGTCTTCACTCAGGGAGGCATCCTCCTCACAACTCTCTCCTTCCAGGTTCCCGTAACCTCTCCCTCCCTCATCCCATTAGGTCTGGTGGTAGCAGCAGCTCTACTGCATGGCTACCTCGCACCTGTCCACACCTTATAAGGAACAAAGAAATGCTCCTTTAATTTTCCTAATTTAGATGTGCCTTCTGCTTCCTGTTGGGACCCTGCCTGATAAAGTCTGGGGAGTTTAGGAATCCTTCCATAGCAGATTGTGCCTTTCCTTAATTTGGGGGCTAGAAGCCAGGAGAATCTTTGCTACTTGTTACAACGGCTCTGTGAGTTCATGATAAGGGCACACAAAAGACGGATGGGCACAGGGTCAGCACTGAGGACCAGATACCACACAGAAATGGCAAAACCATCATTGGGAGAAAAGTATATTGTTAGGCACTTAGGTTTTGCTGTCACACTGCCTGGGTTTAAATACAGCTTACTGTGACAGCCAGACATGAAGACGGCCTCCATGATCCTGCCCACCGTATTCACTCTTGAGTAATTCCTCCCTTTGAGCATGAATGGGAACTTGTGACTGCTTCTAACCAATAGAATATGACAAAGGTGATGAGATGTAATTTCTATGATTATGTTATATAAGATTGTAGCTTCTTTGATAACAGACACTCTCCATGCTGGCTTTGGTCATATGAGCCACTGTACTGAGAGGAATCATAAAAAGAAGCCTACAAAGCAAGGAAGTGGGGTGACCTTTGGCCAACTGTCAGATGGAAACTGAGGCCTTCACTCCAACAACACTCAAGGAATGGCCACCTGCCAACAACCATGTGAATCTAGAAGCAAATCCTTCCCCAGTTGACACCTTGATTGAAGCCTCAGAAGAGATCCTGATCAGCTAAGCTGTACCTGAGCTCCTGACACATGGAAACTGTGAGATAATAAATAGGCTTTGTTTTAAGCCACTAAGTTTGTGGTGATTTATTAGGCAACAAAAGATAACTAATATACTATGAACAAGTCACTAAACCAGTTTATGTCTTAGTTTCCTCACATATAAGATCAGAATTAAAATAATTATCTGACATTTCTGCTTTGCAAGCCTGGGTTGGGAATGAAATGAATTAACTATACTATGTTTAAAGCAGCACTTGTCACAGAGGCGGCTTATTACACATTAGTGTTGGCTAATATTTTTAGAGCAGACTCCATAGGTTTTTCAAAGTGATGTCAACTTTCTTGATCATAAGATTTGGTTGACTTTCTTCCTCTCCACTTTTCCCCACAGGGCACCCCAACTTTTCCCCTTCATTTGTCTCTTTAGTAAGTTTGGCATCCCATAAAATTTTCACAACACAGAAAGTACCTTGCAGAGCCCTAAAGCATGAAAGCAACATCTTGAACCTTTACCAATACTCAGCCACCCTATCATCCTCTCTATAACTCTTCCCTGCAGCAATCTTTGAATTCCTTAGAAAATCAGCTAGAAATGCAGTTCGGCTGTGCCAGGAGCAGAGCACAGATCTGGACATCTGTTTGGTGGCATTTATTATAATGCACCCCTGTAGGAGCCAGCAAAGAGAACCGCAGCACACAGAAGCCAGAAGATAGCTTCTGCCAACCCTGTGTCTCTCAACACATGATGTTCAGCTCCTAATGGGCCATTTCCCTGTTCTGCCCAGATCTTAGATTCTTCTCTCTTCTTTGGGTCTGACAGACTCTAAAGTTCAGGAAAGCTTTCTTGTCAATGCTCTTTTCCCATGCCTTCTCCCACAAAACTCCAAACTTTCAGATCCTTCTTTTTACCAGAGTGAGGTGAGGCCTCTGAGCTCCTTCTTTCTTCTTATGCCCATCTGTATCTGTTTTTCATCAGAGCACCTCACATGCAAAAGATTTTTCCCTTCTCATTTAGCAAGCCTTTTCTGTTCCAAATTCACTTTTACCTCCTGTTTCTACCTACCTTGATTTGACGGGCATGGCTTTTTCCCATGGTCCCCAAAGCCAACTTCCTAAAATAAACATGTTTGTTTACTTGGGCATGTATGCCAGATAGAGGTTCATTGGTTGGTTCATTTACATGCACACTGTTTTCTCCAAGCATAAGCTGCCCCCACCCCTCATCTGTGGGTAGGTGTGGAAACTGACCAAAAGAGGAGAAGTGACTTGCCCTAAATTAGCCTCCAGCTAGTTGTCACCCCAGGAGTATAATCCAGGTGTCCAGACCCAGAGTAGATTTTGTTAGGTAGCAGGACTAGGCTGTTGGCTGGATCTAATCAGCTGTGCTATAATTATGGTAAGTTTCTGCTTTACTTAGTAGAACGAGACCCAGTTAATTGGAAACCTCATGAGGTTAGCCACTATCTCGTATCTACATTCACTATAGAGAACTAAATGTAGGAAGCACTCAGGAAATACGTGACTTGAATCCATGGTTTCTTTCAAAGCAGAGGGCAGGTAAACCAGAAGAGGTTAGAGCTGGTTTAGAACCATGGAATGCCCGCCCCTCCAGAGTGGGGTCTTTCTGGGAGGTGTGGTTCAGAGGAGCTGGTGAACAGACAGCTTTTGGTGCACAGACAGCTTTCAGGGGGAGCTCTGTACATTCTGTTTTTTGAGTACCAGGAAGGTGACTCTTTTCATTGCCAACTGTAGTTTTTTAACACTTGAGTAAACAGCTCCACTGCATCTTTTTAACTTGCCTCTACCTGCAGCACTGAAGGGAGAAACACAGAGTGGATTTGTCCCCTGGGAGAGAGGGGAGGATTTTATTATCAGCAGCAGTGTCACTTTCGTTTCTTCTCTCTCTCTCTCTCTCTCTCTCTCTCTCTCTCTCTCTCTCTCTCTCTCTTTCTTTTTTTTTGGAGGAGACCGTGGAGTGGTGACACTATAGTCCTGTGGGTGCGTAGGTGGGAAAGTGGGTAGACAGAATGGAAAGTTTCTTTACTAGTTTCTCATTGTTGGTATATAATTCACATTCACTCATCTGGAGGATACTGATATCAACCAGAGAAAACTTGAGTTGAAACTGCCTCTAGTGTCACAAATACACTGAACTTCATCAGGGATCTCTTGTCTTCTTCCCACCCATAAACCCTTGTTTTATTTTAAACAAAATTTCCTTCAAGTGTCCTTAGCCTCAGGTAACCAGCACAATGCGGTTCTTGTCATTTAACTAAAAGCACCGAGAGTTTAAAAAAAAAAATGCAGAGAAATGTACAGCATAATCCCAGGTGCCCTTCCCCAAATGAGGCTTCCAATGGTTGCACCCTCTGCAGATAAATGTTAACTCTTAAACCAGGAAAGATTATGTACTTTCTATTTACAGAAAAGAAATTTCCCTATACCCACCACTCTGGCTCTCACTGATTTTTACTTATTACATGTGAGAAATCATTCCCATTAGCACTTGACTACTATAGTTTATTCTTTCTGCTAGCTGTATTGTATTCCATCATGCAGTTATATTTAATTTATTAAATCAGGTTCCTCTGATGGTCTTTTTGCTGGTTCGTAGTTTTTCACATGATAGTTTCAGAGGCAGAAGTCTCCTGGCTGGAATGTGGGGCCTGGCGGTCATCAACAAGTCTATCCTGCTTAAGGAGTCCACCAGGCAGTGGCCGAACCCGGAGCCCCTTGGACATGCTTCATCTGGCAGTGAGGCCCCACCACGGGGTGGGACAGGGCCCAGGAACTGAATGCTAGAGAGGCACACATAAAGATATTTGGGCTTCTGGGTTCTGAATCGAGATGCCACAGCACAGGGCTGGAGTGGGGAGACTGCTCTCTGGGAGCTTGTGATGTGGATTCTTGTCCTACCTCTACAGAACGGTAAGACACATGAGGAGCATTTTTTGTGCTCTGACTCTAAGCCAGCCCTTTCATGCACACCACGGCCTTTCCTCCTCATCATGGGGATGGGGATTGTCACCCGTACAGGTGAAGGGACTGAAGCACCAATGCTAAGTCACCTGCCCTGAGTCAATATTGCTCCCGTCCTCGTGGTGTCTGCCAGAGGTGCTTTTCTGATAATTCGCAGTTTGAAATTCCTGCCCTCCCAGCCACTCTTTTGTAATGTTTTCTGACCTCTCCTTCCAAGATTAACTAGTGGAGGTCAGCAGATATTTACTGAGCACCCACTTTGCAGTACACTCTGGTTCTCCTTACCCTATAGGTTTCCCAGTGGAAGGCACCGCTATCTAAGGGATTTTTTGGTCTCAAATCACTGCCCCCCAACTTGGGACACAGACTCAAGAAGTCCTTCTTGCAACCTTCTTGCAACCTCCTTGGAAGGTGATCACAGGACACTGTCCTTACATGTGCGACAACTGGTTTGAGGGAAAGGGCTGGTAATGAAGTGGGTCCTCCCTGCCTTTACCTATCTCATGCCCACTAGATGAGTGCTCTTTGTTGGAGGCTGGGATGCCAGAGGCTGCACCAGGGATCAGGGCCACATGGAGCTTGGAGGGAAGGGACCTTCGAGGTTCTAGAGCCAGTGCCCAGGGATGGGGTGAGGACAGGCAGCATGCTTCTCCAGGGCTGGAGATGGAAAGAGGAGGTGTATGCAGTCAGAAAATGTCAGACACCAGCACCTCATCCTCATTGCCCTCCCACCCATTCCCATGGGAAATGAGCTCTGTGAGGTGACAGCCAGTAGTAGGACCTCAGGCTTCCTGCTACCATTCATTTCCTGGGTCGTCAGCAAGGCTGTGGGACCTCCCCAAACTGCTTCAAGGTGTAAATAATAGCAACAGTAGCCATTCACTCATTGAAGAATACTAAGGCCGGCCTGTATGTAAGCTGGGCCCTTTTCTAAGCCACAAAAGCCTGCAAGTCAGATATCAATGCCCACATTTCACAGACAGGAAAAGAGGAGCTAGAGCTAGGAAACTGTGTCCCAGAACACAGAGCACTTAGAAACTAGGCAGACAAATTGTGTGAGCCGGAGGTGGGGAGGAAACCTGGGTGGCAGCCTGGGGTGGATGGGAGGTGGCTCTGGCTGAGGCTTGGGGAAGCCGTTGCATTATAAAAGCCCTTTGGGCCTTGTCTTCCTTGAATGGGGCCATTTATCGGTGAATCTATAATGTTGGAGCAGATTGGACTCCTTGGCAAATCCCCTGGCAAACCCCTTGGCAGGCTTTTACTAAGAGAACATCCAGAGAGAAAAAGTCCCCTGTCCTCCTCCGGGTCCCTCGTAACCTCCGGCCCCACCCATGAGGATCTTGTTTGCTCTGGCAGACAGGGAGCCCATTCAGAGCCCTGGGTGGCACTAGCAGAGTTTGGCCCTGGAGTCTGGCCGGTTAGGGTGGGACTGGGGGTGGCCTCTAGAAGCCTCCTTTGGTTCCGGTGGGGGTGAAGCACTGACTTTATTCTGGCCGATGAGAATGACTGACTTTACAGTTCTGTCTTGCTCCATAAACCAAAAAGGCACTTCCAGCTGGTGGAATGAGGCCTTGTGGGTGGGTGTCTGGTGCCATCCTGCCACGGGAGGGTGGTGGCCGGGTGGGTTGTGGTCTCTGCTAGCCGCAGGGGAGGCGATTCTCCGGCTGTCAGCAGCAGGAGTGGGTGCCAGGCTGTGTACACAGGAAGCATATTGGCTGTACCTGCTTTCAGGTTTGGACACCCACAGCTTCCCAGCTCAGCGTTTTAATTATGCTGCCGTCAGAAAGCTTTTTCTTTATATAAGGAAGGGCTGTCCAGACCTTTTTATTTTTCCAAGAGTGGGAAACACCGCCTTACCATAGGCTCAGACAACATCTGATTAGGAAGGGGCTGTGCGTGAATTCTACAGGAAGCTGCCCCAGGGGTCTCTTGTCCTTGGAGTTCAGACAGGTCCTCATTTCCAGCTTCTCGCTGGGGCCCAGCCCCAAGAGAGCAAGAAACCTCATTGCCTACCCAGGGGCGGCCCCTAAAAGGAAAAGCAGAGGCACTGAAAGGAACATTTGCAGAGTTTCTTCCTCCTGCTTTCTTCCCTTGCTGGCCACAAGTGTGCACGACTAGCTGAAGGTGATTATGTTTAAATATTAAAAAATGCTTAGCTAAATATGCTGGCTTGTTTGCTTTTTGCTGATAGTAACAGTCTACCCACAGAGCCCTTTCAAACCTCTTCAGTGTTTTGGAAAGTGGATAAGGGACTCATTCAGTGACGTGCAAAGTTTGACCGAGCCAAGAATGAAGCATGGATTTCATGAAATGAGGAATAGCCTCAGACCACACACACAGACGTTTCTGAACTTGGCACTGCTCCCCGCTCCTTTCCCTCCCTCACCCTCGCTCTCTCTCTCTCTCTCTCTCTCTCTCTCTCTCTCTCTCTCTCTCTCTCCTTCCCTCAACCCCCACCCTCACTCCTCACCCTGATGTGGAGGTGTAAACAAAAAATTTCCTCCCTAAGTTCTAGCTGTGCTAATAATCAAATTAACATGAGAGAGACCGACAGGAAAAAAATTTCCAAAGTTTATTATAGTATGTACATGCAGGGGTCCATAAGAATGTGACCCAAAGGTGCATCAGGCAGTTGAGGTTTATATGCCATTTTGAACAAAGGAGAAGGGGGCCAGGGGTCTGAGATTTCAAAGGAGAAACAGGCAATTCACAGGTAGACAAACAAATTTCTCCTGGGCCACCCAGAAACAATGGGACAGAAGGTACAATCCAGCAGAACAGGTTTTTGCATGGATCCTTCCTATCTGCCATACTTGATTCAAATAAACTAAGGTAAGAATAATAGCGTAGATATGCTGTGATTCCCTTCCTGAAGCAGACATTTCCATCTGAATTCCCTGAGGCAGGAAAAGGAGGTCAAAAGTTTTTTCTAAGTCTTTTGTTTCTTAATAACCAGCTTAAAATCATAACTCAAAAGTCACATTTTTGTGGTGGCAAAACTTTGTTCTCCTTCACCGACAAACTGGCCTTGACTGCTAGCAAGAAAGCCCATTAACGGAATCCACGGCCAAAGGCTGGGGGCGGGGGCAAAGGGGTGGAGTTCTGGGGCTTAGGTGACCTTTTGT
This sequence comes from Macroglossus sobrinus, assembly GCA_004027375.1. Taxonomy (NCBI): domain Eukaryota; kingdom Metazoa; phylum Chordata; class Mammalia; order Chiroptera; family Pteropodidae; genus Macroglossus; species Macroglossus sobrinus. Next base: position 117,140 of record PVKZ01002113.1, read on the forward strand.
AAGAAACAAGCTGATGAAAAAATGGGTGCCTCCAGTATGCCCCCACCCCCATCCTAAGAGATCCTGCAGAGAAGCCAGCAGCACATAGACAGCTGGGAGAGAAGAAACTGCTGGAGCCCAGTGCAATTGATGAAATCACCTCTGTGTGGGGAGGCAACACACATTTCCCCACAAGAACAAGGCTGGGTTTGTGGCGGCTTCGAGCGGTCACAGGAGTCGGGCTGCCTGACTGCAGGGAATGGTTCCTTCTACCAGATGAATCATCATTGGACATGGGAACATGAGGCAGCAAATATGAGATTATTAGGAGTACGTCCCTCTAAGAGACATTAGGGAGCAATTATATTTCTACTGCTTGACTGCAAGTTTTAGATGAAGGGAACTAAATTTGACTGAACTAAACTTGAAGTTTAGAGGATATTAGGTTTTCTTTTCTCCCTTTTGAACTTTTAAATGCAGGCTCCAGTGTATCCAGAGAGAACGAGGCAATTTATTCCAGAAGAATTTATGGTGCTTCCAGGTACGGTGACTAGGGTAAGTGTGGGGGTAAAAGCAGGAGGAAAGATCACTGCCTCCAGCCCCTCAGCCCCCAAGTCCTACTCAGATGCTGTATGGTTGGTCCCTCTTAAAGCCATGACCCAGGAGATGTCACTTCATGTCTGGCTTAGCAAAGCTTGCAACTATTTTTCATGGTTCTTGTTCACCTTCCCCCCAAGTGTGGAGTGATTGTCCCTGGGGAGTTGGGGAGGGATGGGATGGCTGTCCCCCTTGCCTCTCACTAGCATGCTTCAAGAACGACCTGAAGAGAAGACTTGTTTGCCTTCTTTCTTCTTACACTTACACTTTGAAGTAAGAGGATGGTTTTGCCAAGAATAAACACAAAGTTGGAAGCCCAGAGGTTGTGATTTGGTTTGGAACGAAGAAGCCACACAGTTCCAGATGTCTTCAGGGGTCACACAAATTCTTAACCTCAAGCAGTACAGACAGTCAGGAGAACGAGTTCTCTCTCTGGAGCTTTCGCAGGGTCTCCCTAAAGCTTCCTCGTCATCTGTGGCCATGCTGGGAAGGTCACTGACTCTGGCTTCCCCAGGCCAGAGCCGGAACCACAGAAGTGGAATGACAGCCAAATTCGAAGGTTCCTGGCTGATGTCCACTACACATCCAGGAAGTTTTCTTTCCCCAGTCCCTTCCTGAGTTGATGGAATTAGCTGCCACCTCTGATGATGGTGTCACCTCCCACAATAAAATTCACGTTCTAACCCCAAGAGCTGCTCATTTTAATCCCTTTGTTCTCTACCATTAGGAAGTCATGTCTTTGCTCACTTGTAAAACAGATGCCCAACCTTCTGGTTTCCTGGCATCACTGCTTCTGCACCTGTGTGTCTCCCACTCCCACTGCTGCTACCTCCAGGGCACCGGGTGAACTGAGGGCTGCGCCAAAGGCCCCCATATACCAGTCTGGGCCCACCTGGCCCACAAAAACCTCCCACATGATACAAAAAGTATCCTAAAGTGGGTCACAGACTTAAATGTACAACATAAAATTATAAAACTTTTAGAGAAAATAGGAAGAAGTCTTTGGGATTCGGGGCTAGGAAAATAGTTCTTAAGCTTGACTTAAAATCACAGTTCATAAAAGAAAAAAATGGCAAATTAGATTTTATCAAAATTAAAAACCTTTGTTCTCAGAAAAACTCTGTTAAGAGAGTGAGAAGACAAGCTAGACTGGAAGAAAATATTTGCAGACCATATATCCATATGTCCAGACTACATAAAGATTTCTCAAAACTTCATAGTCAAAAAGTACACAATCTAATTAGAAAATAGGCAAAAAACCTGAAGAGACCTTTCACTTAAGAGTATATACAAAAGCAAATAAACATGTGAAATGTGTTCAATATCATTAACTATCAGGGAAATGCAAATTAAAATGACAATAAGATATCATCGCACAGCTACCAAATTGGCTAAAATAAAAATAGTAGCAACACTGAGTGATGGTGAAAGTATGGCATGCATCCGTTTCTGGTGGGAATATAAAGCTAAATATGGAACCTTCTTCCACCCCAGCAATTATGATCTCAGAGAAATGAAGGCTTATGTTGACAGGAACACCTCTTTAAAAGTGTTTACAGCAGCTTTATTCATATTAGTCAAAAACTGGAACTCTCCTTCACTGGGTGAATGATTAAACAAATGATGGTACAGCCATATCATGCGATAGTATTCAACAATAACAACAACAACAACAACAACAACAACAAAAACAAACAAACAAAAAACAAGCTATTGCTACATGTAGCAACCTGAAAGAATCTCCAAGGAATTATGCTGAGTGAAAAAAAGTGAATTTCAAAAGGTTGCAGACTGTATGATTCCATATGTATGTAATAGTATTGAAATGACAAAATTATAGAGATGGAGAACAGACTTGTGGTTACCAGGGGTTAAGGAGGGGATGAAGTAGAGAGGGAGGAGGGTGTGGCTATAAAAGGGCAGCACAAGGCATACTTGTGGTGCTGGCACTCTTCTCTGTTTTGACTGTATCAATGTCAGCATTGGCTGTGATGTTATATGAGAGTCTTGTAAGATTATTACCATTGGGAGAAACTGAGTGAAAAGTACACAGGATCTTTCTGTATTATTTCTCTCTCAACACATAATCTTTGCTTTTCTCCCTTATCCACTCGATGGCTGGAGATACTCCAAAGACCCAGAGGCCAAGCCACAGAGGGAAGGAGTCTAGGTCCCTGAATGACTGTGTGGAGTAAAGTTGCCACCTCACTCTCGCATACTGGGCTGAATTGTAATCAGGAAAAACTTTTCATGTGTTAAACCACTGATGTCTGGGGTTCGTTTGTTACTGGGATCACTTCTACTTACCCTAAGTAATGACACATGGGAGGATCTGGGGTTTTAACTCAAACTCAGTTTCCATGGGGAACAGACAAAGTGTGCTAATTTTTCCATAAAGCTATTTTGTTTTCTAGTACAAAGAAATTACCACATCTTCATGTCTGTGGGCAAACCTGAGATCAACTCCTACCTGTAACATGTATCAGCTTTTGAATTTGAGTAAGTCACTGAATATCTAAGCCTCATTCGCTTTGGCCACAGGACTCAGGAATTAGGAAGGGAGGTGCCCCTACATGGAATTACTGACTCTGCATGCCAAAATTGGGGGGTTGTGTATCCAGCAGTTGTTCTCTTTGTGATCTCACTTCTCTGGCCTTCAAGTTACTCTCTGTCTAAGCCTCAGAGTAACCTTCCTTAGAAAGGAAACTGGTTAAGAAATTGGAATAACGACAATGACAAGTAGTAGTAATGCTATTATTGATAATAGCTTCATTTATCAAGCACCTACTATGTTCCTAGCCACATTTGTAAGCAACCTCAGTCTTTACCCTTGGGTTTGTGTTGACATTTCCAAGCCCAGAACCTTCTATATGGCTTCCTCCCTCCTCCACTCCAGGTGGTCATGCTTCACTTCAGTCGTTTATCACCATGGCCCTCCACGACTCACTCTTGGGGCAGTGTGTTCCTCGTTTGAGGCTGCGACCTCAGAAACAAAGTGTAGGAGGGCCTGGGCTTTACCACTTACTGAATGGATTTACATGGCAGGCACTGGGTAGAGTGCTTTGTGTATAGCATCTTATCTGGTTATACACAAAGGATGGGAAATTGACAGGCTCTTCTTAGGATTGGGTCCTAAAGCTGGGGGTCCCAGACCTCTGTAAGGCCATGATGACATTTCACTGATTGTACTCGTTTTCTATGCTTTCTGTAACAAGCCACCACAAATGTGGGGGCTGAAAACAACGCATATGTGTTATTTTGTGGTTCTTTAGGTTTGAAGCCTCACTGGGCTAAAATCCAGGTGTTTTTTTGTGGTTCTTTAGGTTTGAAGCCTCACTGGGCTAAAATCCAGGTGTCAGCAGGGCTGCATTCCTCTGCAGGGGCTGGGAGTGTAGAGGACTCCATTTGCCTGTCTTCTCCAGCTTTTAGAGGCCACCCTTACTCTTCAGCTCATGGCTCTTCCTCCATCTTCACAGCCACAATTGCATGACTTCACTCCTACCTCCTCTTCTGCCTCCCTCTCCCACTTCAGATTACATTGGACTCATGATTACAGTATGCCAGCATGGATAATGCAAGAAAATCTCCTCATTTTAAGGTCTGTTCTTGAGCAACTGTAACTCTATTGGCTGCCTGAATTCCCTTTGCCATGGAAGTTAACATATTCACAGCTTCCAGGTGCTAGGAGGTGGCCATCATACCTACCACACTGATTTATAGTAAAATGAGAAAAATGACAGGGTAGTGACTTGCCTATGAAGCTATTTGTTTTTTAAATTATAATTCTGGATGCATGAACGTCCTTTTGAGGAAAAAAGAAAAAGTTGGCAAACTGAAATTTTTCTGGTCCATAAAATTCTAACCTACAAGAAACAATACTTAGGGCCAAAGAGTCCCATGGGTGCATACCCCACTCCTTCCCTAGAGCATTGTCTGACAGCAGCCAGGGGTTGGCAACCTCAGGGTGCTGCTGAGGAACTGGGGTCCTGAAGGACTATAGCACGGCTGAGAATTGTGGAGACGTGAGGGATGTCAGTGAGGGTTGCCCACTGGCTTCCTGATCAGCACCAACGTCAGGCTGAGGAATGGGGGCCTAACTGTGAGCAACCTCAGGACAACTACGGGAGGCAAGATGAGGTAACTAACATGTGTCACCATCCTTAGCTGACAGGTGGGGCAAGTGGGATGTATATATACACACACCTGCCTTTGTCAAGTTATTCAACCTCTCTGAGCCTGTTTCTTCATCATCAATAAAACAAAGAGCACAACACATCCTCAAGGGCCTTAGGAGCCTAACCAGACAACCTGCATCAGAAAAATTGAGTAGTTCACATACACATGCTGCATTTTAAGTACACAAATACGTTTTTACCTTACCTTGTGGAGAATAGCTTTCTCATTTTTGAGGGTAAAAAAAATCATTATAATCTTTAACATAATCTGGCTTTTGGTTTTGCTGTTGTCTTGTTTTTATAAAAATAAGTTAAACCAGAAGCAACTTTAAAGTAGCTTCTAAGTCTGCATTTCTTTCAAGATGGTAATAGAAAATTCACTCAAGAGATGGGATAAATCCAGCCATTGACAAGCAAATGAATTTAGTTCAAAAGTTGTATATTTATAATGCTTTCAAACATCTAGTAGTGTATTAATTCCAGAGGTACTTACCAACTGGTGAGGCCTTTTAAAATATCAGCAGATGATTTAAAAGATTAGAATTAAAAAAGAGAAAGAGAAAGAAAGTTTTGATTTTGGTTGAAATCATATGAATCACTTTTCTATAGGTAGAAAAATTAATATATGGATATTGATGGATATAAAAAGAAACATACAAAGGAAAAAATAACTGTTACTTTTGTCATTGCTACCCAGAAATACAGGCTGGTGATTTCGTGGCATCCACTTCTGTTGTACCATTTTTAACCAGCAAGAATAAAACAATTTTCACATTTGTACTGCTGGCCCATAGAAACCTACCAATGTAACCAACTGACTTTAGTAGACAACAGAAGACGTTTTAATGTTTTTCTAATCATTAAATAATATAATTCTCTCCCAATATTTATAGATGCCCAACAATATCTGCTTTAACTCCATATTTTCCATTTTTTTTCTCTCCTAGAAACTCCTGGAATTTTCTAGTGTTTTCTACTGCACTAGTCTAATAGAACACAGCTTTTAGAACCACACTGAGGTTCATCTTTGGCCACAGGTACCAGGGAGCCCAGGAACAATGAATGTAGGGAGAGAAGGGGACACATGAGTCCTGTTCCACATTCCTGTCCTTCAAGCGTTTATTTCATGACCACCATGGTAGCATGGTGGCTGGGGGCTCAGCTCTCATCCCCCCTTTCTTCTGACTCACCTTCCTGATATCCTAAACAACTTTACCAAACTCTCTTGCACCTGAACTTTCACATGCGAGTTTGAGTTTGTGACAGGTTTGGAAGATGAATGAAGAGGGAAGAGTGTTCGTGATTTCTGGGCAAGCTGTGGATGGACATCAGGAGGCATAGGGGGCTTCCATTTAGCTGGGATGGATGGTAGTGGGAAGGTGTGGTTTCTGGAGCTTGCAGCAGTATGGCTGCTTCTCAATTACAGGAGAGGGAGCAGCTCCTTGGTGGCTTGGTTCTGCAGCTGGCTTTGGGAATCATCCCTGAAAGCTCACCCCTTAGTGGGTTTTATAGCCCTCCTATCAATTCTATAAAACATTTTGCTTAATTAAGCCCAACTCATTTACACTAGCTGGAGTGAGTGGATTCTGTTTTTTGCAGCTTAGCCCACACTGATACTGCTATTCTATCAGATCTACCTGGAACACCTGCAATGAATCCACATCGTACCAGGTAGAAAGGGTCTTCGAGAAGTACTGTAATAGATCACAACATGCCACACTAACATTAAGTCAGCAGCCATAGGGGTTAAGTACTATTACCAATCTTATGCAGAAGAGTCACAGATGGATTAAATAACTTGCATGAGGTCACTCATACAGAAAGAGGCAAAGCCAAACTTTGTCCCTGCCCAGTTCAGCTCCAGGGCCTATGGTCTTCAACCTCACCTATATACCCTGTCCATCGTACTTACAGTCTGGGCAAAGTCTGAAAGTTGGTTTGATGTCTCATTTCTTTTGCACAGGACAAAAGCAAATACCGTAATTACAGGCAAAGCTCAGAGATATTGCAGGTTTAGTTCCAGACCTCTGCAATAAAGTAAATATCACAATAAAGTGAGTTATGTAAAACTTTTTGGCTTCCTGGTGTATTATAAAAGTTATATTTATGCTATCCTATAGTCTATTAAGTATGCAATAGTATTATATCTAAGAAAATGTACATACCTTAATTAAAAAATACTTTATTGCTAAAAAATGTTAACCATCATCCGAGCTTTCGGTGAATCATAATCTTTTTGGTGGGAGGTCTTCCCTGGACGTTGACGGTTTCTGACTGATCAGGGTTGTAGTTGCTAAAGGTTGGGGTGGCTGTGGCATTATCTTAAAATAAAATAATGAAGTTTACCATGTAAAATAAAACAATAAAGTTTGCCATGTCGATTGACTCTTCCTTTCACTTGAATACTTAGAGGCCATCATGGGGTTATTAATTGGCCTAATTTCAATACTGTTGTATCTCGGGAGGTAGAGAGGCCTAGGGAGAGGGAGATAGCTGGGGGAAGAGCTGGGCAGTGAAGCAGCCAGAAGACATGCAACAATTACTTGTTAAGTTCACCATCATACACAGGTGCAGTTTGTAACACACCAACACAATTACAATAGTAACAACAAAAATCATTGATCGCAACTCACCATAGCTAATGTAATAATGAAAATGTCTGAAGTATTGCCAGACTTACCAAAGTGAGGCACAGAGATATGAAATAAACAAACGCTGTTGGAAAAATGGCTCTGATAGATTCACTCAAAGTGGAGTTGCCATAAACCTTCCATTTGTTAAAAAGAAAAAAAAAAGCAATATCTACCAAGCTCAATAAAGTGCAGGGCCATAAAATGAGGTGTGCCTGTACAGTTATGAAGTGGGCTGTTTCTTGATTTGTTGATTTTGTTCTTCCTTATTTGAGGGTTTATAAATTAGACCTGAGAGGTTTTCAAACCCCAAATCAAACAAGGGACCCTGAAGATCTCACTTCTATTATCTTTTTCTATGTAGAGTATTTAAACTCTTTCCTGCCCTCCCCCAACATGATTCTCCAGCAGAATAATATTCCACAGGAAGCGCATTAAGCTCTTAGAAACCGATTTCTTATGTCCTGCATTTAAAGTCTGGAATATTAACCAAATAATTACTACCACAAAAGACATTTTCAGTCTGTGTCTGGGAGTGTGAATAACACACCCTACATGGTTTCTTTGTAGGGAAGATTAGTGGGAAAGTTGCTTTTCTCTTCTCTCCTCCAGAGATAATTTATCATTATTTGAAGAGTTGTATGTTTCTGTGGTTGCTTGGTTTGGAATTGCCGCACACATTCATATTTCTGCAAAATTCCATTTCTGATCTGCAAGAAATGTGACTCAACTCACCAATGTCTTCCATAGAGCAAAATTAGCCCTATTAACACAATCCTCAGAGCCTAATGACACCTAGAGCCTTGCCACTGACGCTATCAGTCTCTTGATTTCATTATTTCACTGTATACAGCTAAGGTCTTCCCACCAACCCCTGCCCTGCTCCGACCAGCACAAAAAGAGGCAACACTAACTTGATGGAATTAAAAAATGCCAAAACCACACGAAAGAATGTAGGCCTGGGTGTAGCACTCATCTGCTAAGCATGAAATCTTTCCCCCGAGTGAGTGTTCCACAAACAAGGTCAGTCCCGAAAGCGATACCACCTTAGCCAGGGAGGAGCTGATGGCGCCATTAAAAACTCTTGCCAGCACTTACCTCAAACTATGTAAATACAAAACTGGTGCTTGTGTTTATTTAAAGTTATTGGCATCAGGCCCACTCCTGGTAGACAAAAATTATCTTGTTTACAGCAGCATCCAGATGATGGACAAGACTCTGTATAATATAAATCGAACTATAGAGGTGGTGAGCACTCGTTAGCATAAACAGCTTTCCTCAAGCAAAACAAATCCTGCCAAGTCTCAAGCTGGAATTCATTTATTATCCAGCTCCAAGCTGACTTGTTTCAACATTAAACAACTGCAAGAGCAGAGGGACAGAACTGATGTCCAAGGGCATTACAAGCCTGTCCTTCGACTGCTAACATTTTTACAAAAGGTGTTTCTGGCCTTGTCGTTTGCAATGTTCACTTCTCTGCAAATGCTGTCACTCGTGTCACTTCACAGGATGGTGTGGCTATGGATCGTGCATGCAGGAGGGAACCAGGAGACCACCTCAGACTTGCCATTGTCCTTTCAAAACCATTTGGTTAGCAGATAAAGCTATACTGGGAATGTCAGCAAATTTCACGATATAGAAACAGATACTAGGATTTCAGCGTAAAGGTACAGAGTTCTAGTGTGGGACAAGCTGGGCGATGACTTCTGCCCACTTCTGGGATTTGGACTTGCCCGGGGACCTGCAGGGCCCTCTGGGAAAGGTCTCCTTAGTGAAGAGAGAATCAAGCAGACAAGGCAGCCTCAGAGAGAGGAGTGACTCTAGGTCCTGCCTGCTGACTCAGCAGGAAAAGTTGAGCCTGGGGAACACAACAACCCCCCAGAAGAGAATGTGGACATGAGAAGGAAAAACAGCCATAATGGAAGTCACACCGAGAGCCACCCAAGGAAAAAGAAACACTAGTGGGTGGGGGGAGAGGAAAAAGACAAGAGAAAGATCAGGATTCTGCCTCAGTTGTTGGGAATCCCTTCTCTCCTACACAGCACAGGTGACACCAGGCTGACGCAGCCAGCGGAATTTTGTTTCTCTAAAAGCCAATTTTTCTCTCAGGGATTATCTGCCTTCATTGTCCGTTTCTCCTCTAGATTCGGACCACCTACTTCTATATCTTGGTGTCCCTGATAGCCCTAAAATGGGAGGGTTCGGCACTGGGAGTTACTCTATCTGCTGGCCCACCTGCAGTCTGCTCTCTTCTGGGGTGGCCGGGGTCCTGAGTTCTCTTTTTGGCTTATTTAGAGACCGTTATGCTTCCACTCTTTGGAAAAATCTCTCTGCACCTTCAAGCCACCCAGAGAAGCCATTTTTATCCCCTGTCATCTATTGGCCCAAACCACTTCCCCATATATGTTCAGACTTTCGGCATCTGAAGGTATGTCGTTTTCCCCTACCTAAGCCCCACTGCTGTCCTGGTGTCTTCACCATCCCTGAAACTTATTTCTACTGACCCTCACCTTCCTGAAACCTCATCCATACAAACATGTTTCCCTCAAACAGGAAACCCCACCCTCTGACTTCTCTCTATCTTGCCCACTCACCCCTGCTCCTACTCATGTGCTCTCTGATTTCACAGAGACTTCCAAGGGCATGACATCTCGTCTATGGTGACTTCTGGTCCCACTTAATTCTCTTCCTCTCGTGACACCAATCCCCCAACCTTCCTGCTCCTCTGACCTCTGCCAGGGCCCACCTGCCAAACCTTGACCCTGGATCAATGCCACAGTCCATCTTCTCTACTCTCACACCTGGGCAGTATATTAGTTATCTATTGCTGCTTATAACAAACTACCACAAAGCTTGACAGCTTAAAACAACAAACACTTATTATCTCACACAGTTTCTGTGGGCTTAGCTGGTGGCTGTGGTTCAGGGTCTCTCACAAGGTTGCAGTAAAGATGTCAGCCATGGCTGCAGTCATATCAAGTCTTGACTGGGGCTGGAGGGTCTGCTTCCAAGATGGTTCCATGCCTGCTGCTGATAGGAGGCCTCAAGTTCTTGCCACAAGCACTTCTCCATCTTTATGACATGGCAGCTCACTTCCCCCAGAACAAAACAAATGATCCAAGAAGAAGCCACAAAGTCTTTTGTGACTTAGAGTTGGAAGTCACACACTGATTATTCTACTACATGCTATTCCTTAGAAGCAAATCATTAATTTCAGCACACACCAAAGAACACCTTTGGAAGAGAGGAGTGTCAAAAAATTTGTGGACATACTTTAAAACCACAACAGTTGATTTTATTCTTTTCTTAACTCTGTATGTATTCTTTTCTTTTCATGACACCAATCACTCTACTTTTCTGTCCCTTGATGGCAGCCAGGGTTACATACAACTGGTGAGAACTTAACTCTGTATGTATCTTGTTATCCACTTTCTCTGCTTCTGTGTTTGGGCAATTGAGCTCTGATGGAGACAAATCCTAAAAATGGGCCATGGGACCAGGCTGTTGTTATCTTCAGCCTGTCAGGCTCTTCCTGCATCCGGTGCATCTTCTCCAAGACCCCAGGTGACTCTCACTGCTGTGTCATGGTGGCACATCTAATGTTTATCTCTGTCTTCAGTACTGATAACCGCCCCGCCCCACTTAGTGGGCATTTTGCATCTGACTCTATTGATGACCTCTGCTTCCTCTCCTCTTTCACAAATGAATCTCTATTATACAATATCTTCCCACACATCTTAGGGGAAGAGGAGCTTCTTTCCTTTTATTTAAGCATGATCATTCCTGATCTAATTCTCCAACCTTCCAGCAACCAGCACAGATTCCTCTCAATCTTTAACCTTTCTAGTGGGTTCCACCTTCCACTTCCACCCCCAACAATCTAAAAACTCATGTTAGTTCCAGTCTTTTTTTTTAAGATAAAAGAAAATAATAACCCATCCTTGGCCCAACCTTCCCCTCCTCCCACCTCTGGAAGACATGCATAGAGTCTCTTCAGAGATTGTATCTCCTTCACTTCACAGTGAACTTCTAGAAATAGTGGTCTGCATTCTTGGTTTCTTTTTACCCACTTCTGGCCACCATTCACCTTTCAACTTACAGCAACCCAGTGTCCACCTCCATGGCCTCAATATACATCAATATACCACATGGCAAAACACTGTATTATCCTGTCTGTGTAGATAGCCCCAGTCTCCCTTGGTGATATCTCCTTTCCTTTTGGGTACACTTTCTTACCCCATTCCCCTCTGGCTCCTCACTCCACTTTGGCTCCTCTGCTTCTTCCTAGAATGTTCTTTGCCTTTCTGTGGGGTCTCATCAAACTCATGTCATCCTCACCTTGGCATTCCTCAACTGCACTTCTAGCCCAATCCTTGATTAGGAGCTCAGAATCTATTACCCAGCTGTCCTTGGCACTGCTCCCACCTAGATGTCACACATGAACCTCAACATGTCCAAAACTAGACTAATCACATTTCTTCTCCAACTTGGCATCCCTGGCTACCTGATCACTCTACCCAGAACCTGGGAGAACTTCCAACTCGCCCCACCCCCATGACTAATTTGTTAAGTAATCCTGGCAAACAAAACAATTACAACAAAATGTCTGAGGCCATACTTCTGCCACCTCTCAACCTGCTGGCACTGGGAGGCTCTTAACCTCTGTGCCTCTGTTTTCTCATCTCTAAACTGGGTATAATAACAGCATCTACTTCATACGGGTGTTGTGCTGATTAACTGATGAGTATAGGCTGTGCCAGAGAGTAAGAGCTGGGTCAGGGTCGGCTCTCACTCTCTGGTCTTCTTCACCCCCAGGGATGGACATTGCCCGGGCAGTGCTACTCAGTCTACTCCACAGACTGCAGCCAGTTTGGGAAATGTTTCTTACTGGTCTGCAATGAGATAAGTGCAGAAGTTGAGAATAAGCATTTAAAACTGTTATATAGCAATTTGACAGGATCATCTTATACCTGTTGAACCTAATAATAAAAATTTTTTTTTCTACATCCATTGGCATAGCCACTATCAAAAGACCAAAAAATAACAAGTGTTGGTGAGGTTGTAAACCTTTGTGCACTGTTAGTGGGAATGTAAATTGGTGTAGCCACTGTGGAATAGTATTGTGCTTCCTCAAAAAATTATAAATAAAATTTCCAGATGATCTAGCAAATTTATTTTTGGGTATATACCCAAAAGAATTGAAAGCAGAAACTTTACGAGATATTGTACATCCATATTCACGGTGGCATTATTCATAATAGCCAAAAGATAGAGAGATTTAAGTATCTATTGACAGATGAGAGGATAAACAAAATGTAAAATAGTATTTAGTCTTAAAAAAAAAGGACATTCTGACTCATGCTATGACATGGATGAATCTTGAGGACATTGTGCTAAGTGAAACAAGCCCGTCACAAAAGGATAAATATTGTATGATGCCACTTATATAAAGTGCCTGGAGTAGTCAAATTCACAGACAGAAAGTCGAATGGTGGTTGCCAGGAGCTTGGGGGAAAGGAAATGAGAGTCATTGTTTAATAATATAGTTTCAGTTTTGCAAGATAAAAAAGTTCTGGTGCACAACAATGTGAATGTACTTAACGCTACTGAAATATACACTTAAAAAAGGTATATTTTATGTTATTTGTATTTTACCTGAATTAAAATATTTTTTATTAAAAATTAAGGCTCGGATGTGGTTCCATAGTGTAGCGGAGCCACAGTCCATGTTCTATGGCCATGCCACCCTGATGTCTGATCTCGGAAGCTAAGCAAGGTCGGACTTCCCTTGGATGGGAGACCATATAGGGAGACCAGGTGCTGTAGGTATAAATAATAGTAACAATAACAACAACAAAAATTAAGGCTTATATTTTGTACGTCTTTAACATTTTTCCTTTTCTAGTAATTTTACAAAGGTATCTGTACAGAAAGGACTGGAAACAAAATAAAATGGGCCCTTCACTGCACAACACAGATGCTTCCAGAAGCACTGCCCTGGGCCAGGTTCTCCTCCCAACCTCACTAGTCTGCTTGCCTGCCCTGTCACCCCTCTCCAACCCGGTTCTCACTCTGTGGCCACCATGATCTTTCTAAGGAGCGAGTTTAACTTCATGTCTGCCTTGTATAGTTTTCCAGTCCTTTTTTGTTTGCTTCAAGAAAAACCCTGAAGTTCTCAGCTGGGCACACAGGGTCCTCTGGCCTCCAGTTAGCAATGCCTTTGCCCCTGTGTCCCACCCACAAGCAATTTTTGCTTATCTGTAAAAGGCCACTTTCTCCAGGAAGCCTTCTCTGATGGTTTAGGCATCACTGTTTCCACATCCGATGATTAACCAGGGGGAAAATAAGCCTCCTTTGCTTTGAGGCAAATGTAAGAGGGTAGGCACTTTGGCCACAGGGGGAAGCTTTAGGCAAGCAGTCTATTTGACACTCCTCAAATGATTCCTGGAATGTGTTTCTGCCACTTGCCATATGGTGTCCCCCCACCCCCACCAGTTTCCTGCTGTGGCCTCAGCCTCCCTCTTCCATTCTGCTGGGGGAACCATTGTGCTTCCTGCGGAAACTGTTCGAGAGCCTTCTCTGAGCACCTGGATTCCAATTATTTGCCCAAACCGTCAAGTAAGTTTTTCTAATTGCTCCAAATGGTAACTGCAGACAGAGGCATCTCTTTCATTTCAGAAGGGGCAGCATAGTCCTAAGGCCAGCCTCCTGGGGGTGGAAAGGGGGGTATGTGTGGTTTTTTAAAAAATTAATTCTTTATTATACATAGACCCAGCATAGGAATTAGGAATTATTTATGGTTTCCTGCAGTCCTCCCAGGTATAATATGTCAGATTCAAACTGGAAACTATGTCTGGGATGAAATCCTACTTGAAACAGTTTCTTGTGGTTCATATATTAATGACTGATGACTGGTGGGTTTACACAAACAAAACGAATATTATAATTTTGTGGATAAGCAAATAAATTACTTTTATAGGATTTAGGCACTTTCCACGGAAGCTTTGATTTATCCAAAGAAGTGCCTATGCATACACGTTACTAAATTGCCAACTTGCAACTCTTGAGGCCTGGTTCTTGGATTAAACAGGAGGCAGACTTCCTTTTTAAACAGGGAAATATAAAATGCTTGATAAATAGAAAGATTCTTTGTTGACATTCTTAAGCCAGCTGGGAGCCTTGAGAATTCCGGATTTGACCTCCATACAAGGGAACGGACCTTTCATAGGCCATCCAGTGCCTGGCAGGGATTGTGGAGGACAATGGCATGCTAGAGATAGGCAGCACTGTATCTTGGCCACACGGAAGCTCTCTGCCTCTGCCAGCCCTTGGCTCTTGATGAGATCTCTGCTGGTTTTAAATTGCTACAAGGTATGAGCAGTCCTTTTGAGTTTTCATAGCTCTGGAGCATGACATTACTGACATAAAAAGACTTCCACAGGATAAGTATCAAAGCTGATGGGCTGTATTTGTGTAAATACCCAAACAAACCCACCAGGGAGCTATATGGTGAGACACAAACTCTCTGGAATCTGAGGCAAAGATAAACAAGCCAGTGGCAGCGAGAGAACCAGATTTCATAGGAAATATTCTTCAAAGAAGCTTTTGCTGGCACAGACCCCATGAAGAAAGAGAAGGCTGTGGAAAAGAAGCCTGCTCTTAGCAAAGCAGGTCTGGCCCGGTTCCACTTGCCCCAAGTGAAATGGGGCTCTTTCCTGGAAGTTTCAGTGGAAGACATGGAAGTGACTTCTCAGATCTGGGGTTTCTGGTCTTTCTTTGATGAAGGGAGGTATGTGGGGTACTGGGCTCAAGGCCCAGAGTGTGTGTGGAAGGCTCTCAGTGCTGGACACCCAGGCCCTGCCTAGGAGCTTTGAGGAAGGGGAATGTGGAGCTGCCAGCTACTCCCTGCCCCCAGGTACAGGCCTTGTTCAGCTACAGGTCTCTAGAGGGTCACGCCTTGTCAATGACCCCATAATGTGCCACTGAGGAGTTGGGAGCAGATGATTTAATATTTCTACCCTTATTTGATTCCAATGTTGTCCAAAGTAAGTTGGATCTAATCGTTTTTAAAAGGTGGAACTGTCTGTGTGCTGTTAATGTGAATGGAGGATGGCCAGCCTGACCAGGCCTGGAGTCGAGGGGTAGGGGTAGGAGGTCAAGTCTGCAGTGACCAGAGATGGATTGTGTTACTGCTGAGCTGAACTAGGCAATGGGTCCCCAGGGGAAAAGTGCTCAGGGTTCTGCATACTTAATTTTTATTTGCAAATAGTTATGTAAACACATATGCAAGCCGGCCACTGCCTGGAGGGTTCTGGCATGTAGTCATCCCCTCCCGGGGGTCTTGGTCCTGGGGCGCCTCAGCTTTATAGCATTTGGAAGGTAACTAGATTGGGGCAGGCTGTGGACTTTGCTGATGTCGGGAAATTATTTTGTCTTGGATTCAAGCCCTCTTTTCCTTGTTGAGAAAGAGAGAGAGTTTGTTCTGGCTGAGCACTGGTGAGAGATACATCATTCTGGTTCTTTTGGATGCCTCCAAGCCCCAGCACAGACGTATGAGTGCCCTTGGTGGACAAGCAACAATTCAGGCTTTGGCTCAAGTGTCACCCTCCTTACGGAGACCTTGCCTGACCATTATTCCCAAACAAACAAACAAACAAACAAACAAACTAAATGGCTCATCCTGGCCTAATTCATTAACACCACTTACCTCTATCTGGATATGTTTCTTTTGCTTGTTTATTACCTTAATCCCACTGGACATGAGCTACATGAGATGCACTTCAGCTAGTCGAAAAAAGGTCCCTGATGGACAATCTGAGAAGCAATAAGAATTGATAAACAAGGCAAGTAAAAATATTGGCATAAATGTAAACAGAATTATCCAAGGATAGAGAAAAACAGAAATGAGAAAAATACTCCAATTTCCAAGGCTTGGGCAGGTCTCATTTGTGGAGTGTGCACCTGGTGTATGGACTCCTGGGCCTGAGAGGCGGCCAAGGGGTAGGTATCTGGTGGAGCTGCAGGGTTATATGGAAAGAGCTGGGATGTCCACACCATTGTGAGTGAGGACCCTCCTAGCTGAGTGATGGAGCCATGTGCAGGGAGGCTCTAGGTTGGGGCCTTCATTTGTAATCTAGGCCAGGGTCCCGCAGTGTTAAGAAAGGAAATTGGGAAGGAAGGAAGGAAGGAAGGAAGGAAGGAAGGAAGGAAGGAAGGAAGGAAGGAAGGAAGGAAAAAAAAGTGGGAGAGAGGGAGGGAGGGAGGAGGAAGGGAGGGATGGAAGGAAGGAGGGAAGGAAGGAGGGAGGTAGGAAGGAAAGCCCTCTAAATGTAGCAAGTAAACGACCACCCATCCTAACTAGAATGGAACTGCAGGGTCCACCATCGGTTGGGAGCTACCAGGCCGAAGGAGGGTGATGGGCATTTCTGACTCTGACTCCCAGATGCAGGAGTAGGAAATCCTGAGACTCCTGGCTTTAGGTTAGGATAACTCTAGGGCACAACTTACTCTCTAGAGTCCTCTGTGGTTTCAGGTTCAACCTATGTCCACTGGATGCAGCCTGAAATCACATTCTTTCTTGGTTTCCTCCTTTTCCCTCCCAGCTTCCTTCTCTCCCTCACCCATCTCCCCCGATGGCACTTCTTTAATACATCACATGAGGACCAATCCTTATCCTGGGGTTGCTTCTAGAGAACCAAACCTAGACCTGGAAACTCATGAACAAAGTGTGTGTGTGTTGTGTGTTTGTTGTGTGGTTTGTATATGGTGTGTGATATATGTATATGGTGTGTGATATATATGGTACATGTGGCATTTATGGAGTTTATATATGTGGTATGTGTGTGTGTACTGTGGTATGTGTTTTATGTGCAGTGTGTAGTGTATATGTGTGCGGTGTATATGTGTGTCATGTGTGTTCTTACATCAAGGGTGTGAAGTGGAAGGGGATGAGCTTGTGACAAAGACAGCACCTCTGATCCCGCCATTTGTTGCTGAGTTTGCTCTATTCACCTGTGCATTTAATACCCCAGAAGAGAGGACCTGCAGGAGAACTCTCCCACTTTCCCCACAGCTTTCTCTTCCTCTTTCAGTGATCCCTGCTTCCAGCCTTCACCCCGCCCCGCCCAGCCTCGCCATCCCATCTAAGCCAGTTATTAAGCTTCCCATCAACCCAGCTTTGCTCTATTATGTTGGGACCATCACAGAACTCTGAACCTTACCCTCTACCAGTAGGGGGTACTAAAGAGAGGCTGCAGGGCTGAGGCCTGAAGCAGACCCGCACTCCCTTCTGTTTGTTCCTGTTCCTGTCAGCATTGCCCCCAAATCCTTGTGACCCCAACAGAGGCCATGGTTTCCAGTTTTTGGTTTGCTTCCCTCAGTCCTAGGACCGGCATCATCACCTCCTTCAGAGAGCTCAGACCCACGGACTGGCACATCCAACTCAGAGATGTGAGCCCATCTCTGGGGAGGTCCACCTTCAAGCTTTGGAGGCCTCAGGCTCAGACAGGCACTGAGGTCTGGTTCCAACGCCTCAGGCAGGGCCCCTTCTCTAAGCTTCTAGAACCTGGGTTCTCGAAATCCTAGCTTCTTCCCTTGGCTCCTTAGAAATGCTAGCTATTTCCTTCAGGTACAATACCTGTGTCCCTTTTAGTCCATCAACACGCATTCAACCAGTTCACTATGTTAAATTGTCTCTGTTAAAATAGGGGTGTAGCTTGTCTTCCCGACTGAACCCTAACTATAAGAACTCTCACTTCCTTTTTCTCCCTAGTTATCCCAGACACACTCTCTCATAGCATTGTGCACAGTTCCATGGAAATTAAGAGATAAATCCACAGGATCATTTAAAAAATTCAACTCTTATTCAAGATCACAGGTGAAAATGTCAATGGAAACAAAACGAATAGCTTAACAATGATTAAAATTGTGTATTGACAGAAGTCAAATCATTTTGACAGAATTTTGAATGGCATGATTTAACCTGGAGAAATACTGAAGGGTTCTCTGTGGAGTCAGATGTATTGTGGGCTTCTGATATATTTGACTGCTCAGTGTCAATTAATGCTACTAGTAATTGCCTCAATTCCATTTCTCCACCACTTTTAGTCCATGAGATTCAGAGGGGGAGCACTGTCCCCAGCTGCAGAGGGAGGGGTAACATGTGACTCAGGTCTGGCTTTTTCCTATAGGACTTGGATGTGGAGGCATGTGAGCTGGAGTGTCTGCTGTCACTTTACCACTGCATGAGGCTTGAGAATGAAGCCAGCTTTTGAAGGAGAGCAGGACTGAGCGGCGAGATGGAGACACTGGGCCTGAGTGATGTTCACTGAGCTTCCATACCAAGCCAGTTCCGAAATCAGCCTTATACCAGTAAGGCTTTTTGCTTAAGCCAGTTTGTGTGACTTGTATCAAAAGAGTTCTACCAGATACAATAGATTTCTTTAGAAAACTTAAGGAAAAGACTTGAAGCCGTTGCAATGGTTCAGGCATTGGAAAGGAGCAAGTAGGGTCAAGATACTTAAAAGGTAACATCAGTAAGACTTGGTTACTGAATAAATATAGTGAGAGAAATGGAAACATCTAATAAAAAGATGGTGCTCAGATTTGGGTATTAAGGTCAATGACTGACAGTAAAATCATTGAGTTAGTAGTTAAATATAGGAGAAAGACAAATGCAGAGTTGAAGATAATGAATTTCATTTTGAACGTGAGTGTGAGGCAGTATGGTCACACCAAAGCAACGGGGTTTTGAGTCTGAAACTCAGAAGAGAAGTCAGGGTCAGTGCTGAGGATGTGTGATTGCCCATATAAAGATTAGTTAGAAGCATGAAAATGAATAGAGATTCTATGGTGTGAGACTAACCCTAGATTGAAAGCAGCATCCTAGGAAACATAAGGGACAAGTTGAGAAGAGGGAGCCCACCAAAAAGACCAAGAAAGAACTGGCACAGAGGTGCAAGGACAGCCAGGAGCACAGCCTTCAAGTAAGGGAGCAGAACATTAAAGAAGGTAATAATTTGCTGTGTGATGTCATGGGCCACCTCATCTCATCTAGGAAAGCAAAATGAGTTCTTTTCTGAATACACTTGGGCCAATGAGGAAAACTTTAAATAATCGATGTCTCTGACTTCCCTTCATCCATTTTGCTTATATGTTCACCACTTCCTGGTCACCAGTACCTCCACCAAAAGGTTGTGAAGAAAATGATCAAAATAGAGATTCTGAAGAGGGAAAGGAAAGCTTTGAGGTTGCTTGGCACATGCTACTCTGCCTCTGTTTATGAAGTGGCTAGACCATGGCCAGGCACAGGAGAGGAATCACTTTGGTTACTGAAGCAATAGTTAGTAATATTTTTTTAGGTGGTTTCTTCTGTTCACTTTTGGGAAGCAACTAGTGTTTAAGAAAATAGAAGTAAATTACTAAGGATACCTGAGAGTTTGACTGTCTTTGTAGATAGACGCTGATACTAAAACATCCCTCACCAGAAAGTTAGATTCATCTTGAGAAAGAGAAAGCCACTCTTTCTTGTTTACATTCTCTGGTTACGTTTTCCTCTGATCGACATCCAGAGGTTATTAGAGCGTGTGGTTATCAGACCTATAAATTCCAGCACCCACAACTCCTCCCATCACAATGGTTTTAAGTCTTATCTAAATCTTGTATACTTCACATCCTCCTGTATTTCTTGTTCTATACCCAGAGGAGATGGGGGAAAACCTTTCAGTCTCTGTTTGAAGAAGACACTTCCTCATTATAGCCCAGGCCCATTTGATTAATAGAGTGTGCGCCATGGGCATGATACAAGCTCAGTGTTGAGAACCTCAGTGCTCCATTTTGAAACTGCACTGATCTCTTTCCCCAAAGCATCGATGTATGTATTTTTAGGTGTGAGCGTAAAAAGCATTAAAAACACAATTAAAAGAAATAGAGCAGGTGATGGCAGTGCATGGTGACAGAGCTTGAAGAAAACTATGCTTTTTTATACCCTTTGAATTTCATACATATTATGCACTTATACAGAAAAATAATTAAAAATTATATTAAAAAGCCATAGCACTACTGATAGGATATGTATTCCAGGAAGAAAAAAGAGCATACATATTACATAATAGGCATTTTTCATTCAGAAATAAAAAAGCAGGGGATTCACTAGAGCAAACACTGGTCAGATGGTCCCTGTGCATTCCATTCTCTGAGTCTCTGCCCATTTTATGCAGGTCATGAAAGGGTGGGTGGGAAGAAATCACCTTAATTCCTAGGCAGGAAATGGGGGCCAGGGCCTCTTGTGGTGTGATTTGTGGGTCCTGAAAAGGGGACCACTGCTGACTCCTGATTTCCCAGCTACTACTTAATAATAGAAATCCCATCTCTCCAGGACAAAGGCAGCCCAGACAGTGCCTCATTCACATGCAAAGGAAGTGGCAAGAGGCTGATGCTTGGCAGGGCTGGGGATGGGAGGGCACTGGGCGTGTGGAGGGCTCTAAGGAGCCTGTGTCTGTGGGAGAGGAAGGAGAATGTCACAGATCTGCTGTGGGTTTAGGACACCTGTGGTGCCTGCTGGATAAAGCCAAGCAAGAGGAGGGTAGAGGAGGTTGTCAGGTGAGCACCAGGAGGAGGAGCCAAATGTGGAGAATGTTCAAAGTTGTCCATGCCCAGATACTCAGATGACTAACCTGTTAAAAGCAAATGGAAGAGCAATGGGGCCTCTGAGGCACTCAGGATCAAACTTGATCTAACATGCACCTGCCCTTTCCACTCAGTTAACAGATGGTCGCTGCCACCTGGCCCTCAAGACACAGCTGATGCTGTGGGTCATTCTATGCCTGTTAGGGCCATCAGGGCTTTCTGCAGAAGTGCACTGAAATGATGGAGAAACAGACTCAGAGGTGGACTGCCTGCCTCTGGATTGCCTCTGCCGCTCACAACCTGTGTGACCCTCTATGCCTCAGTTTCTTCCTCTATAAAACAGAGATGATAATAATACCCAGTTAAATGGGAACATCCACTTGACGTTTAAAAAATGACACATAGTAAGTCCTCAATAAACGGGAGCCCAAGCCTTCAGAGCCCAAGTCCCCCTCCCTCCCCTGGCCTGCTCAACTGAGGAACTATGAGGTTTACAACTGCCAAGGTCCTTGTGTGTTTTAACACGCGCTTCGGGGGAGCAGTGTGGAAAATGGATTAGGGGGACGGAGGCTAAAGTTTAGGAATCCAGAGAGAAGTCTGCAGGCGTCCAGGTGGGAGGTAGAGGCGCGAGAACTAGGCCCTGGGATTCAGGAATTATTTTGGAGACACTCTCTCTAAGACTTGGTAACAGGTTGGGAACGGGCACTTGTGGAGGAAGTTGGAAGGCAGCTTCAGGGAACATTTTAGAGGTTGTGCGCGGGAGACGTGAGGCTGGGGACTTGAGGCAGAAGCAGCAGACCCAGAGGCGGCGGTGAGTGCAGGGCTGGGGTTCAAGCTGGAGGCGGAGTATTGCATGCACGTGGGCGGCCAGCTTCCCCGCGCAGCTGGCCCCTGTCTAGGTGCTGTGTGCCGAGGCGCTAAACCCGATCTCCAGTTTGGACAGGCAACTTCGCGGCTGTCCTGTGTGTCCGGCGGGGCCGCCCAGGGCGGCTGACTCTGAGCTTGGGTCGGGCCAGGAGGTCCATCTCGCTGAGCTTTCCTCCTTCCTTCCTCTGCTACGGTCCTCAGGCAGACCTCCCATTCTGCCCATCTCCCCGCGCCTCCGCCCTGCAGCTTCCCATGACCTCAGACGCGCTCGGGATCCAGTGGAGGCTGGTTTCTCAGCGGGCCGCGGGCCAGACCGCAGGAACCGCCGCCGTTCGCACCCAGCGGCCGCGCGCCATCCGCGGCCGGGAAGGGACCGGCGCGCGCGGCGAGGGAGCAGACCCTCTTGGCTCGATCCCCCCATCACTGGCTGCGGCCGGCGGAGGGGCTCGCCTTTCACAACCAGAACTGTGACCCCCACGGCTCCCGAGCGGTGTCTGCGCGCGGGGCCGATCGCCAGCTGTGTGTTTGCGCCGGAGGAATTCGTGCGCACCGCGAGGCTGGGATCCCGCGCCCCGGCCACCCACCCCTACCCGCAAGCCCAGGATCCCTTACGCGTCCCCGCCTACCCCCTGCAAACTCCGGCCTCGTTTCCCAGACCGCGGGGTTTGGAGATTATCTGATCCCCCAAGCGCCCGAAGCTCGAGGGGAGGCAGAACCCCACAAAGGGCTGCCCCTCCGCCTTCACTGCCCCCCTTTCCGCTGAAGACAAGCCGCGGCGGCTGCTGGAGAGCAGCTATCGCTTTCTGCGCACGAAGGGGGTTGGGACCTTTCCTGAAGTTTGAGGCTAACGTGGCAGATAATGTTCTCCCTCGAGGAGCAAGCCCCTGGAGTTTACTTTCAGGTTTTCCATCAAATACAGCCGGACATGGGGGCAGTAGTGGCGGGGGGTGGGGTGGGGATGGGGGATGGGGAAAGTCATTAGTTTGTTCTTTTACCCAAAGAAAAAGACCCTGAATAGAGGAGCAGATAGTCTTTCCTGCTGGGAGTGGAGGTGAACTGCTGCTCGGGTTTGGTGGCACCACCGCGGGGCTTTCCAGTCACGACCCTCAGCGGTGGAAGGTGGCCTTCTGGAAACTCGCAGAGGAAAGCTCAAACGATCTTTACTTTATTGGAAGCCATTTCTACCTACACATGCTCTCTAGTATTTGCGGGCCCTGCAGGAGAGTTGGGTGGGACGCGGATGGAGGCGAACTCACTCTTCGTTGCTGTTCTGCGGATAGGCGTGCAGGGCCAAGCTGCAGCGGAGCTCCTGGGGCCCGACACCATCCCATACAGTAACAGGCCAGGGAGGAAAGGCCAAACAGGGCCTCGCCTCACAACCATCACCTTGCCCAGACTCAGGCTGTGTCCCGGGGCTAGAATCAGGAGAGAAATTTGTGTGTGGCGCTGGCGGTTCCTGGACACTCAGGACTCTTGGTTTGGTTCTCTCCTGCCCTTTTATGCTTCCACCCAGCCTGCGCCCATACCTTAGAGGTTAATTGTTAGAAGCTCTTATATTCGGCTAATCTAAAACACGGACTTCTCCACTATGCCCACATTCCTTCTCATCTGGGGTTTTAAAGGCCAAGGGAGACTGGAGGACACGATGTTCTGGCCTTCCCGTTCTTTCACAGCTGGCCACCAACTCAGCTCCAGAATTTGGGTGTGGCCTTTTCTGGTCAAAGCATGTTTCTTTTCCCAGTTTCAGTCTTCGGAAGCCTGCCTTCTTTCCAGCACCTATTTGTGCCTGGATTCCTGGTGGGGTGTCTTGTACCGTCCTGGGAGACACTGAGCTTCCTGAGACCCTCTTGTTCACCTCAACATTCCATAACACACTTCTGTGCCCTAAGGACTGCAGGAGCTCTGGGCCAGTTCAGGAGGCAAATTGCACCTCTGCAAAGGCTACATGTACTGTTTGGTTTTGCTTTTTCCTGGCAGGTCAGTGAATTGCTGCTCCTGGGGGTGACTTGCCAGGTGATGTGGCTTCTGGAATGTCCCAGGTATGACATTCAGAACTTCCTCCCACTGTGCTCACCCTGCTGAACTTTGCTGGTGGAGTTTCCTGGCCTAAGTGGAGTAGGAAGGTGAGGTGTTTACTTAAATAGGGGAATTAGGCGAGTTTAGAGGCCTGAGTATGATGCAGTGTTTGGGGAGAGGGCCTGGGGAGGGAGAGCTATTAGGTTGCTGGGCAGGGCATGGAGGGCTCCATGAAACTGGTGAATAAGATGCTTGGGGGAAGGGGTAGGGGGTGGGGGTTGCGAGGAGGCAGTAGTCAGTAGTCAGGGACTGACCTAGAAGGGACTTGGAGGTTTTTGAGGAAGGTGGTTTAGGGCATTGGCAACGGGGAGAGAGGGCAGTGAGTACTGGCTTGGGAGCAAGAGTTGACTGATGGAAACACAGTGAGGGTGCTGGCGGGTGGTTAGGGCAGGTAGAATCTGATCAGGTGAGATCAGAGATTCTTGAGCACAGCAGATGTTGGCATTTATGTTTTGAAAACTGAGATTTATTTTGTTCTTATCAATGCTATCATAATAGTTTTAGAAAAAAAATACATGAATTAGCTATACAGAGCCTTCTTTTGAAGTCTTTTATTTTAGAAGGATGTCTCACTTTAGAAAAAATAAAGAAAATCCAACGTTAAAAGATATTTGGAGGGGGGTAACTAATTCATATTTTAGTTTGACAAGACAACTCATTGGAGTATCCTTAGAAATGTATAAGATATTCAGAGATGCATACTTTCCCTTATTTATATAAACTCAAACAATACAGAATGATTTTCAGTTATTTCTTTCAGTGAGACAGAGGGGCCCATTTAGGTATAGCCAAAAAGACATCTCTAGAAAGAGGCATTCTTGATTTTTAACCACAAAACCAGTACGAAACCAAAATGTCACGAAACCAAAATGTCAACCAGGCATTATACATATCAGTGACAGAAAAGCATCATATTCATATAATTAAGACTGGTCTTAAATTTGGACATTAGGGGGTAAATATAACCATGACAATTTGTTAACCTGTAGCAAAGCAAATAAAGTATAATCAGAGAAACAATGCTATGAGTTTAGCACAGGTGCTATTTTCACTGTGTGTGTATTTGTGTGTTGGGGGTGCTAGGAGAGGCTCAATGAAGCAGAGGGAAGATCAGGCAGGTGATACTTGATCAGCAATAAAGTCTCAGACAAAACATTAGCACATCGGAATTATTGTGAAGCTTAAAACATAAAAATGGGTGCTAGTGCTGAACCTTGGGCTTCCTGAACTAGAATCTCCTGGGGAAGGACCTGGGCACCTGTGTGTTGAAAAGGTTCTACAGAAGGTTCTGACTTGCCATTTCAGGGCTGGTAACCGCATAGCCTCTGATTTCCAAAAGCAGGGCCACTCTGAATCTTTTCCTTAGGAGCAGAGAGTAAATACCCAAAGGGCTGTTTTCATACTGAAAACTCTGCACCCATGGTTGCCCTTTATCAGAAGTGTACTGTTCTGCCCACCTGCCACAAACACCATATGCAACCTGCAGTGAGGTGAAGGGAGGAGGAGTGCAAAGGGGAAGTGTACGGGGCTGTTACTCAGAGCAAATGCAGTGTCACCAGTGCGAAGATGTGTTCTTGAACTTATGAGCCTTCTTTTTAAAAGGCCCCTAAGAAGCACTAGGTGAAGGATGCTTCAAAAAAGCAGATGGAGATGGAACTGGGAAACATGACCACATCAATGATGGTTAAATGAGAATTAGGTGGGGAACCTAAAAGGCACTGTGCACTCTGGGATTTTGGAAAGCGATGCATTGTACAGGATCTGACTTCCTTGGTGGGTCCTGGATCCATTGTTAACTGGATTTATGACATAGTGACCATGGAGCTCTATTCCCTCTTATCTGGTAAAAATGATCTTTGAGGCAGGCAGCAATCCCATTCTTTAAAATTTTATAGACTAGTATAAGTCAAATAAAACTTTTGAGAATTGATATATGGTTATCAACTTTTATGTCTAGTAAGGACAGTGAAAACGACTAAAAACGAGGATCTATTATCATTTCATTAAAAGAGGGATATTTTAATATCAGAAAGGAAGGATAACTTCAGAATTTAAAAACTGTACACATTGAACTTTGAAAACAACCCTACATTGTTGCCCTTATCTTTCTCATTTTCTGTGGACTGATAAGTTTACCACCTAATTTCTGAATGCTAAGGCTCCTTTGCCTTGAACCCTTAGGGCCATCCACACCACTTGCAAATGTTGTTAATGTACTCTAAGAAATGGTTTCGGGGCTTTAGGGAACCCTGAGGAATTCAAGTGCAAATGTCTCTCAATATCTTGCCTCAGTTTCCGATATTCATAACTGTGTGTTGAGTGCTAGCAGCTAGGAACTGTATCATTGCTTTAAAGACAATTTTAAAAGACAGATTATGTCAAAAACACTCATAAAACTTGAATTTGGAAGTTTTTAAAGTAACTCTCATCCTTGAGGATTTTCAAACTCATGCTCCATGGAGCCATAACATTACTGCTTGAATCAATAGACCTCCATTTTAATTGCTTTAAATAACTGAACTTCCTAATTAGAGTTCAATTGCTTAAAAAAAAAAAGTGCTTGAAGACCACTGATCCAGTCCATTTTAAATGCAAAGGGGAAACTGGGGCTAAAAGAAGGCCTGGGATTTGCTGGGGACCACCTATTTTGTTGGCAGAACTTGGTGGCACAACACTATTGGAGTGGGGAGGAAGGCTTCTAACCGCCCACTTTTCAGAGTGTCTGTTCTCATTCATCAATGGCTGAACCAAATCTTCCCAGTACTTCACTGCAGAGAAAGTCGACCCTTACAGTTTCCCTTCTGGAACATTCCTACTGGCTCCCTTTCATACTGGACCCTGTACTCTGCTTGGCACACTGTTCCTGCATGATAATAATGACAAACATTTCACTGACAACTGCTGGAAAGTAATTTTTAAACTCCAGGTCTGTATTTTTTGCTCCCATTTTGACCATTACTGATAAAAATCTCTTTAATAGTACTTCATTATAGACGAAGAGCTAATATTTGTATGAATATTTTATGATTCTAAGGTCATATCTATGTAAAAAATTCAAAAGATTTATTTTTATGAAAGATACGCTTTTATTAAAAGGTCTGAACTCTGTTGTCTGGTATATAAAGAGAGAGGAAGAGGTATCTATATGTTTATCAAAGTTCCCTGAACAGCTGGTTGCACAGCAGGCTAACAACATTTACGTGTCAAGGATACCACATTCATTTTGTAGCAAGCACTTCAGTGGTGAAATGTAGCATCTGATAAGTAAAAGAAAAAGAAAAAGAAAAACTATATAACTTAAAACAGTGATTTGAAACTGTGGTTCTCAATCATTAGTGAGTCATGAAATCGATTTAGTGAGTTGTGAGAGCATTAAAAAATATACATGCATAAGAGTCAAAAGTGTAATAGAAGAGAAAATATCAAAGTGTGTTGCATGCCTTAAGAGTACATATTATTTCATAAACACTTTATTTCAATTATATATATGTACTAACACAGATATACTGGGTCATAATATAAAGTATATTTCATAGCCCTCAGTATTGCCCTAGAGAAAAACATCCTTTTTTCCATTCAGTCCCTTGAGAAACGATCTTTCTTCCCCCCCCCACTTTTTTTTTTTCATTTCTGAGCAGTTGCTCCTATCCCGAGTCCTATGAAGTCCTTCTCTCCTCAACACAATAACAGTGATCTCTGAGCACCACCATTTCCTGGTTCACAGCTATCTACTGGACACTTCCTCCTGTTATAGCCCTGTGAGCTCAACTGAGTGAAAGTTTCTACAGCAATATCTGAATGTGGGTCAGGAGAAGCCGCAGGTGCCTGCTACCACGTGCCAGGCATGATGCCAGGGGCTATGGACATGACTCTTTACAGATAGCGTTTCCTTTCTTTTACCTGTAGCAGTGCCATACCTGGACATCTCAAGCTCCTAGCATAGTATACACAGAGGCTGAGTGAATATTTCCAAATTAATGAATTCGACAATGAACATATTCCATTGGTTATAAACCATATAAATTCAACAAAATATAAGTATCAAATAAAATAAAATATTTAATCATTTCTTTATACTTAAGAAATACAAAAGTACTAAAAAAGCTTTACCTGTAGTGATCAAAACACAATAGTTGTATAAAAAGTTGAGACACTGGCGTTCTATGGCAAAAGTAGTAATTATATTACTTCAGCATCATATCTCATGTGGTAGTTATACGACATTTACCCTTTGATTTTAAGCTTATAAACTTACTATTTTAATATTATATATCCAGTTCTAGTAATTACTGTCATCTAAAAGAATTTAATAATAGTAGTACATGATATTGAGGGAAAAGGAAAAGTTAATAATTTTCCAAACGTTTGTAAGAAGCACATCGATGTACACCTGATTTGGAGGGTGAACATAATTTGGCCTATGATTTAATGGAATCAGGAGAGTGAACCAAAGCTTTTGAAAATAGGATACTCATGTTGATCAAGTTCAAACCCTTCATCTTCCATATTAGGAAACAGCTGTACACCAGGGTAAGTAACTTATCTGAGGTCACATAATTACTCAGTAAGACAGATGTCCCAGGTCTCTTGATATAGAATCTTTTCCATTCCATAACAAAGGTTTATACTATAATAAAATCACTTTTTAAAAAGATCAATTAAGAAATCAAGAAAAATAAATATATGATAACATTTTAGACTTAAAATAATAACCCTAGAGCAAGAGTTTAATAAAAATATTTGTTGACAAGTGTGTTCAAGTTACCATAATTAGTGTGGAATACAGTGTTGTAAACATTGATGGTAGAAGTTCATTGGTACAGTAATTCATTTGCACATTTATATCTTAGTCTTATGTATTAGTTATGTTTTCATCTGTATCACTTGAGTTAAATTTTTTCCACAAAAAGTTCTCATTTGATTTCCAAAGAGAAGTTTCCAGTTCCTCTTTCCTTTTGGAGGATGCAGCAAGGGGCACTTTTTCACATAGAGTCTCTATCACTGCCAAGTTAGTGAATTTACTAAAAATGTCGTCATTCTGCTCATTCAAGATGTCCCAGAAATCTTTTGGTCTCTGTTTTGCTTTTTCCATGGGCCCTGAAAGAACTTTCTTTGGCAGTTGTGTGGGACTGTTCCCGTGACTTTTAAAGAGATCATCAAGAATAGAGGTGTCACCAAGTAAGCCTACCACAGAAGCATTTTCTAATGCTGGATTTTCTATCTTTTTGTTTTCCACTTTGAAAAGGGATCCATTTTTTGAAATGCCCATTCCTGTGAGGTCCTGCTGGTCTTTCACAGTATTTTCTAATGTTCTCTCATATGCTTCAGACTTACTGTTTAGGGAACTGGATGCTATAGTATCTTTAGATACTTGGCTGTTTTTCCCATTGTCATCCTCTTGTGTAGAGCTTATAGGTAATTTCTTAGTTACTACAGCACTAGAAAATACCTCTTCTCTATGGAAACCATGATTTTGAAACTTAATTGATTTTTTCCTGTTGATTTTTGGGCTGCAAATTTGAGAAGTTTTTTTGGTAGAATCTTTAACTGACAAAGTTTCAGAATCTGGCAGCTTTTCTTTTATAAGAGACGCTCTCTTTTCAGACTTATTCCTGATTTTCTTTCCTTCCTTGTAGGCAGGTTTAATGAATTCTGTAGCAGAATCCACAAAAAATTCCTTTACTTCTGGATACTGAGAAGCATAAAAGTCTTTTAGCATTTTCTGTCGTTCTTCTGATGTGGCATTAGTTACATGTTTAGCAAGTTCTTTTACAGAAGACAAATTGAAATAAATAGCCATTTCTTCAAATTGTTTTCTGAAGATTTAATGAACAAAACCAGTGGTTATTTTTTATTACATTTTACTTTTAAAGAACTCATCATCAGTGACATGAACTGTAGAAATGAACCAAAGTAATCTTATTCATGTAGCATATATTAGCTTAATTCCTTAATAAAAATGAATTTTATACTAGCAGAATGTGGCCTCTTTCCTTAAACTATTGAGAAAATATTTTAGCTTATGAAATTATCAGCTTTTTAAATTATTCTGATTTATATTATGAGGTATTTCCAGGGAATTATGCGATCTCAGCATGCTCCTTCAGTCAACCAATTTATAACTGACACGAGAATCATAATTTATATAATCTGTATTTCAAAATCTGTATTACATTCAAATTCCATGAAATAAAGTTGTCAAAGAAAGTTATTAATAAATAGAAAACAGAAAATTCTAAGGAAAATAGAAAGGAATTTTTACTTCTCTGTCCTTTTTTCCCTTTCTTCCATACAAACAGAACAACTTTTTGATGAGCCTAAAGGAAAGTTCTAAACTGATAAACCTAGATTCTTTCTTCCAATTGATCCAGCTTCTGTATGGAGAGCTAAACTAAGAAGTGAGATGCTACTTGAAGAAGCAAGTTTCATTCTTAGTATAAGATATGAATAAAAGCTCTTACATGCATATGTGAGGAAATGAGCCTTCTGGAACTCTGGTAAGATGGAAGCAGAAAAATTGTTCAGGAACTGTAGGCACTAGACTCTGCTCTTTTTCCCAGTTGAGGGTGCTATGGATTGAACTGTATCCCCCCAAAGTCATATGTTGAAGTCTTAATTCCCAGTGTGACTATATTTGGAGACAGACTCTTTAGGAGGTAATAAAGTTTAAACGATGTCATCAGAAGTCATCAGAGATCTCTTTCTCTCAGCTATGAGAGGACACTGTGAGGAAGTGGCTGTTTATAAGCCAGAAAGAGAGCCCTCCCCGGGAATCAAACCAACTGCCACCTTGATCTTGAAACTTCCCAAGCTCCAGAACTGTGAGAAAGAAATTTCTGTCATTTAAACTCCAGCTGTGGTATTTTGTTATGGCACCCCAAGCAGATTAAGACAGAGGGTACTGCTTTGCTGATGCTGAGTTTGGGTCATGAGTCAGGAGAGCCCAATGTTTGTAAACATTCCTTTTAACAAAAGTCATAGCTGGTATTGCAGCATGTGATTCAAAGTCCCAAAGTTTTAGGATTATATCTATATTTTATATAATACTTCCTTAAAACATTTATTTATTCATTCGACAAATATTTATAGAGCCCTCTTATGTGCTAGACACTGTAGTAGGAACTATAGAACAGAGAAGAACAGCCCTAGTTTCTTATCTTCAAGAACTTTATATTCTAGTTGGAAGAGACAGATGCATGAAAATCAAACCAGAAGGGAATGGTAAATCTCACGATGGAGGTTAATGCAGGGCCCTGTCGGCGCCTATGTTAGAGGTGCCGAAGCCAGTGACTGGCAGTGAACAAGGCAGCAGGCAAGCCTTATCTGCTGTTACCTCAAGCCAGTCAGGCAAAGAGGAAGCCTTCTAGCGAGAGAGGGTAAGTGCACAGGCCTAGTTCTGAGAGGACCTGGTTTACAGAGGAGTGGGTAATAAACTGCCAAAGAAGAGGCTGAAAATCACGAGGGGTCTGTATGCCAATTTCAGAAGTTTGAATTTTATCTTGCACACAACAGAGAATCCTGAGGGTAGAATAATATACTTTTTAAAAAAGCTCGTGTAAGCTGGTGCTTTAAAATCACTATAATTTTTGCCACCCAGACCAGGTTCTATAGTTTGCCTTTCCTTTGATTGTAGTGGTAATCCATACTGCATGCCCATGACTTTTCTTTCGTGGCTTCAGGTGAGCACCATGGCTTCCAGTCCTTACCACTCCTGTTAACTGTTCCAAATCCAGGTACTATCTGCCTGATCAACAGCTACTCTCATCGCCAACAAAATATTTAATAACACAGATACAAGCTTCTAAATTTCTGTCCTGGAAAAAATTGCCAATGTTCTTATTGGAAAGCAACAAGCATGTTCTGAAAAGGTTCCAGTTTTCACTTCACATGAAGCAATGAGGTATTATTTTGTTTAGTTATCATCTCCAAATCTATTTTCACGGTCGTTCTAATGAATATTTGTGCTGTGAAGATTAGGTGATTAGCAAGGTTACAGGCCAATGTCTTTTATTTACCTAAGACTTGGTGCTGTCTCAGCAGCTGCCAAAGGACTTGTGCCTTTGCTGTACTGACCTTGCCCATGACCCTGTGATTCTGTCACCTCTGGGAGGAGAGCTGCTTTTGACCCCATTTTATTTTAGTATGCAAATCAATTATGCTGCATAACTCTACAGAATGAGTTATGATTGTAATTAATTTTATTCTGTTTTCTAACTTGCTTTCATAATTCTGGGTCTTTAAAATAACTTTCTCTAAAAGTTTAAGGAACTGCAAGGTATGTCCACAGGGTATAAGCTAGCTATTTTGTGAGGAAAATTTAATAAATTAGAGCCACTTAGAGAAAAAAAAAAAAGAAAACCAAAAATAGGTATCTTTCAGCAAGTGTATCTGAAGTGGTTGTGTATTATGTATGAAATTCAACTTTCTCTCCACTTTTCTTAAGGAATTGAGAGAACAAGGTGGAACACAGCTAAAATGATCATCTTCTCTCTGCCTAAGCTTTCTAAAGAGAAGGTGGGACTGAACACTTCATTGAGATGATCCATTGGGCTGCAGCATGGAAAAGTCTTGATTCTCATAAAGTAGGATGGTTAGCAGGAAGAGGTGTCAACAGTTTGGACACTGTTCCCTAGTTCAGATGTTGGCATTCTAATACTAGATACTCTTCACCAAACCCCCAAGGAAAGCATCTGGAACCCACAGTGCCACCACGACTGTCCCCAAAGGCCATGAAGGACCGATGCCTCCCACCCCTGTTTACCTCATCCTATTTCTTGGTACCATAACCACTGACCTCTCATCTCCTCCTACTCTGTACATCCTTGATCTAATCCAATTACTGATCATTTCAGACCATCCCTTGGTGCCCCTGAACCAAGCTATGATACCATTTCCTCTGTGTCTTCTGTGCTGAATGGCCTCTCAGTTGCTTCATGATACTGCCTTCTCACATGCAGCCCTTATAGGTCAAGGCTCATACTTCACACCCCAACCTTGGTTCATACTTTATATTGCTGCTTCCAGACCATTATTTTCTTAGAAACTCCTTTCCCTAAGGTTTATGCTATCCAGCTAAACCATTCTCTCTCCACTTTGTTAACTGACCCCTTAGCTGCTTCCTGCTGGTGACTGAAAACTCAAGATCCTGGATTATTATTGCTTCCTATCCATCCCCTGCCATCATTCTGATAATTACTATCAATATCCATGTGGATGTCCTACCCAACTCCTGGTCCACCAATTTCTCTACCTCACCTCCAAAGACTCAATTCCATGTCAGGTCCTTGTTCTCAAGGTCCTATACTGACACTGTCATTATCATTAACTGTACCACCTCCAAACTGCTGAATTCAATCATCACCTCATCCTCCAGCTCAATTACCCTGTGACAACAATGATGGAATCAAGTCCTTTAATTCACTGACTCTTCCACTTTCTCAATATCCCTTTGTCCAGCTTAGGTTCAATTTTATAACCACCCCTTGGCAAACATCCTTTAGTTTCCTTGCTTATCTCTCCCTCCATTCTAACTCCTAGCAAAATCTAGCTATCTCCCTGTTTTTGCCACTGAGCAAGTGAAGTTTGCTAAATGAAGTCTGCATGACTGCACAGATGTTTTTACTGGAATTGTTCTCAAACAAGGACTTAATATCACCAAGAATTCTAGTCCCACTAAGCTTGCTTTCCTACTTTATAAATGATTTATTTCATAACTTCTCTCTCCCTAAATCTCTCTCTGAAATGATAACTTTAATTCTCAATTAATTGAGGAAATATTACTGTATCTTCATCTCTTCCCTTTCAATGCCTCTCAAAGGCTGGAACTACATGAGAGGTCTAGATCCTACCCTCACCTGCGTCCAGGATTCCACTCTTCCTATTATCACCTATCTGGCATGATTTCTTTTCCCCTCTATTAGTCTATTCACAACACAGAAACATGTTCTATTATTTCACCAACTTAAAAAACCTACCCTTGATCTCATAGTGCTCTCCAGCTACTGCTACTTTTCATTTCCAAACTTAAAGAGCTATGGCAGGTCTGCCCAGTCACTGTTTGCCCACCTCATTCTGGCATTTGCCTACCTAGACTGGTCATGTACAGGCACTCAATGAGTTCTCTGCTGCCAACTCCAGGGGGCACTTTCCTACTTCACCTGATTCTGGTTCTTAGCAACATTTGATAAAGTTAAGAGCTCCCTCCTTTTTGAAACTCTCACTTCTCTTGGATTTCAGGACCTCATACTGTGTCTCCTACAATAGTGCCATTGTCACCTCTAGGTTCAGTCCTGGGGCTTCTTCTCTTCTCTTTGTGCTCTATCCATAGGCTGTTCACAGTCCCGTGGCTCTAAAAACCATTTATTATCTCTATGATGATGACTTCCAAATTTAGATCTCCAGCCCCCAAATCCTAGAGTAGCATATCTACTGCCTAGCTGACATGTCTATAGGACCTAAAATTTAATATGAGCAAAAGAGAACTTGTGATTTGTTTTTAAACTTCAAGCTTGTTTCTCTCCTAGTTTTCCCTATTCAGTTAATCCAATCTGTTGCTCAAGATAGAAAGCTAAGAGTAATCCTATCTTCTCTTTCCCAACAACCAGCCCAATATCAAACACATCCTTTTGGCTGTGTCTCCATAGCAACCACTCTATTGCAAACCACCATCACCTAGTTCCTTATGGTCTCCCCTAGTCTGCTATGCCCTCTTCCACACAGAGGCTGGAATGATCTTTTAGAAACATGTATCAGATATGTCATGCTTCAATAGCTTTCCACTGCATTTGGAACAAAATTCAAAATCTTTCCCACAATCTATGAGGCTTTGCATAATCTAGCCCCATCTATGCACTACCTTCATCTCATGCCACTCTGCTAGGTTTATTAAGTACTAAGTGTACTAGTCTTCTCTCAGTTCCTCAGATACACCAAACTTCTTCTTTCTTCAGGGATATTATTACTCTGGTTCTTTGCCCAGCTATCCTTCAGGTCTCAACTTAAATGTCACCTGTGTAGCAAAGGTCTTCCCTGAGTGCCCAATAGAAAGGTAGTTGCACACTTCCCAATCCCATTATTCTCTATTAAAGAGGCCTATCCTTTTCTTACTTATAACACACCATTTTATAATTAGTCTTATATAAGTTATTCTTACTATAAAAAATTTTATGGATCAATGCCAACCCCCATCCCACTGTCTTTTTTTTTTTTTTTCATACTGTATATTCAGCACTCAGCACAAAGTCTGGGTGCATACCAGGTGTTTGATAAATGTTTAATGAGTAAATGAATATAATGTACTTAATTATTTCATTTATCTATATCAAGTGATTTCATTTATCAATTCAGGCATTAGCTTTCTAAAAACATGTAAAACATTTAAAACTTATTATTTAAAGTACACGAATTCAGACTTTTCTGAAATATTCAGATGCCAGGTATGATTAAAATTCAAATAATTTGTGTATTTTACTAAGAATCTATATTTCTTTTGAAAATTGTTATTATTATTTTTTTCTTTTTTTGCAGGGAGAAGCTGATTTTAATCATTGCCATTTCATCTGATGTAATATTTCTCTGGGTGCTTTCAGCTGGGCTTAAATTTTCGGCTCCCAAATAAGTAACACAGGGTATGTTTCTCACATTTCTTGACTCCTCCAAGAATTATTCTTAAAGTCCAATGTTGTTATAGATAGCATACCTGCGGATCCCTTTTGGTGTTTCTCCAAGTATAAAGGTGGTCTGGTCTGTGTGGTAGACTTTTTTCTTCTTCTGGCTCACAGGGTGCGAAATGAAAAGGGGACATGAAATGCCTCCTTCGCTTGATTGTTGTCCTTTCTTTGTATGTGTCAATGTATCTGCCTTCATTTTTTCTTTATTTGTCTAAAAAAAAGTAAGGAAGCAAAAACTAAGTCTCAAAAAATAGTCATTTTTGGTCAAATAAGATTGTGTTACTTTCCCGCAGTATTCTGTATAATCAAGTATATCATTTTCTCTTACTGATAGCATTGTTAGAAGATGTTAACCTAGATCTTCTGGATCTTTCTTAAAGACATTAAAGTAACGGAAATACTATGTTTCCATTATGTCTATGGTTTAAGATATATGTTAAAGATATATCTTTCTTAAAGTAATGGCAATAATATATTTCTATTATCAAGACTGTGGGCATACTGATGCACATGCTGACATCTTAAATAAGGATGAAAAGTAATGATTATATAAATAATGGCATAAAATTGGATATTAAAAATTTTTTAATTCAGTACTTGCTCTCAAATTAAATGAACTTTCAGTTATTTAATTTTACATAAGTAGTCAAACTTAAAAACAACAATCTTTATACAATAATTAAATAGAAAATCAGTTTTTCAAATTCTACTTTTCATCTTTACTGGGTTATAAGAATATTTAGTGATTTTAAGATGCTTATATCAGTTGATTGAAATTATAGATAGAATCATATTTATTTTACAGACTATGCGTTGCTTGTTTAACGTAAGTTGTTAAAAACAGTGGGTCAAGAAAAAGTAATTTAAAACTACATAGTTCCAATTTCCTGACCAGATGGTATGGTGAATATGTGGAATCTTGCAATCTCACTTCACAAAGAGAAATACTGGATACAATTTGATAACAACGATGAAATTCTATTTAAGTTAAAAGTAAGAAAGGAAAAATCTTTAGGTGTCAACAACAAAGAAGTAACATAGTGGTGAGTGGGAGCTCATGCTCACTAGACCCCAGGGATAGGGTCTTATGTTATAATCTGCAGGATTTATGTGTAGAGAGAGAGGAGATGAAAATGATTTAACTCCTTAAATTAAAAAACAAACCAACCAACCAAAAACACAGCAGGAATTAAAAGATTATCAATTTGCAAATACAACTAGGAAATCCCAAATGGAGACACAGGATATAAGCAGGTTACCTTCTTACTCTAGATAAAAACAATCACTGGTGAAAAAATGGAATGCCCAGCCTGTACCATTTGTAGAATGATTCTGTAGCACTTGGTAGTATGGAAAGTCTAAGGTAAGAACTAACATACAGAACTGGACTAGAATTAGCAAAAATCATAGATCAAAATGAGGGGTGAATACAAAAACATACTATAGGAAAACTTCCATAATCTAGAGAACATTTGTGATTCCATTGGCGGGGGGAAGGAGTTCGGGCAAAAATTATAAAGAACATATAAAACACACCATCGTGAAAGTGGGCAGATGCAACAAATGAGAAGTCATACCTGAGGAAATACAGATAATAAAGCAATCTGAAAGAAACTTTAAATCATTAGCATGTACAGGAAGACAAAGGAAGGGATAGAATCCATCATCAAGAACTGGGTATTATATAGTCAGAGCTGAGAAAAACTGATATACAAACTCTAAAAAGGAAATACGGTTTTGAACTGAAAAACAGAGATAGAAACAAACCTAAAATATGTATTAAAGAGCAGACTAAACAGCCCTACAATGATAGTTGATAAACTGGTAGAACAAAATTACTCAGAATGCAGTAGAGATTAAATAGTCGGGTGTGGGGGAGAGAGAAGGAAAGAAAGAGAAAAAGAAATTAAGAGACAAAAGACACAGCCAAATTTCTAAAATACCAGGAAAACAAAAAGTGGAAGAGATAATGGCAGAAAATTGAGGGAGCCATGAATCCTTAAAGTAAAAAGAATCTCTAGTGGAAAAATTGAAAATAAACCTTACATTGTTATAAAAGGAATCATAAAAGGAATATCTTTAAAAATATCAGAAAGAAAAGATAATATATCGCACAAAAAATGACAATCAACCTAAAGGCAGACTTCTTATTAACACCACCACCACCAGAAGATAATGAGATAATGTCTTCAATATTCAGAGAGAAAAACCTAGAATTCTATATCCAAACTACATTTGAGAAAATTTTCAGACATACAAAGACTCAAGAGTTTACTAGATAAAGATTCTTTTTTTATGACATATTGTTCTTTCATAGGTGTCTGTTGGGATTGAAGTAGTACATATCAATGAATGTGGGTAGGGAATGGATTTTTCATTTTACAAATATTTACTAAGTACCTATTATATTCCTGGTACCATGCTCTGCAGTTGAGAACAAAGATACTTACAAATACAAAGATATAAAATCCCTTAAAGGAATATGTAAGATACTCTTACATACATACATATACAAAATACCCTTAAGGGAATTAAAATTGACAAACCCATTTTTTAAAAAAGATGGTACATTTAGATTTTTTCTTTTTAAAAATATATTTATTTTTATCTCAATTTATATTCAGGT
This sequence comes from Macroglossus sobrinus, assembly GCA_004027375.1. NCBI lineage: Eukaryota > Metazoa > Chordata > Mammalia > Chiroptera > Pteropodidae > Macroglossus > Macroglossus sobrinus. The sequence goes on from PVKZ01002113.1 coordinate 155,385, forward strand.
TCATTTTAGTGAAATAAACTGAACATAAGATAAAATAGATACAACTATATGCTCTTCAGTAACACTAGCGACATCATGTCTAGTGAAAAATAAATTGACTCTTCAAAATCTACTATGACTCAGATGAACAAACACAAAATGCTGAAAACACTTTTATTAAAGATATAATTTGTTAAATCTTAAAATATTATTAATAAAGAGAAGAAAATGCTGTCCTTTAAAGATAATTTTAAAAGATATTTGATGCATTTATTTTATATCACAAGGAAACAAGATGAATTCTAAAAGTTTCTAATAAAAAGGCTCATTTTCTTAGATGATCTCCATTAATTATCCATTATTGTAAGGAGGGATGGGAATGTTTACATGACGGTAAAGGGAGTAAACAGAAAAAGAAGTAACTGGGCCAAGAACACTCCCTCCTCATATATTGCAATTTCTGAAGCCATAGGGAAATCATGCCAGGAAATGGCAATTTTTAGTCATTTACATGATTACTCTGGGTCTTCCTGACCCTGGCAGCATTACTAAGCTCACATTTTGTACAGATATATTTTTTCATAAATCAATTTATAAATTCTTCAGGAGATTTCAGCTTTTCCAACCACAGCTATCAGACATACGGATCTTTAGTTTTTGTTACATATTCAACATTTTAAAACTTGATTATTTTACACAACCGTAAAAAAGAAAAAGCATTCATCTTTCACATGTGCTCAATATCTTTTATTTAAAAAATATCTATGTTCAGATTTCCACTTTAGTAGGGTACTTTAACATTTTACTGAAAGAAGGCTGTGAAACAAAATTTTCTTAGTTAATTCAATAAACTTTGATGCTCTTTGTTATAAGAGCTAGTTTAACTACTTTACAGTAAAATAGTATTCTTTGCAATAGTATCCAATCCAATATAAAGATGAAATCCTTTACAATAGTATCCTTTACAACCCTTTACAAAAGGATACAATAGTATAGTTTACAATATCTTTTACAAGTGATACAAAGAAAATAGTGCCATAGTGCAGTTGCAATTGTAGTGACAGCTATAATTTATTATAAAGCAAAGTATAAGGCCTATAGCCAAGATGAAAAGATTCTGGATTATGTGAACTGGACTCAAATGTATTCATTACCACTTATTTCAAAGCTGTGAAGTCATGTTACACTGAGGCAACACTATGAAGTAGCAATTGTAATGAAGACTCAAGTAACAAAAATTCAGTAAAATGAGCTGGATTACGAATTTAGGATAGAAGATGAGCTTGCTTGCTTAAGAAAGCAAAATAAATCTACTCCCCAGAGAATAAAATGGTCAACACCTGGAACACTATGTCTATATTTTATTGGAAATTTTGTAAATGTGAAGAAAGCAGAAATTCTAGTTTTTAAAAAATAACATAATTGTTCCTAACTTTTTCCTAAAAAGTTTCTTCTAAATAATCCATCAATATTTGCCTTGAGGAACTACCTCTATATTCCATGATTCTGATGAAGGTTTCCTTCATCTTTAAATTTAGGGTTATTTTGAGGAAGGTATAATGAGAACAAAAACTTTGTACAGTATTTGTATTGTATAAATACTTCTGCTAATAAGTATTTTAGAAAGCTTGCCACTGTTAGAGTATAATTTCTAACTTAGTAACTGCCATGTTCATGATTATTTCCATAAGTTACTAGGTATTATTATGCATTTCTACTATAGTATTTAAATGAAAAAAAAATCAAATTCAACTTATGGAATCTTTATTAAAAATAAAACTTAGTAAGCATAAGGAATTCAGTAATCATTTCTAGATAATGTAAACATCATTAAAAATCCATTTGATGATGACATTAATTAAATGGAAATGGGGGGTTACTTAAGAAGCTGAATTTGTCAGAGAATACTGAAGTAATAATTCTAATTTATGAGTAATATATCTTCCTCCTTTGGACATATACATGCTATATGGAGTAGTCAGTTAAATTGAAAAAGTACTACAGTTTAACAGGTCTAAAAGCATATAAAGGTGTGCTATGGCTAAGTCCAATTTGACCTATATAATTGAAATTTTAAATGCACAATCTGTTATCGTTATAAAAGTGATTGTTATTGAAATAAAATTCAGGATATAAAAATTGTTTAAAACAATATATATTATTTCTATAAATGGTAATTGTTTGACTATATTTTGGCCAAAAGAGTCTCCTCACCTATCCACAATTAAATGTTTAATTTGGAATTAGCTCACTTTGAAGACTTCATGAATGTCTGCTTTGATTTAATTTTGATAAAGTTATAAAATCATTGTTGAATAAAAATTACTATTTAAAAATATATAATGTATATATTCCATAAAAAAGCTATAATTATTTTAAGTTATAAAATATATTAGGATTATAATAAATGAGGGGGCACTTTTGTAGGAAAAAAATTCCTTCTACAGTAGCCAAAATGAATTCACACTAGAACTAATAAACTGTGCATAATTTTGTACACCTTATTTCTTACTATGAAGTTTTAGGTTTATATTAGTTCTACCGGGAAAGTTCCTTATCTTTAGAACAGATGATACATTCAAATAGCCTTTGAAAATAAATTTTCTTTTTCCTTTAAACCAAAAGTGCACTGTTTATGTTTCACGGCATTAGATCTAAGCTTTGCATTATTTTCATTGAACCAATAGTTATTTTTTTGAAAGGCATAACTGAAAAAAAAGGTTATATATAGATTTTCAATATGAAAAAGAAAAAATAAAACTCTTCTAAAAGTTTGCAGATAGCAATCTTTGATGTCAGTATACTAAGAAAAGACAGAAAGGAAATTCCCCCTACTTCACAGTCATGTGATTACATTAACATTTTTCTATTTATTCTGCTACATACGAAATCTATCTTTATATACTAGGAAACTTCACTGGAATAGTGCCGAGAATGTTTACAGAAAAGAAAAATTCTATTAATAGTCTTTGAAGTAAAAAATAATTTTGGAGGTAAATTACTAAAGAACTGTAGAGGGCACCTAGGTAGGAACAGCAAGGAAGTGAGAAGAGTTGATAGGAATCAATCTTTTCCAAACTCACATGCCTCATAAAAGATGGGGCAAGAAACATTACAATCCAGGAAAGTGAGTTTCAAAAGCAATCATGAGTGTCTCTAGTTCCATTTTGACAGGAGATATACTATTGTATATCTTTCTAAACCTCCTCGGGTGTAATTCCTGGAGATACATCAATAGCTGGTGCATTATCTAATAATGCTGATTTCTTTTCTGCTCATCCATACCCGCACCGAGCAGAGGAATCTTGGAGTGTACAGTAGAGCAGGACAGCCTGATAGCGTGGGTAGGCTGTCCACAGGTGACTAATAGAAATTAGTGAAATGCTTTATTAAGCAATTTATTAAGCAATCTGCCTGTGGGGCTAGTTTCTAGAGAAAACACCTTACAGAGAATGTACACCAGAATAAAAAACAGTGTATATTTAAGAGTGACATATATTGTTTTTCCCATAGTCAAATGATTAGGCTTGATTAGTTACTGAAGAAATTGGATGCAAGAAGGATATTTTTGATGGCACTGGAAGGCCTTGATTTCTCTGATCCACTGAAAAGCCTGAGTGGAAGAATTAAAATTTAGATTCTAAGATCACCAGAGGATCTGTCCATCACAGGAAAGCCCTTTGGTCTACCCCTAGTTCCTGAGAACAGTACAGAGCATCACACTATGGTCATTGACACTTGTGGGTATACCATGTGGGCCACAAGCCCTCACATGGACTAGATCACATACACTTTGCCATAATGCCTAAAGAATCTAGTACTTTCATTTTCTTCTTCATTAAATCTTAAATAGTGAAGTCAGCAATGCTTTTGTTTACACATCTGTTCAAACAAAAGATTAAAAAAGAAATCTCTCTTTGGGTAAGGGCCAACCCTGTAAACACATAAAATGTCAAAAACTTGCTGTCTTTGCAAAGCAGGGAATCGGGAGTCCTATAAAAACATATAGCACATGTAAATAAATTCATTCAAATGGCATCTGAGAGTCTATAATGACAAAAACTTTTAAGGATCTTTGCACAAGTGTGAAAAAACCCTTTCCTCAAAGTAATCATTCAAGTTATCTGGCTGAGGTAGGAAATGTTAGTTTAAATGCATTTTTCCAGCACTCAACAAAAACCTAAAGCAACTAGCTATGAGTTCCTCTTGAACTGTCTTCACTCACCCTCTGGAAAAAATGCAGCTGGTCACAGAACCTACCACAAATATATACTAAAGTCAAATTTTCTGTATATGTTTAAAAAATGACATTCAAATCTGAAAAAACAACACTGAGATTCAAATCCAAAAATACTCTGAGGTTAGGTTCCTTTTTTTATCTATAACAGTCAACTTCTTATTGTCCAAGAAGCTTATATATTTAAAAGACAGGACAAAGTCTGTGACAGCCTTGGGAGAGCACACACTACAGACAGAAATATGTAAGCCCCATCTCTTTGGGCTCTGTTAACCTGAAGGCACTGCCATTCGTGACCATAGCAGTTAACCTGTGGGAAAGGGCCAGGTGAAATGGTGGCAATTATTTTCACCAAAGTCTGCAGATGAGCAAAGAAGAGTGCACTAATATCCTCTGTTCTCCAAAGGCAGGTGGTCAGGAGCAAAGTTCCTTTAATATCCCCTACAAAGGCTATAGCAGGATTCGACCTTTTGGGGTAGATGTCTGAGCACTGGACTCAGCACCACAGGCCCTGGTGTCCAGGCCTTACTCAGCCTCTTATTGTATAAACTTGGGGAATGATGAGGGAGTTGGGGATCAGGATCTGGAGGGTAGAGGATTTGGATCTGGGACTCCCATCTGTCTCCTCCATATTTAAAATTCACAATTCTACCAGTCTTTATAGACTATCTGGTAAGTAGTAATGAATAGGTCCCTTAGTATCTTAGCCCTGATCTCAACTTAAAATCTTTAATATGTATGGAGTTTTAAAATTTCTGGAAAAATTTCTCTAAAGACTGCTTGAAGGTCCTATAATTAGATAATACCTGTTCTATGAAAAGAACAGAAGGGTGGTGCTGATGGAACAAAAATTTTTTTAAGGCCTTCCTTGGTAGGCACTCATCTTTGCCTGACTTTCAAGGGGTGGCACTTCCTAAGAGAAGCTTTTCACTTCCCTTTTCCATGACCTCTAGCTTGAGTAAGTGTAGGCTACTAAGTGTAGACTGATTTGGTCACAAGGACACTAATGGCTCCCCCAGAATCTAGTTAAGAATTTTTCAGGCACCATGACACAAATGGCACTGAGACATTGCAACTAGTTGTGAGGTATAATAATAACAAACTACCTAAATCTCTGAATGATTCACATTTTTAGTAAATTAGAGTAGATTCCCTATAACTACATCATTTTTACTCTCTCCTATTCTGATATGCTTTCTTGAGCCATGTAGGAGAGGAAGTAAAGCTTGGAAGCATATCCAAGCTTTATGCATCCAATTGGAAGCATATCCCACTGGAACTGAATTTAATGATCAGGTGACTCTTTCATATGATCTAAAATAGCAGTTCTGAAACTTTTTAACCTGTGAGGGTGCAACAAAAGAAAACAAAACAAAAACTTTCTTCTCACCTACATTTTTCTAATCAATTTAACAGAGAGAATAACAGGAGAAAATGTCTAAAATGTCCATTCAAGAGTATCATAAGATATGAGGAAAAGTGGGGCAGAGGTCTGAGATTTCAAAGGGGAAGCAGGCGATTTACAGGTAGATGGAAAAAAAGCAAACACGTGGCAAATAAATTCTTGCTGGGCCACCCAGAAACAATGAATGGGACCACAGGAGAATCTAGTAAACAGATTTTTGTTTGGATCCTCCCTATCTGCCACACTTGATTAATACGTGCAAAGGTGCTAAGGTGAATATGATAAGATTCCCTTCCTGAAGTTGGTTTTCTTTAGGCAGAAAGGGGGTGGGTCAAAGATTCTTTCTGAGTCTTTTGTTTCTTCATAACCAGCTTAAAATCAATATCCTGATATGCACATTATAGGGTGGCAAAACTTGAGACTCCTTCAGGTCTTAGAATCCCTTTATACTTTAAAAATTATTGAGGATCCTAACATTATTTTGTTTACGTGGGTTATAGCTATTGAAGATTATCAATATTTATTAATTCATAACAATAAGCCAATTACATGTTAACCTAAATAACTGTTGTTTTTTAACAACAACAAAAAAGTCTATGCTATTCAAAGCAAACAAAAAACTAGAGAGAAAAGTGGCTTTGTTTTACATTTTTGCAAATTTCTTTAATATCTGGCTAAATAAAAGATAGCTGAATTCTCATATCTGCTTCTGCATTCAATCTGGCAGCAATGCTGTTTTGGCTGGAGTATATGAAGAAAACCCACCTCATACAAATATGTAGAAAAGGGAAGAATATTTTAATAGCCTTTTCAAATAACTGTAGATATTCTCTGTTGATATCAAAACTCATGGTTAATTTCATATAAAATATCAGTATTTTTTTATATTGTTAAAATTAAAATTCATTGTGATATCTGGTATTTTAGGTGATATTTTTCCCCCATGTATGATTCTGTAATATCATTCAGTGGTCATTATAAAATACTGATAAACTGAGTTATGTAGATCTTTCAAATTTTGACACACTGTATTATACAACACTGTAAAATCATATTCATTGTTATCACCACGTACTGCATCTGAAAAATCTTGAAGTATTGGGAAGGTGTCATGGTCATGGTGGCAGATACAAGTTTTTCAATGTTTTAATTTTCACTTGAAATCTTAAATTTTATCACCATGAACTTTTTTTCTCACCACTTTTGCAACAAGTACTGTTTGTTATTTTCCTTGACGTGACATATTCACTAAGTTCATTTTAAAGAAAGTATCTACTAAATGCACGAGTCTAAATAACCATAGTTTCTCCCTCAGTCATTCTTTCAATTACAAATGATGTTTCATAAAAAAAGTGGCTAGTTCAATTTGGAGTTCAATTATATGAGTGCTTATGTATACTTCCTAGTTCATCAAACAGAATATAAAAAATATGAGTGCTAAAGGGTTGAGAGTTAATAAAATTAGTATTTTTTACTGCTTCATTAAGGATACTCATAAGAGAAACTAGTTTTCTTTTCCTGCAAGTTTGTGAAGGTAAAGAATTTAGGGATGCTAACTGATTTCATGCTAAACTGGCAGCAGTTTTCCCACCATGCTTTTGCATGGTTTGTGCAAATGCCAACAAGCAAGAAGGACACTTTGTATCATTCTGAAAATAGTTCTGACTTTGCAGATCCCTGAAAGAGTCTCAAAGAGCCTAGGGGTCCATGAGCCACATTTTGAAAATTGCTTGTCTGCAATATACTGGCAAGCCATTTAGTACATACTTGATACCTCCATCCAGACTATCTGAGCAGGACGTCCAAGAGCAGATTTTGGTTTCACCCAGCTTTACTTACTCAAATGAACATGCACAGGCTCCCTTCTTGAGTAAAAATTATAGAATATTGATTATATCTACCTGTTCCAGCTGTAGCTTTTGGCCTTCAATTTTTGAATGGTTAGATATCTGCACATGTTGAAATTTACTTGTCAGAGTATAAACTCTAACATTTCAGTCTGTTCATGTCTGTTTAACATTTATTGATTATTTCTTTAAAAGGAGAGCCTTTCATAATCTGTTCCCAAACCCCTATGCAGCTTTACTCTCTCTGTTACCCAAGTCAGTCTGATTAGGTCAGTCTTCTCATGACTGTCAAACACATCATGACATATATTTCTAGCATTAAATTTCCTCGACTTTGCTTCTGCCCAACATAGTCCTACACATGCTTGAAAGTCTAGCTCCATGAGACTTCCCTTGAGTACTTCTTTCTTGCATTATTATTTCAATTTCTCATTTGATTATATAAATGCAGTCTATCTTGATTTAAGATTTTATGTAATCACACATAGCATACCAAATCAAGCAGCAAAAATTCTGCATGTAGGCCAAAGATCCTAATTTCACTCACCAAAAGGATCGAGGGACTCTCTTTGAATAGGCAGGACCCTGTACTATTTTGATTGTTTAGATCTTATTATTATTATTTAACTAGATCATGTATACCCCCAATCCAGAGAGCAACCATATATATTTTTTTGTACTAAGTCCTGAGTCATGTATCCTACAGGCTCTCAATAAATTAGTGTTAGATTAATATAAATGTACACAAATATAAATAACACAAGTAAAAAAAAATTAATTTTTGGAAGATATTAACCCACTGACTTTTGTGAACAAAGTGAAAAGAGTTCTTCCTCTTAAGGTATTCAATAATTTACCTGGCAACAGTAACAGGATAGCCTTAAATACTTAATAAGATAGTAAGATGAATTTCCAATTCCATTTTGAAGCAGTTAATGTGAATAGTCATGAAAACTGTTTATAGATGAACTGAAATTTGATTCTGAGAGTAATGTGGCTACAAGATGGCCAACATTGTTAAAATAAAATGTCACTTTACCAATAATCTTGCTGAAAAGCTGTAAGAACTGACTTTGGTTATAGTTATAGGAATATTATCCTCCTTAGGAAATTTGCAAAAAAATATAATAAATTCCATATTATATCAAGGACCACAGTTCAGATATATTCGCCCTGCCTAAAGCCAATCTACCACATAAGAATTCATATTATAAACTAGAATAATAAACTAGAGTAATTCTTCACATTTTTACTAACAGAATCTCTTTGAGAAGGCTTTATTTAGTATTTACTGAAAATTCAATTGAAATCAGTAGGTCCTGGGAATAAAAGATAGAATAAGATGCAGTTCTTAACACAAAAGAGTTTCATAGTCTCATCCAGGAAACGGTGTCAGGCATTGTTGATGGCCTATTAACAGACATTGCCTTCCCTCTTTGTTGTCTGAGCAAAATTGGGGTTCTCTTAGAAATGTGCTCAGGGAAGGTGGATTGCTCTCTCAGTTATTGGGGGATAATGTGAGATTAGTCAAGGCAACATTCTGCCGGAAAGATTTTCCTCCCCAATGAAAAGATATAAGATGGAAGCCATATCTTCCTGTCTTTGAATATATTTGTATGAGGAAATGAGTTCCTGAGATACAGGAGTTATCCTGAAATATGAGACAAAGGCTCAGGGACTAAAATATCATTTACTAAGGCTAAAGGGGGCAGTAAATGAAAGAGCCTGAATCCTTATGATGACACTGGGCTGTAGCTCCAACCCTGGAAAAACCTCCCTCCAGACTTACTGATATGTTAATTAGTTAATGATGTATTGTGTAGAACCATTTAGATGGTTATTCTACTCCTTGCAGCTAAAAACATCCTGTAAACATTTATACAGTATCACATAATACAATGTGATAAGTGCTACACACACATATACACATACACACAAATAAATAAAAATAAAGATGTAGAAGACATTTACACCGCTTTGGAGAAGCCTTAGGGGAAAGCTATCATAGATATTCCAAAGGGGAGAAGTTCAATAGGCAGACACTGGTAAAATGGAATTTTAAACAAAAGAACCACAGGAGCATAGGCATAGAAGGGTAAAAGTAATGTAGGGAAGAGGCATGAGAACTAAATGTTAAATCAGGCTATTTTCAGAGCCTGCAATGTGCTTCTGCCAAACCATGGAAATGTATAGAACAAAGGAAGATTCCTGCTGGAATCACTAACAAACCATTTACCCATATCGTGATGGAAAAATAGGGTCTTTAAGTTCTACCCTACACAAAACAAAGCCAACCATTCATTCCCTAGGCCAAAAATCATGAGAAACCTATGGAACAAAGGCTGGGAATTGCCAGCAGGTTTTCTTGCTACATATCTTTATCTTTCACATTGTATGCCCATAGGAAAAAACGTAAACAGAATCTTTAAACTGTAATTCGTAGAAACTAAGAATGATACATAAATCAAACTCCCCAAACACTTGGTGTCTGTCTTTGTCTTTCCCTCTGTCTTTTTTAATCCTGGTCTTTTCTCTCTCTCTGTCCCTCTCGGTTCTCTCACTCTTTGTCTCTAAGAAGAGACAACGCTCTGTCTATGGAGTGTTATCCTTTCTCTAATACTTTCCTTTTGACTCTAACTCTAGTATGAATTCTTTCCTGCGCTCAGTCAAGAACCTTCTCTCTAGGTACAGGACTTGAATCTCCACTCAGGGGGATTCGCCCTGTTCTGCATTAAAAGAAGTCCAAAAGGTGTGCCTGGAAACTGGTTCATAAGCGGAAGGCTGACTAGAAAGACCCTGTTTGCTTTTATATTCCCAGTGTCTAGCATAATACCTGGCACACAGTGTCAATAAACCTGAATGAGTATCTTGGAATGAGACTAGAAAAGAAACCTAGGGTCAAATTGAAATAGGCCTTGTGTGCCATGGAAAAGAAATACAATAAGACATTTCACATAACTGTGGAAAACAGAAAATTAATCATTATAGCGACTGTTCAGATTTCTTAGTGCTAGATGAGGAAAGCTCACAAAGTCATATATGGGTAGGGATATCTTTCTGACACCATTTTCCATATTCTCCCTTCTTGAGTGAGTTCCTATACTTCACTATGGCCGAGGAATGACAAGGCAATAGGTGTTTCCATTAAGTGGGCATGTCCAATTGATACCACGGTTTTCAGATAGAGATAAAATATAATTTGAAAAGGGCTAAGTGCTTAACATTCTTTAAGTAACTAGGTGGAGTCAGTCAAAGTTCAATGAGGTCTTATGTTGCTAAGCTTTTATATTGTTACTTAAAAGGCATTACTTGAAAAAACAGTATTTTTTTTATAACAAGTTAGAATCTTCCAACTATTCTAAAGAGAAAAATTATTCAAAGAAGCCATATTTATCTTCTATGTAATTGGAATAATGACCAGCTAAAAGAAAAGTTAGAAAAAAACGATTTCCTAATAAGCAAAATTTGTTTTGTTTGCCAGTCCAGTCTATTGCCAAATTAGTTTATAATTTCTTTCAAATACAATTTTTTTCTATAATTGTCTTCATGACAAATCAGCCATAGTTCAAGGCAGATCTTTCATCTACAAAATTAGAGGGCTGGATTAGCTATTTTTAATAATATTCTAAAATATTCTACTATTGGTACTATTAACAACAAAAATAATATTCTCTATATTCTCCATATTCTCATTATAGAGAATAACAGAGGGAGTTTCACTTATTAACCCTACTGATAATCAATAATCATAATTACAATAAAAATTTATATTATATTTTGAGTACATTTAATGCCTTTTTTTCAAGGAGTTGAATGTGTTTTGTACATATTAATCATTATTCTACTAATCTTGGTTAACATCACTGTGAGAAAGAGTGCCATAGTTTCTCATAGCCACGAGCAAGGAGGGGAATAGGTACATATATTTATAGTTAACACCAGATTCTCCTTCCTCTGACTAAGTAACAGGTATTCTTTATAAATGACATAATATGTTTCTGAATCAATACTAGTTCTAAGGATAGAAACACAAAAGCCTTTTTCATGCCAAAACTAGTCACATAATTTCATACATACACACAATTTTACAAACCTTGATCTCTAAAATCACTTGAAAGAGTAACTTTCTGATATAAACATCATAAAATTAACACCTAGCTATAGAAAGAAAAATGATAAGACTGTGAAAAATCCCACCCGGTAAGAGTTAATTCCATTACATGCTGAAACCATAAACCTTCCTTACTGAACTGCTTCATAAACTAGTCATTTGTGAACAATTACTTTAAACCATCATGCCATTCACCATCCTGAAAACAGGATAATGGAATGCTATATCTCCCCAAAGTCAGCTCATTGTAAACAGTCCATCCCTCCTTGCTGACTCTGAAAGCTGTATAAACATACTGCAATCAAATCCACCATAGCTCATAGAAATCCTTTCTTTAAGTCGTCTACAAAATGCCAATTTAATACAAATACAAGAAAGAGAAGTTCTTACTAACACAGCATTTTGAATTTACAGTATTCTGAACAGTGCTTAAACCTGCACTGGTTATATAAAAGGCACGCCCCCATGCCACCCACTGCCCCCAGGCTGACAGCATGCTTAGTTCTCTCATTTACACCACACTGCAATAACATAAAGAAGGGTTTACTATTAATCCAGGTTTTACTACAAAGCGACCTGTTATTTCTCTGTCAAATACTGGTGAGAGTGCCAAGTGTCTGTCATCCAATTCAAGGGATTAAGTCTTCTTTTATAGTCTGATACTTGTACCAATTTATAAAAATACAGATATAGTTTCTTAGAGTTGGTCACAGTCTATATTTTGGCTTGGATTCAGGCAGCAGAGGTTGACTATGACAGCTGGCAGGAAGCTGAGGGGAGAATACATCCTCCCTCTTTCAGTCACCACATCTCAGTTGCCATAGTGATTAATCCTTAATTGAATGCTGTCTTTGTACATTTCTTTTCAGAAAACTTTAAGTAAACTTAAGTTGAAAACATGCAGTTGATTGAAAAAATGAGGCACCACATCACAAACAGGTATAGCTAGGTTTTGTGACATACTTCCATATATTAAAAGAACAAATTAATTCTAATAAAGGCATTTATTATCAGTTTCTTCAAACACTTCAAACATTTCTTTTGGTCTGAGCTTAACCCTAAATCACACAGGTTTTCCCGCTTGTTATCAAACATCTCATCTTTTAAAATAAGCTGTCTTCAGAAATGATTCTAAAATATCCAAGTACAATTTAAGACAAAATGAATTTTTACTTTATATTGTTTGTACTACTATATAATAAAGGCATAATTAAAAATTTATTTTAGCAGAGATGGGTTTTCATTTAAGACATCTATAAAATGTGTTCTATAAATAGAAATTATTTATAAAAGTATAAACTATAAGAAATCAAATGAAAGCTAGAAATAGATATTTTAAAATATTAGGCCTTATCTTAATATATAGTTAAATTTGAAAAGCGGGTCACCGCTTTTGTCATTTTGGTTATCAATAATTACATCAAAAGGACTGAGAAACTCTGAAAGGTCATAGGATTTTATCTAAGATTGTGGTATATATTACTTCTCTTTTGTAAGTTTTCTGTTTAGCATATGCCTTTGCAATTCAGTTAAGCCTTTAACTTAGACTTAACTATATAGTAGTCTTCCTTGAAAAGTGAAATACTTGCATATTGTGGTCACTGTCAATCGTGTATTGCTATCTTACAAATAAACAGTATTTGTTTTCTTAGAAAGTGAGGCAGTACATCTGCGTCTGGCTGCAGGCACGCATGCACGCATACATAGACACAGACCACACGCACGCATGCACACACACAAACACACTAAATCTTTTCAAACACAAGTAAAGGTCTCTAATAAAACTCTGGTGACAGACATGAAGCACTCAGAAGAATTCTCAGTAATCAAAAAGATTCTGGATGTGAGCCCCAGATGAAAGACACTATACTATAGGTGGGAGGTCTGGGGATTTTTGGAGTCTTCAGAAGCAAGAGGTTTACAAATTTTTCTAACACTATGGCTGAGTCTTTTGTCTTCACTTTGCTTCATTTCCCTTCACCTTAGTTTACTCTCTTTTCTTCCCATAACTATTTTAAAATTTTTTCAAAACTGCAAATTCGCCATTGCCACCCACCATCATACTACAAGCTGTAAAACCTCTCAGTGAGTGATATACATATCTCTAACAAACGTTCCAATGATTTACTCATTAAAAGAGTTGAAGTAATATTGACCAGATATGATGAAACCAGTGATTGTGAACATTTTTTTCTTAGAAATTCTGTGAGATGACTTTGAAATGTCATCAATATCTCATCTATGTGTAATAGTATTATTTTAAAATGTCTCTTCAGAAACCCTTAATATAGTTTACAAATAGTTTTACAGAGAAAAATGACACAACCATAATTCTATCTCCCTGACATTACTGAGGTTGCATTTCGTTTTCAAAAGAATTATAATGAGGAGAACCAAGAATATTATGTATAAAGATAATACAAAAGGACTAGTCTGAAGGCAGAGTCATGTCTCACTCATTTGACTGTCAGAAGCTATAGAGATATCTTAAATTAGAAGGGAGTCACTTCAATTGATGAATCTAAAGAAAAAAGAAATCTATCAGCTTTAAAGAGAAAAAATTACTAGTAACTTCAATTCTCATATAGACTATTATAAAATAAATTAATATAAATTATAAAGAACTGAGTGGCTATTTTCATAAGCAAAAAATAAAACTTTGAAAAACAGTCTATCATGAACATTCCTATTTTTTTTTAAAAGGGAGTCCAAAGCCCCAGATCTACTATACCACCTATTCTTTTATTTATAGTTAAATATGGTTGCATACAACTGTTTATGATTACTTCTAGTTGATCCTCTGGGGATCAACCAGGGGAGTTAGAGACCTGACATCAGCCTTATCTAATGGTAGTAGTAGCACTGAGTGCTACTTTATGTCAGGCACTGCTCAGAGAATTTTACAGGTATTACTTCATTCAGTTTTCATAAAAAACCTTTTGAGGTAAGAAGTATAACTATTTGTATTTTAAACACAAGGAAACTGAGGCACAGAGAAGGTAAATAACTTTCTCATGGACACAAAGGAGGTATGAGATTCAGCTAGAATTCAAATTCTGGCATTCTGAGTAGTGTGCATAACACAGTCTAGTTATAGCCATCACAATTCTTTCTGCCTATGGAAGATTACAGGGTTCAACAAATTAAAGATGAGATTCATTATATGAGTTATTTATTTTTGTCAAAAATACAGTAGTTTTAGTTTTTGATAATGGTGAAAAACTAAGAACATCACAAATATGTATCATCACTATCTATTTTGAAAATTCTGATTTTCATATAGCAAGTAAGACCTTTTAAAAAAATAGTAAGTTTATAATATTGTCCCTGAATAATTTTTATATATAGGTAACACATTACAACTTTTAAGATGCTAAAATACAGCTATATTATTAACCTGATATATTAAATGGTATAAGGCAAACCTGAGGGATTCTTATTCTGTTGGAATTTTACTCTACCAATTATTGATTTAAAGAAGTTGGCCACTGAAATAAATGTCTATACAGACAGTTCGTGGCCTGCTAAGATTGGTGGCATGGGATTGGACCTCTTGTTTAGTGGCTTTAAAACTTTCCCAAATATTTTATACCAACCATGATTTAGTCATGAAACAACAATATATATTTTTTTGTTTTCTCTGTAAAATAAATACTAAGTTTTTCTATGTGTGATAGGGAAAATATATGGCCTCAAAGGGCATATTAGAACCCCTAGGGGATAGATACTTCAGTTTGTTTCCTGGTAAGAAATATCCCTCACTCTGAAAATCACTGGGAAGAGACAAGGTTTCTGATGAGAATGTGCTGTCCACCTTAAGAATGCTGAGGCTGAAAAAGATGGAAAACTGTTGGTATTGTTAATATAAGGATAAAGTAACTCCTCACCTCCCCCGCTCCCCACTCCCTGCAAATTAAAGGCAAAGTATATTTGCAGTATTTTCATTTTTATAACTTTCCTTAAGAAGGTTCCAAAAGGACTTTTTATTGCTTCTAGAGTTAGGGGTTGCTTCTCGGGTCCATTTTAGGAGGAATTATACACCTGTAAATGTTTTCTCTGCAAAATATTTAAATAAGCTAATAACTAATATCTAGTTAAATCATTTCATTAACATCTACTACAGAGGTCTGACAAACTCTCTTACTTCTTTCACATTAAAATTTGTTTAGAAAAAGAAAACCCTAATAAAAAATTAGCTATTGAAAAGATACTGATATGCTCTTCATTTTAATAAAGCAAGTTTCTGGCAAACTCAACATATTTTTTCCAACCTACAAGGCAGTCAAACTGTAGAAATGTCTACAGTGTTGGTTGAGAAACAGTATATTTTTGGATCAAATGAGAATAACAAAAAGCAGCATACCTGGGTCTTTTGAAAGAATGCTCTCATGAGTTGTATTTTGGTGTTAGCCCTTTAGATTACGTTGAAAAATGCTAAGAGCACAGCCTTTCAGAGACAACTGACTGTTCATTAGATCATTCAGTGGTCCTCATTTAAAACCCAGGAGACAAATTTCCTTCAAATTAAGTGTTAGGAAAAGTTTTCTTCTCCTTAGAAGAGCTGGTATTTTTCCCCCGTAAGGGGAAAAATTTAGCTCAGTGTTTCTCAGCAGGGTATTATGGCATTTTAGGCAAAACAATTCTTGGCATGTAGGGTGTTATCCTCTAAAACAGTCATTGAGTATCTCTGGCCTCCAGACATCAATGCCAGTTGGGCACTTGGTCATTGTGACCACTCAAACTGCCCACACACATTTCCAAATGCACTAGTTGAAAAAACACTAAATAAATTGTTTATTTCCTTTGTTTTGTCTACTAGGAAACTCAATCAAATTTGTGATTAAAAAAAAAAATCTGGGTAAGAACATTATGTCATATATATCTGCATTTTAACTTCCTCCTAGTCTTGAACTTCTAGTTTAATTTATGTCTCCCTTGGTCCTGAATTTCATTTTGTATTCTGATTTTATCGTTAAGGCAATCCAAAATCCTTTACTGAATCAAATAAACAAAGACAGCTTGAGAGTTCAGAACATTCTTCAGAAGCTTTTATTCATTTATAAAGGCAGTACTAACTTAAAATAAAGTATCACTGCATAAGGTATGCATTTTAAACTTGTACATATAAAGTGATAGGAAAACTACTCAGACGCTTAGCTCTTAGAAATTAATGAAGAATAAGATGACAAAGAGAAGAAAATATCATTTTAAAACCTTTGATGAAAGTGACTGTGTCAATAAATATCACATTTATATAAAGGCTATTTCTACGTAACAGCAATTTTAAATGTAAAGAGCTTATAGGAAATATTTATCATTTACCACTATAAAAATCATTTTGCTAAAACACCAAATTCTATATAAAGCTAGTTTTTGTATCTGCCTTCATTTTAGATGAAAAATTTTGGAGGAAATGTAATCATACACTTCTCTTTTTCCATAGAAGCAGAAGTGATCTTGATTCTGATTTAAATGCCCGATTCCCTCAGATTCCTCATTTTTGGCAAACTTTTCCTAAGGAATATTATGACTCAACTAACCATTATTACATTGAGGTATCAATTTGTCTTTTATTATAAAACATCTTCACTGACTACAGTGCCCCAAATAGCATTTTTTTTTTAATACTTATTTCTATGTCACAATCTTCGCAGCTACTTTTGAGGGAGTATTTAGAGATCTTACTAATTTCTATGAAAATGAGATAAACTGAAGATAAAAACTAAAAATGAGATAAAAATATTACTCTACATGCTTCTTACCTTAGAAGTACAAACAGCTATGTTAGCAGGAAGCTGGGAAAATTGCTTCAATTCAAATACATCACGTGCAGCCCATCGGCTCATGTGATTTTCGGCTTTGCTTGATCCAATCACATTCTGGTTTGAGTGAATGTAAGCCACTTCCTGAACACCATCTACAAGGTAATTGATGTTTATTAAGTGATGTCTCATTATGAAGCAATATGGTTCCATGTATACTTTAAAAGTTATAGGCAATACACTAAAAAAGTTATGCTTGTTTTGTTTTTAATCCTCAGGAAAAACATTCACAACATTCTTTAACAACAACAAAAAAACTTAAAAAAGAGAAAAGAGTTCAAATATGTTGGTCTAGGTTAACTTGGAAAAAACTTTTCCCTCTTATCAATATGTGAACTTCTGAGATTAAGTGACAATCTTTAGATTTAAACCTGAATTGCAAGTTTTGGCAACAGAAAAGTTATGGTGGAGGGTTCATTTCTATGAATTTGTTATTCCAGTTGATTAAAAAAAAACCTGTTTACTAATTAACAGAGCAGTGCTAGCTTCATCTGTTCTTTTAAACATGTGTTTGATTACAGTGATGGAGTGGGAGCATGGGGTTTATGACCAGGGAGTTGAGTTTGGTTGGCTTGTTCAGTTTTACTGTTTGTATTATGTCTTTTTTGTACATATGCCCAGAGAATGTCAAGATTGGGAGGAAATTTAGGAAATGAAAAAAATTAACTTACAGCTTTTATCAAAAGAAGTTGAAAAAATGACTACATTTTTTATTGCTTTGCTTCTAGGCACCAATAATTTACTTTTAAATTGTGGTCATAAATAGGAGGCTAGAACTAAGGTCTGCAAAAGTTCCCTCAAACAGCTCTGGCAATGAACCTCGGTTATGACCTTCAACACTTGTAGTGTTTCAGTCCTGAGTCTCGCTCAACCAGAATTGCCAATCATGCAACAACAAGATGTCGTTAAATAAGATGAGTGAAAGAGCAACTAAGCTAATATTCTCCTTACATTTCAAGACACCAGGGGGTGTCTATGGTAATAGCTTAAAACCTTCAAAAGGTAGAAATTATATTTAGATTTTTCTTAAACTTGATGATGTATTTTATGCCTTACTCAAAATAGCATTAGTTCTGCACTAACTATTGACACCTTTAGGGTAGTAAAAAAACAAACAAAAAAACTCAGTTGAACTTTTAAAAAATAGTTTACACAGTAATTCCTCAAACCTAAAATCTAGTTGTAGCACACAAACCAAAGTCCAGTCCAGTACTTAGTTACAAGGGTATCAAAATATATATCATGATAAACTTTTAAATGAGGCTACTAATAACTGTAAAAAAAAAACCCTGATTTGTAAATAAATTAAATACAATGATTAAGGTTTTTTATTCCAGTATCCTTGCTTATATATCAGCTTCTTTCATGTAGTTTTTTGGGAAAGAGTCAGACATTTTTGCAAATGATGCTAATTCTTAAAATCATTAAACAGATTCTTGACAGATGGGAAAGGCAGGGGAAGCAGTTCTTCAATCTCTCTGAATCCCTACATGAGAACAGACAGCAACTAGAGAGCAAAACCAACAGCCACGGACAGTATGAACAACAAAATTAGATGACAAGATACCCTCATGAGCTCTAAAATAACAACAAGCAGTTGGGGCCAATCTACCAACAGCTACACACTCTGCGTGGCATCAGGGTCTTGCACAACGGAAGAAGGAAGCAACAGGGCAGCATCTGATGGATCTGAGAACAGGGACTACAGAATAGCTAAAAGGTTTTCACTGGAAAACACAATGGGCAAATTAGAAACAGTAGCTGAACCTGGGAAAGTTTTCTGCTCTCCAATGCTGAACGGGTGCAGGAGGCTTGAGGAAAGATGTCTTGAGGAGATGGAGCAGGCTAGCACTGAATAACTTCCCAAACTGACCCACCAGGGCTCCCAGGTCAGGGCCACAAGGTGAGGAAAAACTGGTGAGTGTCAAAATTAGCAGGACAGGAAGAACAGGGATGAGGAAAAGAGAAGGTCTATAGTAAGGTAGGGGAGAGGGAGAGAGAAATACTATAGAAAACCACAGATATGGATCTTTGTGAAGTTAAAAAAATGTCCTAAACTCTGCCTTACTTTAAAAATTCAGGGAAAATAATTTCTACATAAGTAAGAAAAAGGGTCAAATCTCATAAAAGTTATTATAAGAGAAAAGGGAATAAGCAGCAGAATTTATCCCTACAATGAAAACATGCCAGAAATATTTGCTCACAAAACATAAGAAAATTGCAACTGATTTCAAAATGAGGTAAAAGACTTTAAGAAATGATAAAATACAAGAACCAACAACATAAATCAGAATTAAAATAACCTAGAAATGAGTGCCAGAACTCAAGAAAAACTTAGAAATTAAAAATGTTATTTCAGAAATGAAGACTAAACTAGAAGAAACATAAGGAATAAATACAATAGATAACACTTTAAGAGAAAGGAAAAAACTTTTAAAAAGTAAAAAGACATAAAAATAAGATAAAAAGGATTGGAAAGAATGTGATAAAAATTTTGAGGACAAGAAAAGAAGATTGAACATATCAATAACAGGAGTCCCTGAAAAAGAAAGCCAAAGCAAAGGGATAAAACAAGTAACTAAAAACACTAGTACAAGAAAAGCTTTTCCAAAATTAAAACTTAGTTGAAACTAGACTTTGAGAATACTGAACCAGAATAACCAAGACTGCTTTGGACTGAATGTTTGTTCCTTCGTAATACATATGTTGAAGTCCTAAATCCCCAGTGTGATGGTATTTGCAGTTGGACCTTTGGGAGACCATTAGATCAAGAGGGTGGCACCCTAATGAACAGAGTTAGTGCCCTTATAAGAAGAGACAGGAGAGAGATGATTTCTCTCTCCACCATGTGAGGATACAGCAAGAAGGGGGCCATCTGCAAGAACCTAACCTGGCATCATGTCCCAGCCTCTAGAACTGTGAAAAATAAATGTGTAGGCCACCCAATCTATGGTAGTTTGTTATAGCAGCCTAAGCTGCCTAAAACAAACAACAAAACACAATCTAGTAAAATTACTGGACAATAATGAAAAGAAAAAAATCCCTATGGGCATCTAGGAGAAAAAAATAAAGAACACATGACACAACACTTCATGCCAGAAGAAAATGAAGATATGTATTTAAAATATTTAAGAAGAGAAAGTGTAAGCCAAGGATTTTATATTCAGCAAAAATGAATTAAGTATAAAGACACATTGTGTTATCAACAAGAATCAAAAACAGGAAATATTATTCTCATGAGCACTTTCCAAGAGATCTGCAAGAAGACAAGCTTCAGACAATCAAAATGACTTAAGAGACACTGATATAAGGAGTAATGGGTAAATTTATATTTACCGGCAAACCATATAAATCCAAGACAGGGAGAGTATATAATTCAATGTCTGCATGTCCTGACACCATAGACATAGTATATCCATTTTCAAAACAGGAAGAAATAGAAGAGTATAAGCAAACAAACAAACAAAACAAACAAATCCTAATATTTCTAGGAATCATAGTGTAGCAGCATTGGTATTTTTATTTTTTGACTTTTACACAATATGGGATAAAACTAATGAGTAATTATGGGACACTATAATTAAATCATTCCCTATATGCTTAAGAACCAGAATTACCATTATAGAGGAAATGATACACAAATGTGACAGAAAAGAGGTTTAGTAAAATCTTTACACTCTCATAGTAAGTATCAATATAAATATGGAAGTATCAACATAAACACATAGTCTTTTATCATGATATATAAAAATAAATATGTACCTAAATGTATATATACATAAATATATGCATATACACATATAAAAATATACACACATGTGTATACATGCATGCAGGCGTGCAGATACACACACATACACAACATATAATTTGTACACTGAAAAGGTCCAGAAATAATAACTAAGCAAGTTGTAGCAATGATCATTCCTAGCAAAAGACTGTGGTCTTGAATCACAGTTTCCCCCTAAAAGAATCCATGACTTCTTGGAGAAATGACTAATTCTAGCTCTGGGGCAGAAAATGTATGATGACCCTGGAACATTTTGTAATACTAAGTAGCAATCAAAGATGAATAGTGTCATGTCAAAGGGTCTCAGGAGCCAAAATGCTCATGTCCATAGGTTCCCGCTCTCCGAAGAGCCAATTGAGCCTTAATAATGATATTAATTGCAATGAATTGAGATCCACTAAATGTCTTTGAATCAATAAATTCATATTCTAGGGATGATAGGGAATCAATTTATACTAAAAACTGGTAAAGATAGGAATTATGTTCCCTGCTTTTTCTATATGAACTATAACACTGGGTAAGTAACAGTAGATATAAATATCCTTTTACAGAAGCATTCTAATTGACAAATGAAAAAGAAATAAGAGAAGTAGAAAACATCATTTTCCTACTCTGGATAAATAGTTTTAGGCATTTAAGCATCAACAGCTGCCAAAATAATAAAGAAAGAGAACAGTGACATTTTGTGCCTCCCATAGTTTTGGCAAACATTAACTTTTCCCTTGTCAAAGAAATAAACCTGAGTCTGAAATAGTCTCAGATGCCACTAATTTGTAGGAAAGATAGAGGGCAAAGGAGTATGTTCAATGCATCAAGAGTACACAATTAGCAAAATGCAAATTGAGGAAAACTCTATAGATGGCACAGATTCTTTAGCAGATAAATCATAAGGAAATAAAAGGGATAGAAGAATACTACAGATTAAAAGAGACTATATAAAAATGTTTTTTAAAATGAGACTAAAGTGTAATATCTAGGGATACACGTTTGTGTGATAAAATCATAAAAATGCAAAAAAGTGATTACTATACAAGTTTGAATTCATATTACAGGCATTGAGGGGCTGTGATTCAGATGGGGCACATGAAAGAGGCCCCGGGGGAGATGACAAAGTTCTCTATCTTGAGCTAGCTGGTATTACCTTTATCTTGGCCCCCCATCCACTTCATTTGTGCTTCAATGTAGCTTCTTGATTGAGAGAGCTATTTTACAAGCTAAGTCAAAAATTTCTTATGGAACTATTTGCACATAACAAATGAGTACAGTTTTAGAAAGTATATGTCATTACCTAAAAATTTATCCATTGATTCATACATCTGCTCTTGATGAACAATGCTCTCATTTGAAAATTTCACTGGTTTTCTTGGTACAACAGTGTTATTTTTCTTATGGTTAGGCAATTTTGAAGATAAACCAATTCTATCTTTTACAGTTTTTGGTCTATGTCTCTGTTTAGAGAAACTGATATGACTAACAGAAAAATCATCGTCTGAGGATGAAAATTCATTAATAGTCTGAGAGTTACAATCTTCATCTGTTGGATATAGTTGGTTTGCTTTCTTAATTGTTTTTTTTCTCTTAAACCTCAAAGAACTAGTAGTTCTTTGTTTTCTTACTCTTGACTTGGAGGATATTTCAATGTCATCAGACTCATCACTAATATCACTACTGCCTTTTCTTTTCATAATAGACTTCAAGGTCATGTTCTCAGGATTTAATTGTTTTGAAATTAGTCCATTTCCTCTGACATCAGTCTTTCTATCATCACCATTATTTCTTATTTTTATAGGGTTTTCTGTGTCAGGATCTACAGATCCATCCATGGGTGGATTAAAACTTATACTATTTTCAGGGAATTTCTGAGTTGTATATTGTGTGGGAAAGATGACATCACTATCTTCTGATTCTGTGACATTCTGTAAAATGCAATGGTGGTCAGCTGTATTTTTACAATTTTTCTCATCAGACTCAGAAGAAACATTCTCTTCTAAAATCTTCTCACTTTTATCAAAAATACATTCTTCATTTGGATTTAGAATATTAGATAATGTTTGATGTTTTGAAGTACCAAGAAAGTCTTGACTTTTCTGACAACCATCATCCTTCTTTTCTGTTGAAAGGCAGGTGGGCTGTTCATCAGAACTGTTATCTTCAGATATAATATTTTCATCACTATCTTCAACTGATTTACATTTTGTCTCAAGCAATTTTGAGAAACCACACTGGAGTAAGGTGAGCTGTCCAAGAGAATTTGAAGCTTTACTTGAGTCGGATGCTTTGTTTTTAGCAGTCTTTATTCTTGAATTTTCCACTGCTTCATCATCACTAAAATCACTGCAGAGATCACATACTTCTTTTGCCAGTGGTTCTGCAGGTTGTTCTGAACCTCTGTGTTCTTGACAGTCAGGCTCTCTAGGCTACATAAGAAGCAATGATAGAAATATTTGAAAATGTCAAGATCTATTACACTGGAAAGTAATTAAATTTGGACAGATAATTTGTACAAGTATATCACTTAGTATTTTGTAAAAGTATATTTAATAAACAAATATAAAAAACTTAATATTATAGTCTGGTATACTCTTTTCTCTTTTCAAGTTGAATAATTTTCCAAAATAAGTAAAAGTTTAAACTAGAATACCATGTGACCAAATTATTTATAAGAAAAACAGAGCCGAGTGGTCAGCTCATAAGAGGCTGGGACCAATTCTGGCCTCAAGAGTGAAAAAGTATACTACTATTGCTTACTATAGTCTAGCAGATGCATCTAATCATGCTTTAAGAACAAAACAAATTTGTAGGAGTTAGCAAAGTAAAGAATTCACAACTGGAAAGTGGTTCTAACTGATTAGAAATAAAAAGAGTGAAAAGGATCTTGACAACCAGAAAAAAAGAAAATATTGATATTTTGAAGTAAAATTTGCTACAAGTTTAAATCCAATATTTAAGTTTTTCACATCAGTCAAATCTAAATATATCCTTCAGTTTCCTTAAATTGAAGCTTTATCAGTAAAAGATTTTGGAAAAGTATTATCTAACAATATTTTTGCCAACATTTAATATTCATGTATTTCTATAAATTTAGAAAAATATTCACCCCATATTCTAAATCAATAGGCTATTATAAATTTATATAACTCCCTAAAACCAAACAAGGAAAAACAAGCAAAAACAATAACAAACAAGTCTTCTACATATATTCTTTACTTTTAAAAAGGCCCTTTGATGGTAATATAGATTTTGTAGTAGTATGTGAGATGACAAACTATCAAAAAGATTACAAGATTAAGGACTCAAATAAAATATCTACTTGAGTAAGAAAGTAATTTTGATGTTTGGATTTAATATTCTTAAATACATTTGGATTGCTATTTTCTAGTTAATTTATTGTTGAGTAAAAAATTATTTAGACTGGACTGGTCACCTATAAGTGTATTTAATTTTGGATTTACAGTTTGGTATAGTTAAAATTCTAGACTAGATATAAAGGTATGAGTGCTTTTGAATTTTTCTTATAATATGAAATGTTAAATTATCCTAAATTATTAATTTTACTGACAGTCCTCTGATATTGTGTCCTTGATTTTTTTAAAAAGATTTTTTCTTTACACATTGGAAAATAAAGGAAAAAGGAAAGTAAACTTAAAATTGTCACAATACATGTTTTCTAGGAGTTCTGGGTTACAGATTCCAAAATTGCTTACTGTTTCTAGTTTGTGTCCTGGAGATTCCTTTTTCAACCATGTTGTGGCTGTCATGATCCCTGCTTCCACTTGGCCTTCTCTCTATAAAGAAAATACATAACTGTAAAACATGGAGTAAAAACAACCAGATAAACAACAGTAATGGAATGCTAAAACTTGAGAGTTAATAAAGGAAAACTGAGTGCAGCTTACTTAAGCTCTCTTATTTTCAATTTGCCACATAAGGAACTCATATATACTATATAGAACATTTAAAAATACTCTTAATTCTTAGGTGGTAGCCTGCCACAGTGGAAGTGTGCTGAGCCCATATAATTCTCTTTATTTCTTATCTTAAAGCTTATTTTTTCAGATAGAAAACTAATAATACTTTTCAGCCAACTCCATTAAAAGCTCTAGTAGGTGAGGGAGGGTGAAAAAACATACAGACACACAGTAATGAGTCTATAAAAACTACATCTATATAATAATTATAGTAAGGACATATTACCTATATTTCAAACACCACAGATAATGTTGAGTATTGGGAATTTGATATTCCAGCCTACATTGCTAGTGTATTTATTGTTTATATTTATTAAAATGTTTATTGATTCTTTAAGTGTAGTAGACATCAAAATGAAAAGGTCCACCCTAAAATAAAACCAAAAGAAAAGGTCTTGATTATATAATAGGTTTGCTACATCTTTTGGGAATGTATCTATGCTTTTAAAGCTTTTGCCATATCATTATATATATATAAAATGTATGTATATAATTGCCTAGATTCTAGAATATTAAATTACTTAAATGTTACTTCAAAAGGAGATTAATATATTTCTCTTTCTAAAGTTTTATTTGTTGGTAAAACAGGGGTAAATAATACTACTATCACCAGAGTTACAAATTTGTATATTCATACAAATTTATGAATATACTGCCATACCAATGACATGGTTCCATCCACCTGGTAGCCAGGGCAACAAGTGAGAATTTCCCCTACAGGGCTCTAGAGAATGATAAACAGTTCCTAAATTGTCAAGAGACCTTTTCTTCCAATGCTAGAAGCCATTACTGCAAGAGAGTGGGGAGTCTCCTTCCTAGCACTGTCATTTATCTTTTCAACAGAAGCTTAACTGGCTACAACAGACCCAACTGGCAGCACCAGAAATCCCTTGTTACCGGAACCCCTTGATAGGTCAATGGCATCTCTAGTCCTCTGCTGCACAGCCCAGCACCTTGGAGTTATCCTTAACTCCTCTCTTTTTCTCATACCCTTGATCTGATCCATCACCACAATCACAATGGCCCAAACCACCATGATCACACAGACGAATCATGGCATTATCTTCCTACCTTGATTCTTGCTTCTACTCTTTTTACTTTTACTTCTACAGTCTAATTCTTAATATTTAATCTAGATAATACAGATCAGACTATGCCATTCTTCTGTTCAGAACCCCCAATTGCTTTGTCTTACTTGAAGTCAAAGTCAAAATCAAAGTTCCCGCCTGACCTGGCTTCCTGTATTTCTCTGGCCCCATTTCTTACTCTCTTGCTTATCCCACTCCAGTCACTCTGAAACTATGCTGGGCATGCTCCTCCTTCAGGGCCTTTATATTTGTTCCTATGTTTAAACCACATCTTCCTTCCTCGTTTCTTCAAAAAGATCAACTGCAATCTTACAGTGAGTGCTTCCTTGGCGGCTCCATTTACAACTGAAATGCTGTTTCCTTGACAGTCTCCTATTTCCCTTTGCACTCTCATTTTTTAAAAATTGAGATACAATTTACATATAACACTGTACATGGTTAAGGTGTACAACATGTTGATTTGATACATTTATGTACTGCAATATGAGTACTACCTGTGGCTTTAGCTAACACCTCTTTCATGTCACACAATTATAATTTCTTTTTTATGGTGAGAACATTTAAGATCTAGTCCCTTGGCAATGTGGAAATATATAATCCAGTACTATTGACTATAATCACTATGCTGTGCATCAGACCTCCAGAACTTATTCATCTTCTACCTGCTCTATAATAAACTACATGCTTCACTTATTTTTTATTATCTGTCTTCCCAAATAAAATGTAAATGTTTTATGGGCAAGATTTTTGTCTATTTTATTCCTTTCTATATCTCTAGTTCTATGAACACTACCTGACATTTAGCATATATGCAATAAACATTTGTGAAATGAACTCTTAATATCTAACTCTAAAAAGAAAACATGATATAGGTAAGTCAATGAAAAATACAATTAGATTGCTTAGAAATAATCAGATTAAAAATGTTCTATAAATTTATATTTCTACATCTTAAAACATTTTAAAAGAAATTTTCTAAAGCCTTTACAAATTAAAAATATATCACAAGAAGTAAAATACTTTTTTTACATTGTGATATATACTTTATATATACTACACACACACACACACACACACACACAGTTTGGCAAAAAGCAGTATGAATCTAATTAACCCCAAATAATTTTAAATTCTGGTTGATAACAAATGAGCAATTTTAATTCAATATTTAATAATTGAGTGCCAATGATGTGCTTAGCAAGAAGGTAAGCACATTTTACCACAAACAAAATAAGACATGGAGGGTCCTGTAGTAGTATTAATAAAGAAACACTCCTGGAGGGGACACAGAAATACTGAGGACAACCAGAGAACAAGAGAAATTTCCATTTAATAAGTTGTCATACTGAAGTATTTACACAACTCTTGTTTAACAAAGGAATAGGTGGCTATCTCATAAAACAAAAAACTAAACTAATTTGATATATGGCAGAAAACAGGATAAGTAATATAACACTAATATATTTTATAGATTGTGATTTCAAATTAGAAACATGAATACAGATTGGCATGTTAGGTAGTAATCTGAGATGAAGGTAAGATCTGAGGAGGTTCTGGAGGACAAATAAGGTTATCGATTACAGAAGAGGAGTGGAAAAAACAATTCATATAAAGGAACAGCATATTCAAAAACAAGAAGAGGGAAGAAAGGGGGACTTTAAATGGGCCACTCACTTCAGAATCAAAGTTATTAAAAAATAAAAGCTTAGCAGTAAACACCAGACATTCTATAATAGTTGTAATATGCACAGGATACTAATAAGATACATCTTCCTGTTAACCATTCATCAGTGATCACCTGCTAACATTAGAATAAATTCATACTGCTACCGAACTTGCTTAACATATGCTTTCTGATGTTACATGTTCATTATGTAAATGTTCTCTCCCACCTTCCATCAAGATGGTCTAAGTTCTTTAAGGATAGGGACAAATTGTCCTTTGAACTTTATTTATTGTACTTACTGAATAAACAAAGTATTTAAGGTTTTACTACGAAGTCCTGAAAGTTAAGGAAAATATCCTTAACTCCAAGACTCAGTTTCCTCATGATGAGAGGGTTGAAAAAGATGATATTCCAGAATTCTATGTAAGCTATATCAATATCAACTAAAAAATAGGTTAATTTCCATAATAATCTGGTATATTAAAGAATTTGAAAGATTTTTTAAAGGATATAAATATCCTGATTGAAGAATAAGAAACATCTGTATGCTGAGGATGAACACAACTGGGAGAGTTTGAAATATTGGTGTGGAATTTTTATTGGGAACAGAAAACAAAAATCTCCATGAGACATGAGAGTGCATCTCAGGGAGTATTTGGTAACTTTTAATCAAAACACATTTTATATTTTTGTTTATTTAGGAAAGTCTCTTTTTTTTAGTTCCTGACTTCAACAGCCGTTTTCAAAATAATAAACTTTTCTTTGCCAGTCTGAAAATGACTTTGTAGGTCACACTATCTACTACATGTATCTGTATTATTTGTATACATTATTTATAAATTTGCATGGGAAAACCTTAGTTTACAGGTACAACAATTCATTTCTTACTTCTGTAAAAGTAGAAATTCTAAATATAAGGCATCTTTATGAAGAAAACCAAAAATTTCTCTGAAAAGTCACCAGCAATTATATTTCAAATTTCTTGAGGGAGAAAACCATGTTTAAAATATTATTGAAAAGGTCAGAAAACAATTTCACACCTCCAGGATGTCCCTCGTAAGACAAGACCCTTGGGATCTTAGTTTGAAGAGATTATAGACCCCAAAAAGCTCTCCTCGATGCTCTTTTGATCCTTGAACTGCTTCAAAATACCGCTTGGCATTTTCACTTCCAACCACCACACAGTGAAGTTGCTAAAACAGAAAAAAACACAAGATATTTTTGAAGTGTTTGTTCCAACAATATGTCAGAATTTCCTGGCATTCCCTGTATATACACAGCTTTAGCTGGAGCAGGCAGAATCTCCTTGGGGAGGAAATTTTATTTTAATTTCTCTAGCAGATGTTGCCATTGTGGTGAAATAATAATCTGGCCAATCTTATTGAAGAAGAGATCATATATTTCCTATTTTATCTGCTTCCTACCAATTCAGTCATGATCACATCTCTAAGGACTATCTACCTCACATAAAAAGTTAAATAACATGGGCATACATTTGGATACACCTTCCTCCTTTCTAGACTCATTACAATAGGAACTACAAAACTGTCAGAAATAATCACTATATTACCAAAGTTAAATTATAACCTGAAGTATTTATATGATAACCATGTTAGTGTCAAACTAACTGTGGTCACATTTATACTGTTTAGAAACATTGCATCTGTTAAATAATTTTGAATATAGAAAGAATACTGGCATGGAACCCTTAAGGATATACAGCACTTTAGTATCAACATTAATGTGCCTCTTTATTTACTGGCTGTTCTACTAAATGGAATGTAAATACAATCGGATTAATTCCACGTACACTTTAATTTCTTGGAAGAAACAAAGAATACAAAGAATGGAAAACAACTTCAGTCAGTTGTTGATTAGTAAGGATTAGTAAGAAATATGTTATGGTGATTATCATTAGAGTTGATTTGCACTGAAATAAATTACTATAGGCAATTATAATTATACTTAATAGCTGTTACTTATTGAATACTTACATGTGTAGCATTTTTACATTCTCTCATTTAATCCCTACACCCAAGTAAGATATTATCTCCCTTTTAGAAATAAAGAAACTAGAGTTTCTCTATTTTATAAATAAAATTAGAATTTAGAGAAATTGAGTACCTTGTCCACAGCTACCAGTTAGGAAGGGCATTTCTAGAATTTATACCTGGGTTTGGCCAAATCTAAAATTTATACTTGTAATAATTTTTTACCTCCAGGATGTCCCTCTTAAGGCTCTTGGGACCTTAGTTTGAAGAAGTTATGGATCAACATACCAACTTAATCAGTTCGATATCAAAGTCACAGAAACATGGGCTATAGTCCTGGGTATACAGACTCACAATATCAAATGATGTACCTGATGGCCCAGTTACCTGACCTTACCCTTGCTACTGACTCTAAAGACAGACTATATTGTCAGACTGCAGAACTAATAAACAGAATCACGGAAGTAATTTGTAAAAGCATTAAATCTGAATATAAATTTTCTACCAAAGTTTTATCAAAAACCTTATAAAAGGCATATTATTTTTTACTTAAAATAAGTTTTTCCAAAGTGGTTCAGGTAAAAGTGAAGGCCAGATCATCCACCTGTAGACTAACTATAGAAAAAAAAACCACACACTAGAATTCAAGAGGGTAGGGGAAACAAAATCAGTAACTGGAAAATGTAGCTTAGCTTTTAGTTTAAGAAAAATTCATACAAGGCTACAAAATGCTAGTATTTTGTATTTTGTATGATGAAAGGATTGAAAAAGATGATAGTCTTTACAACAATATACAAGATATACAGGAAGTAATGTTCATCATATTAAGAATTCATAACCCCTTCCTCCATTTTCAAGGCCAGCAGCATGGCATCTTCATAGTATTCTCTCTAAACCTCTGCTTCTGCTGCCACATCTCCCCTTTTCCTCTTTGACCCTCCCGCCCCTTTCTTCTGTAAGAACCTGTGTGGTTACATTGGGTCCACCCAGATAATCCAGGTGAGTACAGGGGGTTCAGAATGTGGACATCTTTGGGGGACCATTATTCAGTTTATCACAGTAAGGAAGTGTAAAAAGAATGATGGAGGATTGTCAAAATGACACAGAAGCCACCTTGAAAGGGTTCCCACTGTCCCCAAATGAAACCAAATAGTTTGAATACCAAAATAGTAATATTCAATAGGTTGTAAGTTGTTACTAAAATAGTGTCCTATGAGTCCACACACATTAAATAAACAAAAGAGAAGGGAAAAACCTTGCTCTTATGTTAGAATGCAAACAAATAAAAGAACAGGAATAATGGAAATAGAAATATCACCATGTGACAATCATCACAGTGGTAGCTGATTCAGCTGGGAATCATCAATAAACGCTAAGGCTGGTGGGTATCAGTTTGATGAGGGACAAGATATTAGCATAGTCTTAGAGGTTTCCTCATAACATACAAAGGAAAAAAATGGCGACTTAGCAGTGGAGAAAGCTGGCAGAAAGAAACCTGACCCGTAATCAAGGATAACATCACCAGTGATGGGGCAGGTCACCACCATGTGCCTTCTGATCAATGCAATGAGTAGAGTAAAGCATTGTTTCTATAGTATTCATGCCCAGGGTTCTTGGTTTGAGTCTGGACATGAGGAAACATCAAAAGGACTTCTGTTGAAGGAGAGGCCTTACTCTTTAAAGCTATGAAGATCATTAAAGACAAGAAAATTTTGGGTAGCTATTTCAAGTTTAAGAAAACTAAAGAGATACAAAAAGAAATATTACCATGATCCTGGGTTGGATCATGAACCAGTAAGGGAAAAGAAGATGGCGGGAAAGTTGGTGAAACTAATATAAAATTAAATTAAATTAAAAAAAATAAAGATCACTACTCGTGGGGGGAAGATGGCGGACTAGTTAAAAGCAGGGTTCATCTCCTACGTCCACATTGAAATTACAACCAAATGATAAAATAATCAACGCGGAGAATCACCTGAAGTCCAGCTAACCATGACACCTGATAATATAAAGGAGCCATACTGAAGCCGATCCAGTATAGGCAACAACCATCAGCAGATTGCCTTGTAGTTCTCACTGGGTAGTCCTGAGCAATCAAAAACAGCAGCTGACCTTGGCCTACAGGGGAGCCTCTCCCAAGGGGCCACAAAACCAATGCATCTAGAGGCTGACACCAGACCACAACAGAGAAACTCCTGACTAATTCCATTAGTGAGACAAACAAAGAGTGGTTTCAGCAAGTGTACAGAAGGCTGTTAGGGCAAATCCCACTCAGTAGGTTCAGCCCCCACACAACAACTTCTATCCTGTGGGTGCAGCTAATTCCCACAATTAGCCAGCCTGAACATTAATCACACCTACTGATATACTAACCACAATAAAGGCTTGGCGACAACAGAAGATCACACACAACCCACACAAAGGTCACGTCCAGAGCTCCCAGCATAAGGGATCAGGGAGAGTGTGCCCCTGGGCCACACAGGACACCTTTTACATTAAGCCATCTGGCCAAGGCTCAGAGATGAAACAAATATTCCTGACACAGACATGAACACAGAGAGGCTAATAAAATGAGAAAACAAAGAAACATGACACAAATGAAACAACAGGAAAAAACTGCAGAAAATAAGCTAAATGAAATGGAGGCAAGCAACCTACCAGAGACAGAGTTCAAAATAATGGTTATAAAGATGCTCAATGAACTTAAATGGATAAGCACAATGAGAATCTTAACAGAGAAACAGTAAGCATTAAAAAGGACACAGAAACCATAAAAAAGAACCAGACAGAAATGAGGAATATAATAACTAAAATGAAGAATACACTACAAGGATTCAACAGTAGATTGAACAAAGCAGAAGATCGAATCCTACTTGGAAGACAAGTTGACTGAATATACCCAATCAGAACAACAAAAAGAAAAAAGAATTTTAAAAAGTAAGGCAAAGAATTAACTAGGGAACAACAGGCTTAAAAGACACACAAGAACAGATGGACTTAATAGATATGTTCAGAGCATTTTACCCCAAAGCAGCAAAATATACATTCTTCTCAAGTGCAATGGAACATTTTTAAGAATAGATCACATGTTAGGGCACAAATCAAGTCTCAATAAATTTAAGATTGAAATCATATCAACTGTCTTCTCTGATCACAATGGTATGATACTAGATATCAACTACAAAAAAAAAAACAACTGGAAAATACACAAACATATGGAGGCTAAATAACATGCTACTAAACAATGAATAGGTTATTAATAAGAACAGGGAAGAAATCAAAAGATACCTGGGGACAAATGAAAATGAAAACACGACAACTCAAAATCTATGGGGCACAGCAAAAGCAGTCCTAAGAGGGAAATTCATAGCAATACACTCCTACCTCAAGAAACAAAAAGAAGCTCAAATAAATAATGTAACCTCACAATTAAAAGAACTAGAAAAAAAAAACAACACTCAAAGTCTAAAGTGAATAGAAAGAAGGAAATAAAGATCAGAGTGGAAATAAATAAAAAAGAGTCTAGAAAAACAATACGAAAAATTAATGAAATCAAGAGCTGGTTTATTGAAAGGATAAACAAAACTGACAGACCCTTAGCCAGACTCATCAAGGAAAAAAGAGGGAAGACTCAAATAAATAAAATCAGAAATAAGAGAGGAGAAATAACCACTGACTCCACAGAAATACAATGGATCATAAAAAAAAAAAATACTACAAGCAATTATATGTCAACAAATGGGACAATCTGGAAGAAATGGACACATTCCTAGAAACATACAATCTCCCAAGACTGAGTCAAGAAGAAACAAAAAATCTGAACCGACCGATTACCACCAATGAAATTGAGTCAGTAATCAAACACCTCCCAAAAAAACAAAAGTCCTAGACCAGATAGCTTCATAGGCAAATTTTACTAAACATTCTAAGAAGAATTATCACCTATTCTTCTCAAATTATTCCAAAAAATTCAAGAAGGAAAGCTCCATAACTCCTTCTATGAGGCCACCATTACCTTGATTCCAAAAACCAGGCAAAGACATTACAAAAAAAGAAAACTATCAGCCGGTATCTCTTATGAACACAAATGTAAAAACCTCAACAAAATATCAGCAAACTGAATTGAGTAATACATTAAAAATATCATACACCATGATCAAGTTGGATTTATTCTTGAGATGCAAGGTTGGTTCAATATCTGCAAATCAATTTATATGATACACCACATTAACAAATCTAAAGATAAAAACCATATAATCATATCAGTGGATTCAGAAAAAGTGTTCCACAAAATCCAGCATTCATTTATGATAAAAACTCTATGCAAAGTGGGAATGGAGGGAACATACCTCAACATAATAAAGGCCATATATGACAAACATACAGCTAACATCATACCCAGTGGGGAAAGGCTAAAAGCATTTTTCTTAAGATCAGGAACAAGACAAGGATGTGCACTTTCATCACTCCTCTTCAACACTGTATTGGAAGTCTTAGCCACAGAAAGAAGACAAGAAAGAGAAATGAAAGGCATCCGAATTGGAAAGGAAGAAGTAAAACTCTAGTTGTTTGCTGATGACATGATACTATATATAGAGAACCCTGAAGATTTCACCAAAAAACTGTTAGAACTGATCAATGGATTCAGTAAAGTAGCAGGTTACAAAATATTCAGAAGCCAGTGGCATTTTTATACACCAATGATGAAGTTTCAGAAAGAGAAATTAAGAAAACAATCCTATTTACAATTGCATCAAAAAAACTCCATACTGTTAAACCTCCATACTGTATTTTATTTTTTACTATATAAAATACCTGGGAATCAAATTAACTCCAAAGGTAGAAGTCCTGTTTTCAGAAAATTATGTCATTGAAAAAAGAAATTGAAGAAGATACAAATAAATGGAAGCATATACCATGTTCATGGGTAGGAAGAATCAACATTGTTTTAAATGGCCCTACCCAAAGCAATCTATAGATTCAATACAATCCCTATCAAAATACCAATGGCATTTTTCAGAGAGCTAAAACAAGTAATCCTAAAATTTATATAGAGCCATAAAACCCCTGAATAGCCATGACAATCTTGAGAAAGAAGAACAAAGTTGGAGGTATCATACTACCTGATATCAAACTATACTACAAGGCTATGGTGATCAAAACAGCATAGTACTGGCATAAAAACAGATACATTGATAAACGGAACAAAATAGAAAGCCCAGAAATAAATCTATGCCTATACACTCGATATATGACAAGGGAGGTAAGAATATACAATGGGTAAAGACAGTCTCTTCAATAAATGATGTTGGGAAAATTGGACAGATACATGCAAAAAACAAAACAAAAAAAAAAGAAGCCGGACCACCTTCTTACACTGTATACAATAATAGACTTAAAATGGATTAAAGATTTAAATGTAAGACCAAAAACCATAAAACTTCTAGAAGAAAACACAGGCAGTAAACTCTGATATTATTATCAGTAATTTTTTTCAGATATATCTGAAACAAAAGAAAAAATAAACAAATGAGAGTACATCAAACTAAAAAGTTTTGTACAACAAAGGAAACCATCAACAAAACAAAAGACAACTATTTTTGAGAAAATATCCACTAAAGATACATCTGATGAGGGGTTAATATCCAAAAGTATATAAATAACTTATTTACAACTCAACAAAAAAAAAACAAACAATCCAATTAAAAAATGAGCAGAAGACCTGAAAAGATACTTCTCCAAAGAGGAAATACAGATGGCAAATAGACATGTAAAAAGATGTTCAAAGTCGCTAACCATCAGAGAAATGCAAATTAAAACCACAATGAGATATCACCTCACGCCTGTCAGAATGGCTATAATTAATAAATGAAAAAACAAGTGTTGGTGAGGATGTGGAGAAAAGGGAACCCTCATACATTGTTGGTGGGATTGAAAATTGGTATAGCTGCTATGGAAAACAGTATGGAGGTTTCTCAAAAAATTAAAAATGAATATAACTTTTGACCCAGCAATTGCACTTCTGGGTATTTATCCAAAGAAAATCAAAACAATAATTCAGAAACATCTATGCATGCCAATTTTCATAGCAGCACAATTTATAATAGCCATGATATGAAAGCAACCTAAATGCCCATCAACAGACAATTGGATAAAGATATTATGGTTCATATATACAATGGAATATTACTCAACCATTAAAAAAATGAAATCCTACCATTTGCAATGACATGGATGGACCCAGAAGTTAATATGCAGAGTGAAATAAGTCAGAGACAGAAAGATAAATACCATATGATTTAACTTATATGTGGAATCTAAGGAACAAAAAGAACAAACTAATCAAAAACAGACTCACAAATACAGCGGACAATTTGGTGATGGACAGAGAGGTGGGGGGGGCTGGGAGAATGGGGTTAAAAATGTACAAAATTAATAGTTGATAGTTGGTCACAGGGATGGGGAGCCCAACAGAGGGAATGCCGTTAGCATTAATATGATGGCTACGTGGAGGGCTAAGGGAGGGAGGGATTGTTTTATGAACTATATAGATGTCTAAACAATGTATTATATACTTGAAACTAATTTAAATAAATAATAAAAAAAATAAAGATCATAGCTGAGAGAAAGAGAAAACAAATGTGGTAAAATATTAACAACTGAGAAATCTGGTGAAGATAACTGGAAGTTCTTTGTGCTATTCTTGCAACTCTTTTGTAAATACAAACTTATTCCTAAATAAAATTATATAAATATGAAAGATAAATTTCTGAATGCCAATCTTTAGATTAGATGCAATGTTACAAACCTGAAGGAGTACAGCTGCTATATAAGTGTTTTTATTTTAAAAAAGTATAAAATACATGCATGTATGGTGTCAATGAGTACAAAGAAAACATAACAAAATGGAAGTCCCCCGTGAACAGTACAGATCATTCTTTATCACTCTAACCAACAGTGTAATGTTTAGGTGTATCCTCCTAGATTTCTTTTAATGCAGTTCGAGTTATTTATACATACAAAGAGTAGTTTTATGCATAAACAATTGATATACTTGTTCAAGTTACTTTTTTTGCTCCACTTAAAAATATCTTACAGATCTTGCCATATTAGTACATTTGCTCAGACTATAACTTTTTTGTTGTTGTTGCAGAGTATTCTATAATATGGTGTATCAAAATTTATGTAATTATTCTGTTACTATTGGGCACTCAGACTGTTTCTTTTTCAATTTTTAAACAAATACTAACGACACTGCTTATAAATCCTTGTCATCCTTCACTATGCATATGTGAGAGCATTTGTGTCAGGTAGATAGGGAGAAGGTACTGTGTTTTAAAATGCTCTTAAATTAACCTGTAAAATAAATTTACCAAGTTGTATTCTCAAAATAGTACATAAGTGCCTCTTTGTAATAGCCCCACCAACAAAGAACAATACCTATCTCCCCACTTCCCTAAAATAAATAAACAAACAAACAAACAAACAAAAACTTCACAAAACAAAAAGTCTTTGGCAGAATGTGCAGAACACAATCTTATTTCATTATATATTTCTAGATTACGATTATGGTTAAGCATCTTTTCATATATGTGTTAACTATGTATATTTTTTCTTTAGTAAAGTATCTAATTACAGTCTTTATTGTTTTGTGGGAGTTCTTTATAAACTGTAGATACTAATCCTTTGTATAATATATGGCAAATATTTCCTCCTACTCTCTTTGTCATATAGAAGTTTCATTTAAAAGAATGTAGAATTTACAGTATTTGCCTTAGAGACTCCATTAGTTGCTGAGGCTGCTATATAACACAGTACCATAAACTGAGTAGCTTAAAAATGCAGAAATTTATTCTCTCATAATTCTGGGAGATTGCAGTCTGAAATCAAGGTGTTGGCAGGGCCATGCTCTCTTTGAAGGTTCTAATGGAAAATCCTTCCTTTCCTCTTCCTATCTTCTGGTGGTTGCCTGCAATCCTTAGTGTTCTTTGGCCTGCAGCAACAACACTCCAATATTGGCTTCCCTTGTCACATGGTGTTCTCCCTCTGTATCTGTCTATATCCAAATTTTCCTCCTCTAAAGACATCAGACATTGAATTAGAGCCCATCCTAATCCAGTATAACCTTACTTTAACTTAATTACATCTGTAAAGACCCTACTTCTAAATAAGATTCCATTTTGGGCATCAGGGGTTGAAACTTCAACATATATTTTGTGGGGAGCACAATTCAACTTCTAACAGAGGCTTTGTTAAAGATTTGTACATTTATGTTAACGAGAGATATTTGTCTGTTTTTGTAACATCTTTGTCAAGTTTTGGTATCAGGATTCTTTTATCTTTCTAAAATAAGTTGAAGTGTTCCCTCTTCCTGTTTCCAAAAAGAATATTAAATGCTTGATAGAATTCACTGCTGACGTCATCTATGCTAGGATCTTTCTTTGTGGAAAGTTCTGAATTAAAAATTCCTTTTATCTGACAATACAGAACTATTATTTTCCCTTATTTAAAGTTATTGTTCCTAAGTATCACCAATAAGAAATTACATGTCCATCTAATTCTAGTATTATTGTACTAGAATAAACTTTCTCTCCAGAAAGTTTATCTATAGAAATTTAAATAATTTTTCTGCTTTATCCTGGTGTTTTACAATTATAGAAAGATTGTTTAAGTGTGGACCTATTTTCATTCATCCTATTTAGCACTTGGTGGGCCCATATAAATCGTAGACTTGTTTTCTACTTTTTACATGTTTCTTCCTTTATTTGAGGTTTCTTCCCTTCTCTTTCTTCTGTTTCTTTCTTCAACTATAAGACTGATACTGGAACTTCTAGATCTAGCCTTCACTTATGCTAACTTTCTAACATGTATTCTAGCTCTGTCTTTTTTGCTCTGTAATCTAGAATTGCTTGGCTACTTAGATGAAAACTCTTGCTATTCAGCCTACCTCTGGAATTTTTCATATTTTGGATCTCTGGTGGATTCCTTTCCTAGTACTGTTCTTGTTTCCAGGGTCCTACATCTCACTTATCTTTTGAATATATTATTTATATTTCTTTTAAATTCTCTTTTACTATCTTCTATTGTTTTCTCTGATGTTAATTCTTTTGTTGAGTGCCTGTGTTAGTTCCTGTGGTTCTTGTAACATTATCATAAATTTCATGGCTTAATAAAACAGAAATTTATTCTCTTATAGCTTGGAGGCCAGACGTCTGAAAGTCGTATCACCGGGCTGAAATTAAGCTTTTGGCAGGGCCATGCTCTCTCCAGGCTCTAGGGGAGAAATCATCCCTCCCCTCTCAGCTTTTGGTGGCTGCCAGCATTCCTTAGTTTGTGACTAGATCACTCTTATCTCGGCCTCTGTGGTAACAGTCCCTTCTCTTCTGTCCATGTCAGATTTCCCTTTGCTTCTTTCTTACAAAGACAATTGTGATTTAGAGCTCACAGGAATAATCCAGGCTAATCTCCCCATCTAAAAATCATTCATTTAATCAAATCTGCAAAGACCCTTTTTTCCATATAAAGTAACATTTCCAGATTCCAGGGATTAGGACTTGATATCTTTGAGTGCCATTTTTAGTGTTTATTTTCCTAAACTGTTCAATAATGATTTTTGTTGGGTATTCATCTGTCTTCAATTATTTTATGTGCTTATCTCAGCTTGCTAAAGTGATTATTCAAAGTCAGGGATGTGTAAGTATTTAATTTTCTGGGCAATGGGAGGAACTTTCTTCTTGTATTCAGCAAAAATTTAGAGCTCTGTCTTGCTTCATTGCTTTCAGTATTTCTAATTAGTGTTCCTACTTGAGAGAAGATACCTCTGTTGGCTGCAATATGGTTCAATGGGATAAGGTCGTAAGAGTTAAACTACCCTAAAGAAGGAGTACCACTGTTATTCCAATGCTCCTTTTTATTTTTAGTATCTGAAGACTCTAAGCTTGGAATATCCAGAAGTTACACCTACCTTTTTAGGTAGCCTTTTCCTGACTGAGTTTAACTTGGTTTCCTCTTCTAATCTGATCCCAATTGTTTTTTGTTTTTCAGGGTTCCTCTTAATTTCTGGGCCATAGAGAAAACTCTTCTTGCTTTCCAACATGTTTATAGCTTTTTTTTTTTTAATGCCATTTTCAAATTTTTTTTCCCCAGAAGATTTGAGAAATACTTGGGTGGCTAGAGTGTGTATGCCATATGTACCATTGGTTCAAACTCCAATCAATCTTTTAATCATATTTAATGCCTTTTCCTTACATGATTGCCATCTTATCTTTATTTGTGTCTACCAAGTTGTATGGCTGAATCTTCCCTAAGTGGCATGCATTTAAAGAATATTTAATCAGTAACTAGATCATACAAAGTTCTGAAAACAAATTATCCTCTTTGTAAGCCTTATTACATATTATTATATATATTATTTAACAGGCAATTTTATTTCATTGTAGAGTCAGATGAATAGTTAAAATACATATAGCATATATATAGTAATGAGATTGAGAAAAATTACTGGTAAGGCTAAGATAGTATTCTAAAGAACTGCTCCTAAGTTGAAAACATAATACACTACTTTTTTCCAACACTGGTTAAATATGTTTAAAAATAACTTCTAAGTAGTTGTGTTATACTAAGGAACAAAAAGATGAAAGGCTTCTTACAGAGCTAAATGCTTTAAGAAAAAACAAAAACTTCTGTATACAATTCTATTTTTAGAATTAAGAAAACAGCATTAATTTAAGATTGGATCATTCTTAGGTTAACTACCACCACATGTGGCAGATGTTTGCTCTTAAAGAGATGCCAACTCAATATATAGGGAATAATTCAAATTTAACATTTATAATTAAACTTGACCCTCATTCCAGTTCTTCTCAAGTGAGTAGTTATAAACTAAATAAATTTTGTTTATTTAAAGACATAAATGGAATAGTAATTAATATCCTTAAGGATATTAAAGAGTTAATGCCATTTTAGATAAATACTAAAAGTACAAGCAGGGTAGTTAGGGCACCTGAGTTCAATTCCTATAATATCATTTCTGGAATGGCTGTGTCCCAGTTTCATTATGTACAGCATAAAATGGTTGCATTAGATATCTCTAAGGCATTTCTCTCCACTCCTCTTAAGTATGGCACAAACAGAATATGGTAACATGAACACCTACCTAGAGTAAACAGATGTTGTTACTCAAGGTTGAAAGCTGGCCTAGGTAATCTTGCTGCCCAGAGTTGTGGGATCAATGTCTCAGGGCACCTGTATCACATCTGTGGCATACCATGTCTTGGCCCACAGTATGGGAAACTAACCTTGCTACTCTAATTGTGGTCTACAGACTAGTATCTTTACACTCCTTGGAGCTTGTTAAAAATGTAGAATCTTGGTTGGGCTCCACCCAGACCTACTAAATCAGAATCTGTTTTTTAAAGATCCCCAAGTGATTCCTGTGCATATTAAAGTTTAAGAAGTACTGCTCTAAGAAACTTTCAGCTCTAAAATTCAATAAACCTAAGAAATAATCTGTTTTACAGAAGTGTATTCTAGAGTATATTTCATATTCTTATTAATTTCCATATTATAGTTAGAATAAAATTAAAAATATATGTTTACACAAATTTATTCCTAATTTTTAAAAATAGAAAAATGTTTACTTTTTAATTAGAAAAAGGGAAATATATTTACCTGCTTATATACTTGTCGTAAGTACATGATCTCCTCCACAGTTCCCAAGGATATCAGCCTAAACACTTTGACATCCCTGCACTGCCCAATCCTATATGCTCTGCAAAAAGATCAAAATCAAAAACAAACAAAAATCAAGTGAAACAACTTTGGATTCAGGCAATATCTTTTGTATATAAAATTTTAATTAATTTAAAAAACGCTTTACATTTAAATATGTTATACCATTCAATAACAATACAAAATAGAAATTCATATAAAAAGATCAGTCATAGAAGGCAAAAGTATTATAGAAAAATGTACATATCAACTTCATTTCTGTTATAAACATCACCTTTCAGTGTCCAAAAACTTTTCCAAAATTCAGATTTTTCTTTGCTTAAGCTTATGAATGTTCCGAAATGATTCCATTTATATAAAACTCTCAAAAATACAAACTAATCCATAATGATAGAAAACATATCAGTGGTTGCCTGGGAATAGGGGCCTGAGAAGGATAAGGAGGGATGGGTTACAAAGTAGCACAAGGAAAAGTTTGGGGAGGAGGTATATGTTCATTATCTTTATTGCAGTGATGGTTGTATACATGTATAAAAACGTATTAATTGTACACTTTAAATATGTGTGGTTTGTTGAAACTTAAAAAAAAAAAAACTGAGGAAAAGCAGTTAATCAACTGGCAAGCCTATAGTAGTACAGATTTACAGCCCCCATCCAGAAATTTCCATGGGGTCTGTCTGACTGAATCACTCAGTTGAATAGAACCCCAGATGTTTTGATAGGAACCACAGTGCTAATTAAAACTCTAACCTGACTCACCACACTGGTTAACCATGGGTCTAGTCCCTGCAGCTTCTCCCAGGTGGAAGTTTTACTGGATACTCTGAATGAAGTCATCTGCTTCTAAATACCTGTTACAGTCGCCAGGGGGATCAGGGGCAAGGCCATACTGCTTCATGCTTGAAAATGTTACAATTTGGGGGACATTTAATTTTGACCTTGTAAAGTTACTCTATGTTGTTATAGTTGGTGTTCCCTCTGCCTCATTTACCTATTTCTCCTTACAGAGAAGAGCTTTACTAGAGGGCATCTTAGGGTATGAAAATCTTACACCATCAGAGGAGTATGGGGGCTCCTGACACAGCACAGAGAGGGCTAAGGTACTGTATTGTCACTTCTGTCCTGCAGCCAGCATACAGAGGGACTCATAATCCCTTTCTCTACTACAATGAATTTGGCCTCTAAAAATAATGTATCTAAAAAGTCTTTTGGGTGTATGCTCAGCCAATTGTTTGGTGAATGAGATAGATTCTGTTGGAATATTTATTCTTTAACCTTTATAGACAAAGCCTTAAATACATGTTACTTTGGACCTATGCTTCAATAATTTCTTGGTACATAAAGCAGAAATACATTACATGATGGGTCTTTTACTATGTAAAGACAAGTGTTGCAAAATTGTTATACAGTATGGAGGTCAAGATCTTCATTTCTTTTCTTGGTTCCTCCCATCAGACTCAATGGAAGGAGAGGAAAGAGAGAGGAATGTTGTTCATTTAGTTTTATTGTTAACTAATGTTCATTGAGTTCCACAGCACTGTGCTTCATAGGGAATACTGGGATACATAAGATATTAGGTCTTGATGGCCTAGATGAAATAGAACAAAATTACAACAAATATCATAAGACAAAGAAAAATGGATTTTTCTGTGATTTTCATTTGACCATTTTTCTTGACAGTGAACAGAGGCCAGTTAAACATGAAGACTCTGCAGTTGGAATGCGTGGATTCAGATCCTGACATGCCAAATATTGGCTGTGAATTTGAGCAAATTATTTAAGTTTGGTGTGCCTCAATTTCCTCATATGTGCAATTGTTATGATGATAGTGCCTATTCCATCAGAATATCCAAAGTATTAAATGAGAGAATCCATGAAAAGTGCTTAGAACAGTTTCTGGCTCACAGTAAACATGCAATAAATGCTGCTGTTATTTCTTTGTCCTTATTCTTACTGCCAATTAAAGAACTAAGGCTAATTTGCTTTGCTTTATACCCAGCACAGTATTATATGTATTATAAGTGGAGTGATCTTAATAATAGTGTATTATAGGCTAAGTTATATTTATCAGCAAATAGTAATGGATAATTTTAATTTCTGTAAGGACAAAATCCACATCGGATTGGCTTTGACTGCTACAGTATCTAATGGGACATCTTATAAATGCTAAGTGACCAGTAAATATTTTTGATATTTATTTGTATAGCATTAAAAAATAAACAAAATATCTCCATTAAAAAAAAACACACACAAAACAACTGGGCCTAATTCCTTTATAAAGTTGTACATCTTTGACTATCTTTTCGGTTTCTTCTAAGATGATTTGATTATATTTTCATTTCATCTTTAGCCAATGTAAATACTTTATAATTCTCCTAGAAAAGGGTTTTCATG
Organism: Macroglossus sobrinus; assembly: GCA_004027375.1. Lineage (NCBI taxonomy): Eukaryota > Metazoa > Chordata > Mammalia > Chiroptera > Pteropodidae > Macroglossus > Macroglossus sobrinus. The sequence goes on from PVKZ01002113.1 coordinate 199,413, forward strand.
TAGATTTCCAAATGTATTTGAATTGTATTTCTTTTGTTGGAGTACACCCTTAAATAATATTTTCAGACCATGAGCAATACATTTTTCAGTTACGGGACATCAACGGTTGCTTTATTTTGCCCTCACATATTGATATTTTAGCCATTGATCATGCCATCATTTTCTTTCAGTCATATAAATATTATCACTTTGACAACTCTATAGGATTTCTAGAATCCTATAATGCAGATAAAAAGTTTGTTCTTCAAAGTCTGATCTGCAGAAATAAGTGTGATTCTCATTTCTTTGTTGATAAACTGTTTTACTGTCTTTGTCTATGTTTTTATAAAGAGTTTTCTCTTCCCCTTCTCACTCTGGCATCTTTCAGCCCTTCTCTTTACCTGTGGACCTTATAAATATCACCAAGATGTATCTATGTATGTTTTCTCTCCTGCTCAAGTCATTATTTATATTCTAAAATATTCACTTCTTTTATTTTCCAGAACAATTTCCACTTTTGATCCTCTTCACATTATTATTCATAACATCTATTAAGTTATTTTGTTTGGGCAATAGTTTTAATAACTAAGAATTTCTATTTTTATTTTCCATGCACTTTTTTCGAGGTATCCTCATTTTATTTCCTTCAGGATTTATTTTCACCTTGACCCTTTTCTTTCATACTATTGATTTACTAAAATGTCTCGCAATTCTTAATTTTCTATTCATAATTACAAATGAGGAACTAGGTGGCTTGTATAGGAAAGTTGGTCAGGGTTTCCATGAAAGTACACAAGTCTATTTGATCATTCTCCCCTTTTTGTGTCCTGTGAAGATCTAGGATTACTTCAGGTTCAGCTCTGCTTATGATCTGGTCCCAATGGCCACTATAAGAACCTTTGTCAGTCAGATTCTCCACTTATTTATAAAATTTATGAAATGATTCTTTCAGCTTTAATCAAGGAACACCTTTTAAAAGCCAACACCTCTGTGTGTATGAGGTATAGAAGAGGAATTTGTTTTAGAATGAGATCATTAGTTAATTTCCCAAAAGGATGCACTCTGGTCTACTCCCACATCCTATGGGTGCTGACCCCACACATGAAATTTTTCAGTACTTTCCTGTCGACTTTGGATTGTGTTTTCTCTCTCCTAGTTCCTTCATCACAGAGATTCTGTTTGTCTTCTCTCTTCCAGGAGTTTCTTAAAACTTTTGCTCTACTAGTAGTGACCTTTCCTGTTTTCCTGAAGTACTGTAGATTTATCCTTTTTTCTTAAATCAATTCTGTCATAATAATGGAATTTTGAGATGAATGGAAAATAAATGGCTATTATCAGCCTACCAATTGGATTCAGAAGTTCATGGTTACCTCAAATAAAAATTTTTTACAAGGCTTTCCCTATTTTCTAATCACAGTCATATGATAAGCCACCTAAACAACTCAGGAGAATGTTTATATTAAAAATATTTGCAGGTCATTTTAAATTTTGTCAGTATTATACCTGTCAATGGCTTGAAGATCATTGGCTGGATTCCAAGTAGGATCAAACAATACAACAACATTGGCACCAACAAAATTGAGGCCTAGCCCACCAGCCCTGTTGGAAACAAAAAGAACACATTAAAACAGAAAAAAAAAAATGTTGCTCTGGAACTCAATTGTGCCAGGTTTCTATAACTAAATCCATGCAATATTGCATTAATATCATAAAAGTAAGGTGATTAAAACACAAATATACCACAAATGAAATAACTATAAAGAATTCTTTTTCTACTACTCTAGAATATCCCTAAAAAATTTGACTATTAGATCCATGTAAATAGACTGTTCTGATTATACTAAAATATGATTTCTGTAAGATTTTCTTAAGTTTTAAAAATTGTTAGTATATTTTTGCTAAATAAAGTAATATACACATTTAAAAGAAATCAAGTCAGAAATAGATGCTCTTCTCCTTATTCCTAAGTGCAGCAAAATAAAAATCCTGGACATTATATATAAAATAAACGTAAGCCTCTGAAATATAGAGAGAATAAGAATACAGACTGGCTAGGAAATATAAGTCGTAAGGAATGATATGGCAGTGAGTTTCCTGGCTAAATTTGCCTAAAATAGCACAAACTGGGCTCTGGAGAAGCAAGTGAACTGGAAATGCCAATAGTCACAGATAAAAAAAAAGCCCCAATAAAATCTTCTTCCTTTAGCCAAAGAACCAGGAAAGAGGAGCCTTTTAAGACATAAATAAATAAATAAATAAATAAATAAATAAATAAATAAATAACCAGCCTCTTCCTGCAAACTACAGAAAAAATCTGTGGTCCACCCTCAACCTAGTCAGTAATGGCTGAGTGAGACGACCAAATTTCCACCCTTCTTGAATGTAATGAGATATCTTTCGTCTCTGCTGGGGTGATGTCAAAGAAAACTGATTGAGGAGCTATCATTTCTACACAGTTATAACCAAGTCCCCCTCTGTAATGCCAGTGAAGGTCATGCAGAAACAGTAATAAAGCCCCTCACTCTGAGGAAATCAACAGAGGCCAAGCAGAAAACATGGATTTCTATTCCTATGTGGCTGTAAAGTCTTCTAACATAATACTAGAAATGTCTAGCACACAATAAAAAAAATTACAAGTCATATCAAGATGTAGGAAATCTCAACTTGATTTAGTTTTCTGAAATAAGGGTAAGAAATGATTTTTTTATTAAGAGCCTTTCAAACTATGATTCATCGTATTGGAATAGAGGCACCTATATATTGCTTGACAAACCCAAAGTACCCTGACTTAAAGTTCAGTGTCCAAGAGAAATTGAATTTTATCCTTTGGAAAATTACTTATTAGAGGTGACAGCATAAAAATATCAGAGAGACTTGAACTCAAAAAGGGAGGAGGGACAGGGAGAAAGTTTTAGAAAGGATAAAAAAATGAGTAAATTAAAGGAGAGGGTAGGACTTAGACACAAAGTAAAGAGAAGTTAAAAGTTTATCTAATATTGTGATGGGAAAAAAATTGAAGCAACAAAGTTTGTAAGATTATATAATTAGATTAATCATAAGAAAAATCAATGACATAACTAAAATAAAATGGAAAATTAAGAAATATTTTCTAACACTTAAACAACACCAAAAATAAATCTAACCAACTGTTCTAGTTTGTTTCTTGTCAATAAAGTTTGACATGAATTTATTGCAGATACCCTATATGAGCCACAGGAAGGCCTCTACTAGTTTAGGTGAAGATCTTCTAAGAGATTCTGAAATTATTACTGAAGATTGTCTGAGTTAAGCAGAAGCAAAGCTCCTTTCAAAGAAAAAAAAAAATCTCTAGAGATAAGATGATTCTGTTTGATGATAATGCAACTCAGAATCTTAAATTTTAAAATCTGTTCTTATATGACCTACAGCAAAGGCCTACTCATTAAGTAATAAAATAAAATACAGATCTCTTCAAGCTGGTATCTCAGATCCATAATGAGCATTCAGGTTATTCATTCCTTAGATCCTCTACATTCTATTCTTATGTCAAGTAAGTACATCAAAGAGTATATTTAACCATACCTTAATATTCCACAAAAAATGCCTTCAATAAATTTTTATTGTTATGTATTAACTGTTATAAAGGGTTAAATGAAATATTAATTTAAAGAATGATTCTGAGAAAACCTAAATAAATGTAGAGATACTACAGATAGGAAGGCTAGATATCATAAAAATATCAATGTTTCTCAAAGTCACTTATAAAATCAGTGATTCCAATAAAAATGCCAATCCAAGGAAAAATGCCAGATGACCCTTAAAGATGGTTAACTGAATGAGATATTTATGGAAAGCTAGGCTTTAAGGTATGAATGTTCTAGAATAAAGATTCATAAAGCAAAGGATTATGAGAACAATAACTTAGAAAGCAAAAAAAATTTTAGACAAAAAATTATTTTAAATAAATAAATACAATTGTTAAATGACATTTCTCAGAATATAGAGCAAAAAGATAAAAATATGAGAGAGATTTGAAGAATCAATATAGAAGCTCTAAAATCTGACAACCTGGCATGAGACAGAAAGAGAGATATCAGAGAAAATGGAAGAGAAACCACTATCAAAGAAATAATCAAAGAAAAATTTCCAGAGTTGAAAAAGAATACAAGCCTTCAAATTGTGCCCAGCACAAGAAAAAAGACCCATACCAAGACTCAAATATCACTATGAAATTTCAGAATGCCATGAATGAAGAGAAACTTTTTTAAGAGTTCCCAAAGAGGAATGAGAATCATATTTGCTTCAGATATCTGTTCAGCAACATTAAATACCAGAAAACAATGCTTTCAATACCTACTTTCCAAAATCTCAGAGGAAATTATTTTCAGTCTAGAAGTCTATATAGTTAGTCAAAGTAGCAATTAAGTGAGAGGGCAGACAGAAGACATTTTCTGATACTCGAAGATGCAGAAAATTTACTTTCTACATAGCCTGACTTACAAAGTTACTTGAAGATATTCTCCAGTAAAATAAGGGTGCACATCAAGAAAGAAGATGGCATGAAATTAAAAAAAAAAAAAGGATCCAATATAGAAGAGCAGTGAAAAATACTTCAAGGACACAGCTTTTGACCAGGCCTAGAGAACAACCAATCCATATTAAAACCAAAGTATAAAAGGCGCCAGGAGAAAGTTCTTCAGGATACAAAGAATTCAAGAGAAGAGAAAGTATGAATGTGAATTAGTAATATATTGAAGATTATTTTTTTGAAGATTATTGTTATAAAAGGCAAAAATACACTGAGAAAAAGAACAATAGCAGTGTCATGATTGAAATATAGAGTAAACTGAACTGTGTAAACATAAAATAATAAATGAAGTGTTAGAAAAGAAAACTCAGTAGAAGGATCAAGCACTCAAAGTACAGGAGTCAAAAGAGCAAAAATGCCATTCAAGAGATTAAAATTACTAAATAAATAAAGAAAGGCTAGAATCCATAAAGAATGAAAGAGTAAAAACTATCAGGCACATTTTAAAAATACCAAATAGAACTTCTAAACATAAAAAAATAATTCTGTAAAAATTAAAAATTCAATGGATGGGTTAAATAGCATTTTCTAACATAGTTAAAGAGATAATTAGGAGCTTTATGGCAGATATTATCAAAACAGACAGGGCGTGAGATGACTGCAAGACAGCTGCTTGTCATCATAAGTTCCGTACTATTTTAACTGTTGTTGAAGGCATTTATTACTTTGAAAAACATGATTTAAAAGTTAAGAAAACTTATGCATGTTTTATAAAACTTAACTGGAAACAGTATTCTATGTCACTTAAGGCTCTGTACATAAGGACTCATGTGAGAAATTACAACTTGAATTCATTCACAGGAAATTGAGAATCCAGAGCTTCTCTCTTTCTGCTGTAGTTGCAAGAATTCAAAAATAATTTCAGTGCTCAATAGTATGATTTCAGTGCTCACTCATTATATATATCTATATATATATAATTTTCTTTCTCATTTAAGTAATTTATATTTTGACTTAATTTCTACTTTGTAAATTTTACATATGTTTATTTTTAAAGTCCCTTGAAATTCTTTTTGAAAGACAGTGGGAGGAAATCTATAAAATATTTATTACATTAGATGCCAATAGTTATAGATTTGCTACCCGCCAAAAAGAGATTAGCTTTACTTCGGTGTTTTTATCGACTTAACTCTTTCTCTAAATGTGTATATTCTTTAAAAGGTTTTAATTAGAGATTAGAAACTAGGTGTTAGAACTAATTTAACTTTTATAAAACCTATAAATGTGGAGCTGCTCCACATGTTTGAGACTAGGTAGAGACAAAGGAGAGAAATGCCTGGCCCATGAGGCCCATGGGCTCTCTAGGGCTCCTTGAGCACAGTTTGAAAACTGTTGCCATAAATGATTCTCAGTTATTTGATTAATCACTCAATTATTCAATTCAGTCTCATTGACATGAATTAAAACACTGTCACAAAAAAATTCCTAGAAGGAAACATTAATTTTTTTTCAATTATTATCTTTATAAATTCAGACATATAAAGGGGAATTCAGTAATGATAAGGGAATTGAGTGAAAAGTTTAGATAAAACTCAAGAATTGTTATTTTGGCCATAATAGCATTTTTGCTGCTTCTCTTTAAAATCAAATAAAACAAAACAATATAATTTTTAAATTATCCTAAATCTTAAAAGCAATTAGATAAAAATCAAGTTATCAAATTTTATTTTCTTACATTGTAGAGACAAGGCAAATGTTAACATCTTGTGTACTATTGAATTCTTTCACAATCTTGATTCTTTCCTCTGATTTTGTACTCCCATCAAGACGTCGGTAATCAAGCCCAGACGCCATACAGTACTGCTGCAGCACATCAAGCAACTGAAAGAAAGGTACAGAGATGGGCAAAGACAAATTCATGGTTTAATAAGCTTTATTCCATTATAAAAATAAAATTTACTAAGTATTAAATATTGCTGCACACAATTTCTTATAAGAGCAATATTTTTCTGACTTCTGACTCATATATCCCATTATCCTAAAACTCATTTTAACATTCAGCAACCTTTCTTTTTTTTTTTTTAAATCAATCTTTCAGGGGTGAAAAAAAATCAATCTTAACTAAAACCAAATAAAAAGTATTGGCCAAATAATTTATGTAAATATATTTCATTTATTTTGTGCTATTTTCTACATTCTAAATACTCTTAAATATCTTAAAGAACATTTTAATTATCAATAAAAACATCTACAGATATAACTGATATAACTGAGATTTAAAAGTTGCCTACCTCTCATTTCCTATGATATGTATAAGAAAATGCTGTTAGGTCTCTTAGGCTTTATGCTTTAGGAATTAAGGCTGGGCCAATCAAGAATACACTTCAGATGAAACTCACCTTGGTAGAAAAGGAAAAAAGAAGAACTTTATCATTGTTTTTCCTGCAATGATTTAAAAGCTGCTGAAGGACCTGAAAATGAACCACAGAATATCAGTGAACTGGTTCTGACTAAGAGTAAACTTTGTATATATAAACATCACTTGAGAATTTCTTAAAAAGTATTTTTATATAATATAACCTCAGTCAGTTTTCCTAATTCCCTTCATTTTTGGCAAGTTAGAGAAATAAAGTATTAGATATTATGTGTTATTCATCATCATATTGTCAATAATGAGGTAAAGTTCCCAAAGACTTTTATTTCATCTCATCTGGTTTTAATAAAAAGAAAGTATTTTAGATTATGAGATACATTTAAATGGATTAATTTAATTTCCAAAATGCACTTTCTTTATACCTACACTATGTTCAGAAACTAAATTACAGAGCATTCCCTTTAGGAAGTATTTAAATTTTCTCTAGATAGACGTAATGAAATATGTTTAATTACATCTAGGTTGTAAAAGTCTTGATATTTATTTGCTTAAAATAATCAGTCAGATATATACCTCTTCTCATTTTCTCCTCTCTGTTTCTCTATTTATAGTAAGCCCTGACTTCCAGATTTGATTTTGACCTCAAAATGCCAATAATCTGCCCCTATATATGGTGCTTTTAGGGAGAAAGCAAATAATCCAAAGCCTGTGTATAATAGTTATACCATTATTTTTAAAACAAGAATTTTCACATCTGGCAATGACAGTTCCAGAACATTTTGGAAAAGCAACCCACGAAGGAAAGAAAAAGAGTTTTATGTATGAACTCTAAGGTTTTTAAGAACTATGCAATAAAATAAGAAATTTAATTTATTCAATGATACAATTTAAAATTTTAAATAAAATATTTATATTCAATATAACACTCTTTTAATATTTGAGCAAGAGAAGACATTATACTAACTCTGAACCCAACCTCCCAATCCCTCAAAAAATAGCTATGGAGTTTTTTATAAAAATCTACTCAGATAACCAATCAAATGGTGAGTAAAAATGTCACAGATCAGGTAAACATTATTTTAATATTTAGAGAACATATAAAGTAGTTTTACTGGCATTAGCTTTATTTTTTTACAGAATAAATAATTCTATATGGAATATGTATATTTTAATTTCATACAGTAAACTTTATTAAATCAATACTTTATTTTTTAGAGCAATTTTAGATTTATAGAAGAATTAAGTAAATAGGTTTCCTCTTCCCTCACTCCCATACCTCGCCTTCAGTTTCTTCTTTTATTAATGTCTTGTTCTAGGGTGGTACATTTGTAACAACTGATGAATGAATATTGATAAGTTATTATTAGATTAAGTCTATAGTTCACATTAGGGTTCACTCATTGTGTTGTACAGTTCTATGGGTTTTGACAAATGTGTCATGACCTGTATCCACCATTACATTGTACAGAATAATTTCGCTGCCCTAAAATTTCCCTGTGTTCCACCTATTCCTCCCTCCCTGCAAACACCTGGCAACCAATGATCATTTTACTGTGTATAGTTTTGCTGTGTATAGTTTTACTGTGTATAGTTTCTCAATAGTGTTGTATATTTGGAATTTTACAGTATGTAGCCTTTTCAGGCTGGCTTCTTTCTCTTAGCAATATCTATTTAAGGTATCTCCATGTCTTTTCATAGCTTGACAGTTCATCTCTTTCTATTGTTGAATAGTATTCCATTGTCTAGATGTTTACCCATTCACCTTTTGAAGGACATTTTGATTGCTTCCAAGTTTTGGCAATTATGAATAAAGTTACTATAAAGATCTGCATGCAAGCTCTTGTTGGACATAAGTTTTTAACTCATTTGAGTAAATACTAATGAATTTGATTGCTGGATCTTATGGTAAGGGTATAATCAGCTTTATAAGAAACTGTTAAACTGTCTTCTAATTTGGCATTCTCATCAGCAATGAATGAGAGTTCCTACTGCTCTATCTTTTTCAGCATTTGGTGGTGTCAGTATTTTGGATTTAGTCATTCAAATAGGTGTTTAGAAGTATCTCACTGTTGTTTTAATTTGAAATTCCCTAATGACATATGATGGTGAGCATCTTTTCATCTGCTTATTTGCCATCTGTATATCTTCTTGGTGAAGCAGTTGTTCAGACCTTTTGCCCAGTTTTAAATTGGGTTGTTTTCTTATTGTTGAGGTTTAAGAGTTTTTATATGTTTTAGATAATAGTCCCTTATTGTTTTGCAAATACTTTTTCCCAGTCTGTGGCTTGTCTTTTCATTCTCTCAAAGACATTAATATTTTAATTCAAGAATATATTGCACAGAAATCCACTCTTGATTGTTTGGGATAGCATCATACCTACTGCATTTTCAGGTATTCTTGAATATCTTATAGTAAAAACAAAAAGAGTAATAAGAAAAGTGTATACTTTTGGACGAGAAGTCTCTATTAGGCTAAGTTATAGACTTATTAACTAAATGAATAACTATAACTAAAATCCTTCACTAGAAATGTCAGAAATGACAGTGTAGGCACTATACTTTAGAGTCTTAACAATACAGATTCAATGCTTTATCACTCATATGTCCATCACAGAACAGGGCAATCCATCTGAAAAGGAACCCTAAATTTGAGGATATTCACAGCTAAGGAATCTTGGGTCTAACTTTACTCAAATTAGGACTAGAGATTAACATGACTCTTATATTATTCCAGCAGCATTAAGTTGGGTTTCCTAGTCTTTTTTTCCACCCTCACAGTAGGTCACTCTGTGGCATTTCCCAAGGGAAAGAAAAATGAGGATTTTTATCTTGATGCTTAAGAAAAAGAGCAAGAGTTCATGAGTGTAGCTTTGAGGCTATGAAGGGCACAGAGGGTATTATGTCCACAAATAAATTGCACATGCAGGCTAACCTATTTAAAAAGAGAAACAGAACTAGGATCTTTTATCACCAACTTTGAGTTCTCAACCCCATAGGCAATAATTCCATAATAAGCCCATAGATTTTGAAGTACTAAATCACCCCACGATGCTGCTAACCATACTGACAAAACACAGTCTTAAAAATATATCCCTAGTTTATGACTATAAGTCTTTGATTTGTTGGGGCTCTCTCACAAATCAAGTAAATTACGTGCTTTCTTCACATAAAGGCAGCCAACCTCCAACTACAATTTATGCTTGCTTTTTACAAAAATCATAATAAAAAATAAATCTAATAATTATCTTAATCAGACACTATTATTCCTGGATATATGACTCAAACAGTGTGTTTTAAATCATACATTTAATGAATATATAAGAATATAAAATGCAGAGTTATAAACTTCCATTTAATTTCAAGAGTGGTAACTTTTTAGTGAAGAGTCACAATGGATAAAATTTAAACAAATAGCAATGGATAATGCAGTTTTCAAGGAGGCTATGAGTTTTGAAAATCTTCTATTAGCTTAAATTATAAGTGCTCTTTTCTAAATTAATTGGGATTTTTACATTTTTAAATTTAAAAATAATTAAGTCAATAAAATGACAAAAATAGATTTACTATTCTTAGGAGATTTGCAATATTTGTTGTGATAATAAACAGAATTTTATCACTAGATTAAACTCATTTATTTTTAAAATTCACAACATTCAACAAAGTGGAGATAGAGGGAACATAACATAATAAAGGTCACATTCTCAATGGTAAAAAACTGAAAGCTTGTCCTCTAAGATCAGGAACAAGATAAGAATGCTTACTATTGTCACTTTTATTCAACATAGTACAGGAAGTCCTAGTCAGAGCCATCAAGCAAGAAAAAGAAACAAACGGCATCCAAGTCAGAAAAAAAAAGTAAAACTGCGTCTCTTTGCAGATTACATAATATTAGGTATAGGAAAACTCTGAAGACTCCACCAAAAAATTGTTAGAATAAACAAATTCAGTAAAGTTGCAGGATACAAAACCAAAACACAAAAATCAGTTACATTTCTATACACTACTAAAAAACTATCAGAAAAAGAAATTAAGAAACACAATCCCATTTGTAATTATATCAAAAAGAATAAAGCACGTAGGGATAAATTTCTGATTTCAAAATTTCTGATTTCAAAACCATATTACAAAGCTATATAATACAGTATGGAATTGGCATAAAAACAGGCTCACAGATCAATGGAACAGAATAGAGAGCCCAGAAATAAAACCACTCATACATGGTCAATTAATTTACAACAAAGGAGGCAAGAATATACAATGGGAAAGGACAGTCTCAATAAATGGTGTTGGAAAAACTAGACAGCCACATGTAAAAGAATGAAACCGATCTCAAAAAGATACATGCACCTCTGTGTTCATTGCAGCATTATTTACAATAGCCAAGACACGGAAACAATGTAAGGGTTTACTGATGGATAAATGGATAAAGAAGATCTGGTATACATATACAATATTATTTATCAATAAAAAAGAAGGAAAGAAGGAAATCTTGCCATTATGCAAAATGAAATAAATCAGAGAAAGACAAATACTTTATGGTTTCACTTATATGTGGAAGCTAAAAAAAAAAAAAGAAAACACCCAAACTCACAGGTACAGAGAACAGGTTAGTGGTGGAGGCAGTATGTGGCAGAGGGGAGGTGAAATGGGCAAAGAGAGTCAAAAGGTACAAACTTCCAGTTATTAGACAAATAAGTTCTGGGGATGTTATGTATAGCATGGTGACAGTAGTTAGCAATATCATATTCTATATTTGAAAGTTGCTAAGATAGTAGATCTTAAAAGTTCTCACACACACAAAAAAATTATAACTGTGAGGTGATGGATGTCAACTAAACTTATGTAATTACTTCACTATGTATACATATGTTAAATCATTATGTTGTATATCTGAACTAATATAATGTTATATGTCAATTATATCTCAATAAAAATACATACTTGCAAGTTTTTAAGGTAATTTTCCTAGTTTTAGTTTATATCACTGAATTTAGAGATCCAAGCAAACTAAACTATAGTGAGCTTATATAGATTAACTGCTATAACTATTTCCTGGATTTTATAGGAAAAAAGCCTACTTTGAATTACTTTCTTTTTCCTTTTTATTTTTTGCCAAGAGAAACAGCATAATTTTTGTCATTCAAACGAAGTTGGGAATAGTTCTATAAAAATCTTTGATTCCATAAATGAAAGATTCTTGATACTTATTAAGGGGTCAAACAAATTCTTCCACAAGGAGGCTAGATGATGTCAGCATTTCATGCAGCTGTGACAGGCAATGTCCAGAGGCCTGGGTCATAGTTAGAAAACTAGCTTTACTTTTCACACCCCTCCCTCAGCAATCACCAAGAGCAGCACCTACACATCAGTTTTCCAGTGTATAGCAAACGCTCCCTTGCCACAAATGAGAATTTAATGATCACAATCTAAGTTGGCAAGTAAAAACAAAAGGAAGAAAATTCAGTCTAAACATAGAGGCCTTGAAAACTCTTTGATAGAGGTCTCATTGAGAACTTATAGAGAACGCTTCAAAAAGTTCACTTCTCTAATTCTGAGCCCTTACTTATCTTCATCTTCCTGTTTGGCATCAGCATTTATACTTCTAGTAGATTATCTCCTTAAACATTTGAAGACAAATTATTGTGTGGCAACAGCATACATTTTTTAAGAGGTCATAAATTCAATACATCAATAGGAAAGTCTGAAGTATACTTGATATACTTCTAATTGAGAACCCATTGGATGCAATATTCACAGTGAGCTAATAAGTGCAGATACAATTATACCAGTTGTCTTTGGCCTCTACCTCTTCTGAATGATGGAGTGTCTGTTATTAGTTGGTGTCCCTGTCATATCATTTGATAAATATTTTGTAATCATATTTATGTTTATACAATCTGAAAGAAGAGCAGTTACCTTCATTTTTCCACTGTATTTTGGGTCAGAAAGTGTTTGAAAGGCTGCATCTTTGCATTTTTGCACATAATCTGGGAATCTGGAAAATACCTGATCACATATCCTTTTGATAAGCATTTCCTTAAGGGAAAGAGGTAGAAGAAAAGAAATATCAACTCATTCAAACATGTATAAATTGAATATGAAATTTTAAAAAGTTATTTTAAGCTTCAATTTTCTCACTTTGATTAAAAATTTAAGTGTATATACTTCTTTGACTCCTAAATTAAAAAAAATGAGCAAGTCGGTTTCCTCTTAAATTTCATACAAAAATAACTTAAAGATATTTGGCTAGGAAATTTTATGCCAAATATAAAATATTTCTACCATACAGCACCAAAAAAGAATTTTAAAAGCCAAATCAAACCTGTTGTTTGGAGGTACTAGCAGCTTGCAGTAGTGCGACGTGGTTAGCTACCTTCTGAAGAACTGCCAGGTAACTGAAATACAAGGTTTTCACTGTTTCACCACGTGAATTGGTCTGTAACCAGAAAAATTCAGTAAATAAAAATGAACAAGGGACTAACATGGCTATGTAACTATTTACATCATAAAATATAACACAATATTATTTATTTTCAGGTTACTGTTGGCATAATACATTCTGATGTGTGGAACAGTTTAAAGAAATATCCATAGATTGAAAAAATATTCATGAATTGCTAATATGGAATTAACTTTTGATGAAATATAATACATGACGTTTTAATAAAAGCGGGGAGAAAGTTCTCATTCTAGAAAGTATTTATTCTCATAATACACAGTGATAGAAGTGCTGCTATAGAGGTTCCTGGTAATAAAACTCCTTTTGTTTACATTACAAGGCTTCCTATGAATCTGAGTTATTACAAAAAAAGTGAAATGGTTAAAACAGCAAAATAAATGAGAGATAGAATAAATATTGATTTATATAAATATTTATTTAGGTTCCCTCTATATACAAAGTTATGTGACAGATAACTTGATTAAAAAAAAAGAGGTAAAAAAAGGCAAATAGATAGGAGAAAAAAAAGGCAAACAGAAGGTAAAAAATTTTTTTTCTAAATAATAATATTGTATACAGTTTCTATTAAAATAATATTATATCTCACATCAGAATAATATTTTAAGCCCGCTATAAAGAGTAAGTTTACTATCAGTAGATAATGACAGACTTGCTAAAAATGAATGAAATTTTAAGATTAAAGTGGAATACTTCCCAATAAAAGTTGAAATGGAGGATATGAAGTTATTTTCAAAAACAAGTTTTTGAAGATATTTGAATAGTGTATTTCACTATGATACTATTTGATATTGAAATATATTTTTTAATTCAAAAATATTTTTGAAAGCTATCCCTTTTTAGTAACTTATAGCTTCTAAAGTTAAAAAACTGAGAAAACTTCATCTGCTACTTACTCTGACAACAGAATAATGAAAACAAGACAGTAAAGATATACTGTAATGAAAACAAGACAGTAAAGATATACTGAAATGCTTGCCTTATAACAACAATTTCTCCTTTTTCGGCCACTACTACAGGTACAAGGCTCAGAAGATTGAAGTATCAAAGTCACATCTTCTGTTTCTAATACTGTTTGATAGACAGCTTTCTGAAAATCTGTCAGAGAACAATACACTATCTGCCAAGAAAAATACAGGTAATTACTAGTATTTTTTTATAGCATTAATAATCACAATGCATATAAGAGGTCATAGATTGTAATAGTAAAAACTTCTCATACTTATTTATTTTTCTTCTAAGTACGTCATTATGACAACGGCTCCCATTGCTTCTATATTCTTAGCCAGCACCCTACCCGAAACTATAAAAATTACAACTTTATTTTCAAATAAATCTGTTTGTTTTTAATTAAGAAGAATCAAAACATAAAAAAAAGTTATGTAAGTTATGGGTAAAGGGGATCAAATATATAGCGCTGAAGGAAGCTGGACTTTGGATGGTAAACACAATAGAATATACAGATGTCAAATTATAAGGTACACCTGAAAATTATATAATTGTATTAACCAATGTTACTCCAATAAACTTAAAAAAAAAACTAGATTAGAAAAATAGAAGATTTTAGAATATGACTTGTAATTACTGAATTTCTTAAAAAACTTAGAAAAATATCAAAAACTTCATATTACTAAAAAGAAGATAAAGTATTTGTATTTAATATCTTCCTATAAATTCCAAAGTTCAGTAATGACAAGAATTAAATACACACCGAAGAAATTATAAATTGCTATTTTGTATGCAAATTTAAAAAGATAAGAAAATATGATAAAATAAGCCATAAGTTACGGGGGATACAATTTACATTTCCAGTAGCTCTGAAAATTGGTAAAATTGTTCTAGCTATAGCTGCATGCAAGTAGAATCAAAAAACTAAATATACTCAAAACAAGACTTTGAGGACTGTGAATGACAGGAAACACCTGTCTATTCTATTTATAAATATTTATGTGTATATCACTACAACTGAATATTACTGCCCCTAGAAAAGAGACAAATTTGTGCATCCAAACAAATACGAGGAAATCTATATAAAACAATGCTGGATTTAAAAAGAACTAATAATGAAGCAATGAACATGTGAGTTCAGATATCTCTATGAGAATAATTTTATTTCCTTTGGATATAGACTCAGAAGTGGGATTGCTAGACCATATGATAGTCCTATTTTAAGTTTTTTGAGCAACTGCCAAACTGTTTTCTATAGTAGCTCTATCAATTTACATTCCCAACTGTCCATAAGGGTTTACTTTTCTTCACACCATCACCAACACTTGTTATCTCTTGTCTTTTTGACAATTGCCATTCTAACAGGTGTGAGGTCATACCTCCTTGTGGTTCCGATTTCTATTTCCCTGATGATTAGTGATGTTGAACATTCTGTCATATACCTGGTTGGCCATTTGTATGTCTTCTTTAGAAAAACGTCCTTTTATATCCTCTGCTGATTCTTTAATCAGACTATTAATATTGCTATTGAGTTATATACATTCTTTATATACTTTGGATATTAATGCACAGAAATAAAATGCCATTGCAATTTCGATAGGGATTGCATTGACTCCACAGATGGCTTTAGATAGATGAACAATTTAACAATATTAATTCTTCCAACCCATGAACATGGGATATATCTTTGCATTTATTTGTATCTTCAACTTATTTCATTAACGTCTTATACTTTTCAGTGTTTAGGTCTTTTACCTCCTTGGTTAAATTTATTTTATTGTTGAGTTGGTGTTATTAAAACATGTAGTAACATTTACTGAACACTTTTTCAATGTCACACTTTTCAAAGCAATCATGTGAGGCAGACACTGTTATCATCATTCCCATGTAACAGACGAAGAAATCCAGGTTTGAGAAACTTAGTGAATTGCAAGGTCTGAAAACTCATCAGTTGAGGAGCCAGGATTCAAACTATGGTATTTGATTTTAGAGCCCAAGCTCTAAACTGCTACTGTGACTCTCTTTTCCTATTTTTATAATTTGTTTTCCTACTAGGTAAACAGCTAAAAAATATATAATAAATTTCAAAAACATTTTTTAAAAGTGGGGATTCATGAAGTTTTCCAATTAAATAATATCTGCTTTAAATAGAAAGTCAAATGTTATATCAATGTCTCCAACTTGCATATAAGTATCTTATTTTCCTTTCAAATCTATCTTTTCAAAGTAATGATCAATAAGTTATCCTAAGACTAGAGGATATTTGATAGAATCGCCCTTATTTGGGTCAACATTAGTTAAATTTAGTTAGTAATTTATAGAACTTTTATTTCATTGTTTGAGCTAGAAGACCCAGGAGACTGGAAAATAAAGAAGAGAACCACTATGTTAAAAAAAAAGAATGCTTTTAAGGTCAACTCCTCAAATTTCCTTAAACAATTAACAGAATTTCATTGTAATTTTCCTACAAAATTATAAAAGTAAGTTAGTTATATCACTGCAAATACCATCCTATAAGAAACAAATCTATAATAATAAAAAGCTTTTAATCACACTAGTCCTATAGCTAGAATTAAAGTACCAAAGAATACACTCAGTTGTAAATAGTGCAGTGTAGGAAGGACAAAATATGAACAGAAAACACATCAGGAAGAGCTCTTCTTTCTTTATGAAAGAAGAATTATTTGAAAGATCTTTTTGTTCTAAAATAAGAGATATGAGTTTAATGTATACTAACAGCAAACCTATTAGCTGACAGGTTAGTAAAGTTAATACTAATCTCAAATAATGTTTTCTGAAGTTCTGCATATAATTTTTTTAACACTGAATAAAAGGCAAAAAAAACACCCCTATATTCATAAAATACCACGGAGGATACATTTCCTACTAAAAATAATTTCTTTCAGGAAAAAAAGAAAAGACAAAAATTACTGCAATTCTTACCCGGTCTTCCTTCTTGGGCAACTGATCCTTGATTAGTGTCTTGGTACGCCTGAGAAACCATCCAGACATCTTCTTTGCAAGCTTTTGCATAGCTTTTCGGCCAGTAGCTAGTTCTCTTTTTGTTGCTGTGTGTCTCTGACCATGTTCTACTGGGTCAGAAAACTGCTTCTTGAAATGGATCCTGCTACCTAAAAGTCCTGGCACAGCCCTTCATAAAGGCAATACAAAGAAGTTAGGGCTTTATTAAATTATCTAAAAAGAAAAACATTGGCATTTTTTTGCTTCTGAGAAATACACTGTTGCTTCTTTGTTAATGACAACGATAACAAAAGGCAAGTAAACAGAACATTCTTTATGACAGTTACGGTAAATAATTATGAAATGATGGCAGAACTGGTAAAATAGTTCAAATATTTACTTCATGGACCAAGAGTAATATATAAAAATAGATTTTCATGAGACTTTCTATTTTGTATACTATGTTTGAGATCAATCATTTCTGTTAACAGACCAAAAAAAGAGTGTTTTTTCTCCCCAGAAACTAATAATTAGCAAACAAGGTAACATTAAATTAAAGACATAATAAATAATTTTCAAAAAAATAAAATGTGTTTTCACTCACCAGTCCATAACACACCACAGTTCTTTCATGTTATTCTGAAGAATGGTTCCTGTGAGGCCAATGCGAACATTACATTTTAAAGCTTTCATAACTTCTGTTACTCTAGCCTTTGGATTCTTGATTCTATGAGCTTCATCCACAATGACAGCTGACCATTCCAAACTATTAAGTGAGAAAAAAGAAGGGAGAAGTTGAGAAAACTTCCTTTTCTTAGCTTATATAATTTTTAGAAAGCAGCTTTCTCTGCCAAAATTTTAGAGTTTTTTCCCTCTTTACTCTTGGATGATTCCATAGGATTCTCACCTAGTTAGTTAAATGATCGCATTTGGACAACCCATGGAAAGAAAATGTGTATAGAGACAAAAAGGTATATAGAGAGATTCTGTTTAATGATGGTGAAATAAAAAAAACTCATTTAAATATCACTAACGACAAAAAAAAATTTTAATAAGCCATTGAAATAAATTTAAAATATATGAAGCAAAGCTTGCAATGTTAAATCTGAATGAAAAAAAAATCAATATGAACTCATGATTTTAAAAGAAGATTTATATAACTGTCTGCTAAAAAGGTTTAGATTGATTGTTACCCCAGTAGTAGTAAGCACCCACAGCAGGCAATCCACTAAAATGAACCAGAGCCCTAAGGTGAAATGGTTGATTTCAGGTGTGCTGCAGGGAAAATACTGAAGAACCAGAAAGCACAGATGTATCTAAAGATAAATAGAAGCAGTCCAAAGGACACAGGATCCAGGCTAATCGAAAAATTTGAGCATCACCAAGAGTGACTATAACTGAGTATAAAACATTTAACAAATAAAAACCTAGGGAAGAATTCTAAGAAAGACAATTAATTTAGACCCTCACCTATGAGGAGAACCAAAATATGTCTTTGGGACATTGACTTTCAGCTGTTTATTAAGAAACAAAGGACTCAGAAAGAACCTCTGACCCTCCTGTTTCCTGCCTAAAAAAATTCAGATTTTTTAAAAAGCTTTAGGAAGGAAACCTTAGCATACATATTCTTCTTAGTGTAATCACCTTAGCATCAAGTGCAGCAGACAGAAAGAATATATGCAAAACTCTGTTCACTAAATTCTCTTTTCTGTCCTACTGTTTCTGGGTCACCCAGAAAGAATTTGTTTACCATGTTTGCTCTTTTCATCTACCTGTAAATTGCTTACTTTCCATTTGAAATCCCAGATTCCTGTCCCTTCCCTCCTTTATCCAAAGTGGCATAGAAACCTCAACTGCCCAATGGGTCTTCAGGTCTCAGATCTTATAACACCCTTGAGTGTACATCCATAATAAATTTTGGACATTTTTTCCATACTCTGTCTCATGTCAATTTGATTATTAGCCCAGCTAGAAAAACTTAGAAGGTGGAAGTAAAGGTATTTTTTGTGCCCTCACACCTCACAAAAATTAACTCAAAATAGATGACAGAACTAAACATAAGAGCTAAAACTATTAAACTTCTAAAATATAGGAAAAAAATCTTGTGACTCAGGGCTAGGCATATATTTCTTAGAAATGACACCAAAAGCAAGGTTAGTGAAAAAAAATTTGATAAGTTGGAATTGATTAAAGTTAAAAACTTGCTCTTCCAAAGACACCATTATGAAAATGCAAAGACATGCTACAGACTGGGAGAAAATATATGCAAATCTTTATCTGGTAAAAACTTGCATATAGAATATATGAAAAACTATTACAACTCAATACAAACTTAATCCAATTTAAAAGCTGGGTAAAAGATTTTAATAGACATTTCACCAATGAAGATATACAAATAAGCACATGAGAAGGTTCTCAACATTATTAGTCACTAGTCATTGTAAAAACCACAAGATACCACTATAAATCCATTTGAATGACTGTAAGTAAAAAAGATTGACAATATCAAGTGTTGATAGGATGTAGGAAAACTGGAACAGTGCTTCTCAATTATGTATATGTATTTTTTGCCCCTTTACATTCACAACACTCACATAATTAAAATCATTCGTAAAAATCACTGTCTTAGTCTTGAGGCACCATATGCATAAAAGGTTGTACATGAGATTTAGGACATCTTATTCTTTAACGGGCACTTTTTGGAGAAGTATAGAGGAGACAGAACAAGAAACTGGGAAATCTGACACAGGTTTTTTTCTTCTTAGAAAATAAGTTAATTATTCTAGACTATATTAATAATTCTGAAAGGAAATTAAATTACATGAGAGAATATCGAGAGCTTTTAAAATATCACAATATAAAGGGATAAACAATTGATGTAAGCAGAATATTAAAGCAATCATTCCCATTATTGCCATCACCTGTTAAGGTCATCCAGACATAAGCGCAGTGTTTCATAAGTTGTTAGAGCAATTTCACATTTCCTCTGCTTTACACGAATCAGTTCATTGTCTTTTTTGTTACCATGTAAAATAGTGACTCTGAAATATCCCCAGGTGTCCAATTCATCTCTCCAGTTGTAGAGGACAGAAAGAGGAGCAACTATTAAGAACATCTAAAAGAAGAAGAAGAAAAATTCTGATATATTCTTAAAAAATAAAAAACAACCCTAAAGTAAAATCCAGAATATCAACAGCTTTTTTCTTTAATTTTTGACTTGGCAGTTAACAACAATAAATTAAAGGAGAAAATGGATTCATCTGAAAACAGAAGACTATCAAAATATACTTTATTGTTTACTTAGCTTTTTATTAGGACAAAATTCTTAACTTTGTCCAAAGCTACAGCTATTTTTTTATTCTCTCTCCCCAAAAGGAGTTAAGAGACAATAGAGAAATAATTTTCCAAAATGGAGAAAATACTATAAGGATCCCTATAACAACTCCAAGGGCCAAGTGGGTAAATATAAATATGCAAAGCAGGCAGGTATTTTTCTTGAAATATATAGTCTTCTAGAGCTCTCTTTTCATTTCTCTAGTCCATTCCCTCCCCCCCCCCCCACCAGTCCCCATCATCAGATACTGTCAGTTGAAGACCTGGAAAAGTCACTGGAAAATCAAAGAAATTAGAAGAAAACCTCAGCCTCTCTTACCATTTCAGGCATACCTTGTTTTATTGTACTTCGCTTTACTCCATTTTCCAGATGTTGCTTTTTTTACAAATTGAAGGCAAGACCCTCCACCAGTAATAAAATTATGACTTGCTTTATTGTGATACTCAATTACAATGGTCTAGAACCAAACCTCGATATCTCTAAGGTATGCCTGTGTATCAATAACCTACCTATATTTATTTCTATATATTCTGCCCTCCCACAGTTACCATGAATGAATTGTCCTAGTCCTTATCTAAAGACAAATCCTGAAAACATTCAGTAGCTCCTATCACTTCTTGACAACCTAAAGTCAATGCTAGAGAAATTGCCCATGATCTTCCCTACATGATTAACTTCCCCTTTTTAATTGATGACATCCATCCATAGGTAAACATGT
The DNA here is from genome assembly GCA_004027375.1 of Macroglossus sobrinus. Lineage (NCBI taxonomy): Eukaryota > Metazoa > Chordata > Mammalia > Chiroptera > Pteropodidae > Macroglossus > Macroglossus sobrinus. Next base: position 220,690 of record PVKZ01002113.1, read on the forward strand.
TCTAACATTTCCCAGGGTTACAAAACAGTACCAAAAGCCCTCTTTTTAAACCGTACATCTCTCTCTAGCTTTCCCTCATTATTTACCTTCCCTTATAACAATGATCCTTAGGAGTTATCAACATTTATTGTTTCTGCTGACTTTCCTCTTGTTCTCTCTTGAACTCATGTAAAATGGAACTTCTGTCCAAACCCTCCAGCAAAGTAGTCGGTGTCAGAATTACAACATATCTCTGTTTAGTCTTCACACAAATGTTTTGGATTTCCACTGACCTTTTCTGTACTACCCCTAAATCCTGCTGTCATCAATCATTTTAATTTTTGAATGTTTTTATTTATTGCTGTTCTTACTACTACTAAGCTATTATATTTAATAGGGTTATAATTAAGTTTCTTTTCTAAAGTTTTATATTTTATATCAAGTCTTACTTGATAAAGATGAAATAAATACACTAAAAATTTTCAGTTTAACAACAACAAAAAAATACACTACTCCTCTAAATCCTTCTCTCTCTTCTGTGAAATATTTCAGCTAGGCTATTTGTCAGCTATAAAATGTCAAATCTGTGATTGTTTTGGAAAGAGAAAGAATAAAAAAGAACACAAGATTAACCTACTGAATGTAAGAGCTCCTTTTTCCCGCCCTGTCATCAAGCATACTATAAGTACTTTCTTATCATAAGTGATCATCTCAAACATTTTTGTCTTTTAGCTTGGAGTTTATCCTGTGACTTCCATTTTTATCCTACTTCCAAATATAAAATTAGGGCTCCAAGTACTATAGTGTCTCCCCTATCCCTCCCTTTTTTTGTATATTACAAGATGAAAAGGTTGGGTCCAAATTCCATGTGAGTACTCTGAGCAGTTTTCCACTTGAGAGGTCATTCATCAAAGGTGTATAAATCTAAAGATTTCTTTCTAGAAACAGTCTTAAGATTCAAAAAGAGGTTTAAAAATTAATATGGTTTTTAAAGTCATTATTAGTCTTCAAAATTATGAAAGGTAAATCAATTGATTCAATAACTTATTTTAATACTAAAAGAGATTAGAGAGCTGAGTCACACCATTTGTAAAGTCCAAAGAAAGTATACAAGAGAAACTTAAAATTTTTACTACCATGCTGTGAATATTTCATTTAATAAGCCTTCCTTTAGCAAAAGGAAGCCAAACAATTAAACAGAAAGCAATGTCCAACTGCTAAGTCAGTATACATGAAGAAATTCTACTCCTTATTCTGAAGTTAAGAAACAATTTAAAAGCTAAATATAAAATATAATACAAATAAATTGCTCACTTAAATATGATTAAAATAAACAGAGGCCATGCTTAATAGAACAACTAGAGAATACTGAATTATTTTTATCTCTTTCAACAAATCTAGTTCAATTATTGAGGCACATGCTTTTAAAGTGTGATTCTTCATGAGCTATGGCTTTAAAAAAATGATTTACTATATAAACTGTGACAAGACACCCAGAGATGTTTCATGTGTGATGATTTTTGTGGTAAAAGTAGTTATAACATTAACAATTACCATAACCATTATTGAGTACTTACTATGAGCCAAAAACTATGAAAAACAGGTTATACACATTAACATAGAAAATTTACATAAAAAATGTTATAAAGTAGAAATATTTAGTGTTTCCATTTTAGAGATAAGAAAACTAAGATGTAGAGATGTTAATGACATGCCAGGGTCATGCTGTTATTAAGTGGCAAAGTAAGCATTTGAACCTATGTCTGTCTAATCCCAAAACTCTTAACCACCAAGATACATCATGTTAGTACCTTAAATCAGAAAGCATATAATCTTGAGACACATAACTTTATTTGGTTAAGATAATGTGGTAAATATATCACTGCAACTCCAGTATTTTGTATTGTGCTTAGAACACAAAGGTGTTCACCTGATCAATAAAATAATAAATAAAAAAATGCATATCAATACCAAGGTAGGAATAGCACTGTATATTCAGAGGACAATGACAGAGCAACAGAGCTGAAACAAAGGTTTTACATGGGAGGAAGTGAGATATTAAACTGAAAAATAAAATGTACCTTTATAGAGAGAAATTACAGACCATAAAACTGGAATGTTTGTTATGTAGTGGCCCCTAATGAGTTTAACTGTGTGGGTCCATATACATGCAGATTTTTTTCAATAAATATGCAGTTGGCCCTCTATATCCCTAGGGTTTACAGCTGTGGATTCAATCAACTATGGATCAAAAATACTGTTTTTGATCCACACTTGGGAATCAGTGGATGTGGAGGGCTGACTGTATATATTGTTCTATACCATTTTATAAAAAGAATTTGAGCATCTGTGAATTTTTGGTTCCACAGGTGTCCTGGAACCTATTACCTACCCTCACCAAGGGACAACTGTATAGCAAGCAGCAACTAAACAACAAAGTTCTAAAGATATTTTCTGCAATAACCTCTATAATCTTAATTCTTTCAAAAATGTCCATTCTAGTTTTCACCCTATTATGCATAGTTGATAAATTCTCCTTTGGTATACAATTTGTGGCTATTTGATATATAGGAATTTAAGTTTAGAATCCAATCTAGGCAGGAGCCTCTCCTAATCCTTTTTAGAAATCTAGCATAGAGACTTGGCGGAAACATGGCAGAGTGAGAGATGTCCCCAGATCTCTCCCGTTGATACAACAATAAGCTGAACATCTAAAACGCAACAAAAAACACCCAAACTGCACACCAGCACGTCTGAGCATGGGATCTGCACATAGAGCTGACACAGGTCAGAACCCCGGGTGTTGGGCAGTGGACTGGGAGTAATAAAGAAGCTGACTCTTGCAGCCACCAGAGCTCCCTGCAGCAGGAGAGGGAGGGGTGAAGGTGCAGGAACTGTCCTAAACAGCCCTGTCTGGGACTGCTGTGAGCAACCGGGTCTGGGTGAAAGGGCCCAGTCATCAGGGCAGAAGACAGAGAAGTGGAATGGGACCGCAGAGAAACAACAGCTGATTTTACCAGCCCCTGTTACAAAACCCAGGCTAGTCACAGCCCCAACTCCCAACCCAGAGGGCCGCTCCACCCATACCCTCCCAGAGGGATCACCGAGGAGCCTCAGGGGAATCTTCGCAAATGCTGCCAAGACTGTCACTGACACAGGAACTGAAAATGAGGGTAGGGAGTGTGATTAAATATTGGCAAGAAAGTTTTTTTTTTTTTTAAGGCATTTTAAGGCTTTATATAAAGCAGGGATCCAAGAGACTTACTGGAAATGAAAAAAAAAAAGTGCCTTCTTTGCAACGGGCTAAAGACAGACCTTTATATAATAAACCGTCTTTCTGGAAAAACAGCAGAATATACTTCCATTAATACCCAAGTGGAGAAATAGTCCATTAAACACTATGAACAACCAAGGTGACAAGGCATCTCAGGGAAAACAAAAAAAAATCTCCAGAAAATAATCTTACAGACATAGAAATATGTGACTTAAATAACAGAGACATCAGGACTGTACTTCTGAAAAAAAAATTCAATGAGTTTCAAAATGAGTCACATCAACAATTTCAGAAATTAAAAAAACAACTAAATGAGCAGAGCAAGGAGGTTGAAACCCTCAAAAAGAACAGAATAGATCTTCTGGAGATAAAAAACACACTGCAAGAGTTGAAAAATAAAATAGCAAGCTTGAGAAATAGAGTTAACCAAATGAAGGAAAGAATCAGTGATACATAAAACAGAAATCTAGAAATAAATCAGAAGGAAGAAGAAAGAAACTGAAGAATAAAAAATAATGAAAGAGAAATACAATAACTAGCTGATGCCATCATGAGAGAAAACATAAGAATAATGGTCATTATCGAAGGTGAGGAAAAAGAATAGGGACTAGAGAGCATTTTCAGATAAATAGTGGAAGAAAATTTCCCAAATCTAAGGAATGAGCTGGAGCTTGGAATTCAAGAAGTCAACAGAACACCCAATTATCTCAACCCAAAAAGGCCTTCACCAAGACACATTGTATTAAAGTTATCAAAAATCAGCGACAAAGATAGAATTCTCAGGGCAGCCAGGGAGAAGAAAATGGTAACTTATAAAGGAAAACCCATTGGATTTTCGGACTTCTCAGCGCAAACTGTGCAAGCCAGAAAGGAATGGAATCAAATATTTAAACTATTAAGTGACAGGAACTACCAGCCTAGAATAATGTATCCAGTTAAGCTTTCCTTCAGTTATGATGGAAAAATTAAGACCTTTCCAGACACATAAAAACTGAGGAAATTCTCCACTATGAGGACTGCACTATAGGAAATATAGAAAGATGTCAGTTCACCTAAAACAAAATGACAAAAAAAAAAAAAACTTAATTAGGAGTAAAGTGACTATCAGGCAAATAGTAGCAGAGGAGTGCAATCCTTACTAAGAACAGGGCAATATAGGCTTAAACAATAAGAAGAGAATTGCTATAGCAAGATAGTAATGAACGTTCACCATACATAGAGACAAATTGACATAACGATGACTGAAAAGTATGTGTGTGGCGGGGGGGCGGGGTGGGTTCAAAGATCCAAATTTGCCAAGGGGAATGGAGAAAAAGCACGCACAGAAGAAAATGGACGACTGTATATATACATATAATTATCCTTTTCATATTCATAATGATAACCGCATACCAGATTCAGAACTGAAGATATAACATAAAACAAGAAGAACCAGAGGGAAAACCCACAAAAGCCAACAAAAATAAAGAAAACTGAAACCAAGGATAAGGAAGCAATGAAAACACTGAGCTACCAGAAAGCAAAAGATAAAATGGCTGTAGGAAAAATTCATATTTCAATAATCATCTTAAATGTAAATGGACTGAATTCACCAATAAAAAGGCACAGAGTTGCAGAATGCATCACAAAACAAAACCCAACCATGTGCTGCCTTCAGGAGACACATCTCGGCTCCAAAGACAAATATAGACACAAACTGAAAGGGTAGAAAATGATATTTCAAATAAATGGCATTCAGAGAAAAGTGGGAGTAGCACAATTAACACTAGGTGAAATAGACTTCAAAATAAAAAAGGTAAGGAAAGATACAGAGGGACACTTCATAATTATAAAGGGAATCATGTACCAAGAAGACATAACACTTATTAATATCTATGCTCCCAATCAGGAAGCGCCTAAATATGTAAAGCAATTATTCACAGAATTAAAGGGAGAAACTGACCAAAACACTATCATAGTAGGGGACCTAAATACCCCACTGTTGGATATGGACAGATCATCCAAGCAGAAAATCAATAAGGAAATAACATCCTTATATGACACATTAGACCAGCTGGACATAACTGACATTTACAGAGCCTTCCATCCCAAAACAGCTGCTTGTACATTCTTCTCTAGTGCACAAGAAACATTCTCAAGAATCGATCACATGCTGGGACACAGAGATAGCCTCAATAAATATAAGAGGGTTGAAATCACACCAATAATATTCTCTGATCATTAAGCTTTGAAGCTAGAGATCAACTACAGAAAGAAAACAGGAAGAACCACAAATACATGGAGATTAAACAACATGTTACTGAAGAAAAACTGAGTCAGAGAAGAAATAAAAAGAGAGATCAAGATACATAGAAACATGATAATGATAGTAAAATAATCAAAACTTTTGGGACACAGCAAAAGCAGTCATAAAAGGAAAGTTCATATCTTTATAAGCCTATCTCCAAAAACAAGAATGAGCCCAAATAAACAACCTAACGCTTCATCTTAAAAAGTTAGAAAAGGAAGAACAAATGAAGCCTGAAGTTAACAGAAGAAAAGAAATAATCAAAATTACAGCAGAAATAAATTGAATTGAAAACAAAAAGAATAATAGAAAAAATAAATGCAACAAAGAGTTGGTTCTTTGAGAAGGTTAATAATATTGACAAACTCCTGGCTAGACTCACTAAATAAAAAAGACAAAGGACACAAATAAACAAAATCAGAGATGAAAGAGGGAAAATTATGACTGATATCACAGAAATACAAAGGATCATACAAGAATACTATGAAAAAGTATATGACACCAAATTTAATAACCTAGAAGAAATGGACCAGTATTTAGAAAAATACAACCTTCCCATACTGAATCATGAACTGGAAAATCTAAATAGACCAATCAACAGTATGGAAATTGAAACAATATTTAAAAACTTACTAAAAAGTAAAAATCCAAGACCAGATGTCTACTAAACATTCTACCAAACATTCTATCAAACATTCAAAGAAGACTTAATATCTATTCTCCTCAAACTCTTCCAAAAAATTAAAGAGGAAGAAATACTTCCCAATTCATTTTATGAGGCCAATATTACTCTGATACCAAAACCTGTTAAAGATAACAAAAAAAAGAAGAGAACTGCAGACAAAAATCTCTCATTAACACAGATGCAAAAATCCTAAATAAGATATTAGCGAACCAAATACAGCATCTTATTAAAAAGATTATACATCATGATCAAGTGGGCTTCTTTCCAGAGACACAGAGATGGTTCAGCATATGTAAATCGATTAATGTGATAAACCACATAAACAAATTAAAAACTAAGAATCATATGATCATATCAATAGATACAGAAAAAGCCTTCGACAAGATACAACATCCATTTATGATCAAAACACTTAACAAAATCAGTATAAAAGAAAAGTACCTTAACATAATAAAGGCCATCTATTGCAAACCCTCAGCCAACATTATACTTAATGGTGAACAACTAAAAACCTTCCCTCTGATCAGGAACAAGGCAAGGTTGTCCACTATCACCACTCTTATTCAATATAACATTGGAGGTCCTAAAGAGTGCAATCAGACAAGAAAAAGATATAAAAGGCATCCAAATAGGAAACAAAGAAGTCAAACTGTCACTATTTGCAGATGACATGATTCTCTATATGGAAAACCCCAAAGATTCCACAAGAACACTACGAGAAACAAAAAGCAAATAAAGTCTCTGGATACAAAATCAACATTCAAAAATCTGTAGCATTCCTATACTTTAATAACGAAGTGTCAGAAAAAGAAGTGGAAAAAATAATTCCTTTTGCAATTGCAACAAAAAGAATAAAATACCTAGGAATAAAGCTAATGAAACATGTGAAGGACCTATATCATGAAAACTATAAGACCCTATTAAAAGAAATCAAAGGAGATACAAAGAAATGGAAAGATATTCCTTGTTCTTAGGTTGGAAGAATCAACAAAAACATACAGTGGAGAAAAAAGTAACGCCAATCCTTCTCAAACGCTTCTAAAAATAAAAGAGGAAGGAATGCTTGCAAACTCATTTAATGAGGCCAGCATTACACTGATACCAAAATCAGACAAGGACATTATAGGAGAAGAAACATATAAGCCAATAACTCTAATGATCATAAATGCAAAATTGCTCAACAAAATATTAACAAATGAAATTCAACAGTACATTAGAAGGTTCATACACAATGATCCAATGAAATTTATTCTTGTTTTGCAAGAACAGTTTAACTTATGCAAAACAATAAATGTGACATATCACATTAACAAAATAAAATATAAAAACTATGTGATCATCTCAATAGATGCTAAATAAAACAAATGATGTAAAAAAAAGCATTTGACAAAATTTAACATCATTTAATGATAAAAGGCTCTCAACAAATAGGGTATGGAAGAAAATTACCTCTAAAAAAAAGGCCATATATGATAAACCCACAGCTAACTTCATACTTTTCTTCCTTGTCCCTGACTAAACCTGCCTTGTCCTTCCCCCCTCACTTCCTTCCTCCTTTGCTTTCTCCCTCCTTCCCTTCTATCTGTCCCTCCTTCAACATTTATTATGCACATTCTATGGGAGCCACTGAGTTATAGGTTTTATTGTAGTCATACATGACTTATGATTCATATCAAAGTTCCTGAAGCACCTGGCCAGACTCAGGTCACATGCTTGCCCCTTAGCTGGTGAGTTGAGGGGACATAGTTATTGTAAGGGGCACGTTTGAAGGGCCTTGTGAAGGGCCTAGATAAGTAATATAACCTTCACATGTTTTTCAAATGCATGTAGATCCTGTTGTGATTAGTAAAATATTGTGAAGATACTATTGGGATTCATAAAATATATCTTAATTTATATCGAATTAACATTGCTTTCGTCATTAAGTATTTTTAATCAATATATACTATAAGTACTCTTACCTTGTTAGTGTCTATGGATTTTTCTTTTATGATGAAAGGGGGTCCTTTATACCATCTAAACCTCAGGCTTTGGAGTAAGACAAACTTGGATTCAAACCTCACTTCTGTCATATATTAGTTGGGTGACTTTGGGCTAGTTGCTTTTTTTTTGTAACATGGATTTTATTTTAGCTACTTATTTTATTATTTTATATTAGTTTCAGGTATACAGTACAATGGTTAGACATTTATGTAATTTACAAAGTGATCCCCCCCGATGACTCTAGCACCCATCTGGCACTATAAACAGCCACTTGAATAATATTGACTATATTCTTTATGCTGTACTCTACATCCCTGTGGCTGTTTTCTAACTACTAATTTGTACTTCTTAATCTTATCTTCACCTTTTTCACCAAGTTACCCCCAACTCTTCTCCTTTCTGGCAATCAGCAATTTGTTTTCTGTATTTGTGAGTCTGTTTTTGTTTAGTTTGTTAAATTTTTTTATTCCTTAATTTCCATATATAAGTTAAATCATAAGATATTTATCTGATTTATTTCATTCAACATAATATCCTCTAGGTTTATCTATGTCATTGCAAATAGTAAGATTTTATTTTTTTATGGATGAGTAATATTCCATTGTATATATGTACCATATCTTCTTTAGCTAATCATCTATTGATGGCACTTTAATTGCTATTGTGAATAGTGTTGCCATGAACATAGGGTGCATAGATCTTTACGAGCTAGTGTTTTGGGTTTTCTTTGGATAAATACCCAGAAGTGCAACTGCTGGGCCAAAAGATAGTTCTATTTTTAATTTTTTAGGATACTCCCAACTGTTTTCCACAGTGGCTATACCAATTTGCAATCCCAGTAACAGTGCACAAAAGTTCCCTTTTATCCTCATCCTTACCAACACTTGTTGTTTTTTGATTTATTGATGATAGCCAATCTGAAAGGTGTGAGATGATATCATATTGTGGCCTTAATTTGCATTTCTCTGATGATTAGTGACCTTGAGCATCTGTTCATATGTCTATTAGCCATCTGTATTTCCTCTTTGAAGAAATACCGATTGAGGTCTTCTGTCCATTTTTTAATTAGATTGTTTTTTGTTGAGTTGTATGAGTTCTTCATAAATTTTGGCTATTAACCCATTGTCAGATGTATCATAGGTAAATATCTTCTTGCATTCAGTATGCTGCATTTTAGTTTTGTGGATGGTTTCCTTTGCTGTCCAAAAACTTTTTAGTTTGATGTGGCCTCATTTGTTTATTTTTTTCCTTTATTTCCCTTGCCTGAGGAGATATATCAGAAAAAAATTACTAATAGCAATATTGGACAGTTTACCGCCTATGTTTTTTTCCTAAAAGTTTTATGGTTTTGGGTCTTATATTTAAGTCTTTAATTTATTTTGAGTTTATTCTTATATATGGTATAAGAAGGTGGTCTAGTTTTCCCACTACCATTTGTTGAAGAGACAATCTTTATCCCATTGTATATTCTTGCCTCCTTAGACATAGATTAAATGACTATACAGGAGTGGATTTATGTCTGGGCTCTCTCTTCTGTTCTATTGATCTATGTGTCTGTTTTTATGCAAGTACCATGATGTTTTGATTACTATAGCCTTGTAATATAGTTTGATATCAGGTACTGTGATACCTCCAACTTTTTTTTTCTTTCTCAAGATTGCCATGGCTATTCATGATCTTTTATGGTTCTATATAAATTTTTGGATTATTTGTTCTAGTTATCTAAAAAATGCCATTGGTATTTTGATAGGGATGGCATTGAACCTACAGGTTGCTTTGGGTAGTAAGGCCTTTTAATGATGTTGATTATTCCTATCCATGAGCATGGTATATGCTTCCATTTATTTGTGTCTTATTCAATTTCTTTTTTCAATGACATAATTTTCCAAGAATAGGCCTTTTACTTCCTTGGTTAATTTAATTCCTAGGTATTTCATTGTTTTTAATGCAATTGTAAATAGGATTGTTTTCTTAATTTCTATTTCTGAAAGTTCATCATTGGTATAGAAAAATGCCACTGACTTCTGAATAATAATTTTGTATCCTCATACTTTAGCGAATTCATTTGTCAGTTCTAACAGTTATTTGGTGGAATCTTTAAGGTTCTCTACATATCGTGTCATCTGCAAATAATGACAGTTTTACTTCTTCCTTTCTAATTTGAATGCCTTTTATCTTTGATGTCTGATTGCTGTAGCTAGGACTTCCAATATTACATTAATAGAAGTCGTGAAAGTGGACATCCTTTTCTTATTCCTGATCTTAATGCTTTTAACCTTTCTGCATTGAGCATGATGTTAGCTGTAGGTTTGTCATATATGCTCTTTATTATGTTGAGGTATGTTCCATCTATTCCCATTTTGCTGACAGTTTTTATCATAAACGGATGCTAGATTTTGTTGAACACTTATTCTACATCTGTTGATATGACCTTATAATTTTATCTTTCAATTTATTAAGTTGGTACATCACATTTATTGATTTGCAGATATTAAACCAAGCTTGCATTCCAGGAATAAATCCAACTTGATCATGCTGTATGATATTTTCAAGGTATTGCTGAATTTGGCTTGCTGATATTTTGTTGAGAATTTTTGCATCAATGTTCATCAAAGATATTGTCCTAAAGTTTTCTTTTCTTTTTCTTTTCTTTTCTTTTTTTTTTATAATGTCTTTGTTTGGTTTCAAAATCAGGGTAATGGTGGCCTCATACAAAAAGTTAGTGAGCCTTTCCTCTTCTAGAATTTTTAAAAATAGTTTGAGAAAAATAGGTGTTCATTCTTCTTTGAATGTTTGGTAAAATTTACCTATAAAGCCATTTGGTCCAGGACTTTTGTTTTTTTGTAAGTTTTTTTGATTACTGATTCAATTTCATTGGTGGTAATTGGTAGGTTCAGATATTCTTCCACCCCAAATAATGTATAGAATAAAAGTACCTTGACATAAAAAAGATCATATAAGACAGACTCACAGCTAACCTCATACTTAATAGTAAAAAGCTGAAAATTTTTCTTCTAAGAGCAGGTATAAGACAAAGATGTCCACTTTCAGAACTTTCATTCAATATTGTACTAGACGTCCTATCTAGAACAATCAGGTAAGAAAAAGAAATAAAGGCATCCAAATTGAAAAGGAATAAGTAAAACTGTTTGTAGGTGATATAATATATATAGAAAACCCTAAAGATCCCATCAAAATCTCTAAAAACTAACAAATTTAGTAAAGTTGCAAGATACAAAATTGATATAAAAAATCAATTGTGGTTCTATATACTAGCAATGAACTATTGGAAAAATAAATTAAGAAAAAAAAAGAAGTGGCAGAGTACTAAATTAAAAGAGGAATTCCTTTAGAGAATCTCATTCTAGCATGGTACTTTCCCTATATAAAGTGCTATGTATAGTTTTCTAAAGCAGGAGAACTTTTTTAAAAGAATTCTACAGTGAGTGTTAGGGCTAGAGAAGTTCTGAATTTCAGGAATAAAGAAAATGTCCTAAACACTTTCAAGCAAAAAGAAAATTTGGGGGGGAAAAAAGTCAGTTCAGCATCTGATTCTCATCTGCAATATAGAGTAGCAGAAGACAATAAAATTATTTCTGTAAGTCTTAAAAGAAAATTTGAACTCAGAATTCTACACACAGATAAACTGTCAATTCAGCAAGAGAGCAATATAAAAGCACACAAAATTTATGGAACACTTAACAGAAGTTGTTGAACAAGCAAAAACTGGTACAAACACAAGAAGAAATGAAAAAGCTGAAAGAAAAATCATGAAAATTTAATATACACATTTCCCTCAGGATCTAAGTGCTTAAATGGACCAAAAAGAAAAAAAAATAAGTATTAAGAATTTTAACAATATAATTAACAAGACTGATTAAATAGAAAAGATGATATTATTTGATGCAACAAAACTAGCAATCAACAACAAAAGCTAAACTTTCCCAACACTCCCCACACAATAATATCTATTCACCTGGAAATTTAAAAACTTCCTTGTAAATAGTACTTCAATTAAAGAAGACAAAAAATGAAGTCAGAGATAATTTAGGGAAGAATAATAAAAAATTATATATCTATAACTATAGAATACAGCCAAAGTACTCAAAAGAATATATCCCTAATATTAGAATATAAGAAAAGATTGAAAATACAGTAAATGAATTAAGAATTTAATGAAGGAGGTAGAAAAATAGCAATACATATTATAGCAAGGAATAAGTGTGTGTGTGTGTGTGTGTGTGTGTGTGTGTGTGTAGAGAGGGGGAAGGAGGGAGGGAGGGAGAAAGGGAAGGAATAAAGGAAAGGAGGGAGAGAGGGAGGGAGGGGTAGGCAAGCATTAGTGTCTATTAAGGTTGCTACTAGCATATTTCTTCACACCATCAAATATCTTTCTTTACCTCTCTTCTCCCATTCGTGTTCTCCCTAAAATATTTTAGAATTTTTAAATATTAAAAGTATTACTTTCCCTATTTTTTCTCTTTTCTCTGTCTGCTAATGGTCACAAGTGCTATGTAAGCCCTTCACTGACATTTAGAACCAAATACAACTCAGTCCGGAGTTAAAAACAGTACCTGAACTCTTGAAGGCCTAAGAATCATAATGTTTTCTAGGATCAAATTGAATTTGACACTCAGGATCCATTTCTGCTACTAAAATTTAAAGAGGCAAAAGCTCCCCACATCGCACTCTGCTCTGCTCGCCCCACAGTCCGCCTGTGCCCTCTATGGCCACCATTCAACAGCTGATAGAAGATGGCACTTAGTGGAGATCAAAGGCTTTGATGAGTACCTGAAAGAAATAGGAATAGGGATGGCTCTGCAAAAAATGAGTGCCATGGCCAAACCACATTGTGTCATTACTTCTGATAGCAGAAACCTAACCATAAAAACTGAGAGCACACTGAAAACACAATTTTCATGTAATCTGGGAGAGAAATTTGAAAAAACTACAGCTAATGGCAGAAAAACTCATAAAACAGTGCTTTGGTTCAACATCAGGAGTGAGATGAGAAGGAAAGCAGAATAACAAAAAAAGTAGAAGATGAGAAACTACTAGTGGAATGCATCATTAACAATGTCACCTGTACTCAGGACTATGAAAAAATCATCCTTCTGGACAGAAATTAGCTGTGAGGATGAACGGGCTCAGTTCAATGAACAAAATCTCTTTCTCTCTTTTTTTTTTTTCATTACTGTGTTCAATTACCTTTATTACATACATTTTACCTGTAACTATTTCTGAGTGTTGGTTTAATTAGGATCATCCCTTTGGTTAGTAATTAAATGTATTTATGTCATAATAATAATATAAATGAACAGAATTTAAAGTAATAATAATTATAAGACCATAAACTAATACTTCTCAAAATTTTGCACTGAAAAGACCTTAATGATACACAAAAGTGAACCTGGATTTCTCAATAATCTTATATATGAGACTCTTCTAAAACTTGTGGAAAGTTGTTTATTACCATCAATATAATAAAGATTTCATAAAATTATTTTCTTCATTTCTATACAGTTTCCTGGATACTGAGTCACATAAAAGTCAAACACATTAGTATACATTTTTTGCATTTCATTATTGTTAGAAATCTCTTTTTTAAAATAAAAATAAAGTATAAGATATTTATAAACATATATTTAAAAAAGAGAAAGCTAACACATGGACATGAATAGCACTCATGGCAGAGAGAGACACAAGCCTAGACCTTAATCTTTCTAATGCCAACTTTGATATTCCTTATATAAGAAGAATTTATTTTGTATTTTGGAGATGTAATCTGCTAAGCAAATTAAATATCAATGATCTCCTTTGCCACCAATATCTACAATGGTCTCCTTTTCATTCCCACATAAATAAAAACAATATTATAAACTTTAACTAATTTTACATACACATTCATGAATATTTAACAAATTAACCAAAGTAAATCATATAAATCTAGCCAAACAAAAGATTGAAACCCCAAAACAAGTTCAAGCTGAAATTATATTTTGCCATTCTGAGAGTCAATCATATTTAACTTAAGGGTGAAATAAGCAATCCTTCAAAAATTAGGTCTACAAAATAAATATTTTAATAATGTTTTTAAATTCTTATGTTTTAAATTTATACTATAATGCATGATGTTTAAAATTTTCTATGTTTTTGCATTACTAGTTTCATGAGTTGTATACTTTTAGATATCTTACCTTTTTTGCTATAGAAAGAGGGGGTTCCTTTTTCAGGCTTCTTAGTAAAAACTCTGGCATGTTATTTTCAATATCCTCACGAGTCCCCCTTTTATGCAAAACTGCAGCCAAAAATGAAATAACCTAGAAAAAAAAACTTTCAATCAATGTGTATAATGTATCATGATGGACAATTTTACTGCTTATATGACTACCAAACTAGTGATAAACACTATTGGTTTTATTTGTATTAACAAACAAATGTATAATATACATGTTATCTTTGAATACAGTAAAAAAAATTCTAACATTGCCCTCTCTTCATGATAAGTTCTACCTCCTCAATGAATTATTTCTTCATCTCATCAATTGGGACATTATCTTCTTAATTGTTTAATCCATAGAGATTAATTATTCATATTTTATATTAGAATAAACTGTGTACATTCTTTTTTTCTTATTAAAAATAAACTTCTTAATAATAATATTTGTCTCATAAATTTGTACACTTTTTATCCAATAAGTAGAGATGGAATAATAGAATGTTATTTTAAGATAGATTAAGATAATTCATCAATATACACATCATTCCAAAAAACAAGTGAGAAAGACAGATATAGAAAAAAGGAAATATAACCTCATATAATGAAGAGCAAGAAATAGCTAATCAATTAGACGTTGGTTCAAATTTCACCCTTAGTTGCTTGGCAGTTATGTAGACTTAGGCCAGTTAGTTAACCTCTTTAAATAACTGTAAATATACATAAAAATAGCAAAAAATAATATCAGCAGGGCTGTTTTAAAGATTAGAGGAGGGAGGTATGACATATCCATATGGGGGAAAAGTTGATCATTATTTTTGAAAAATAAATAATTAAAGAAATATTAAAACCTAAAGAAAAAATGAATTAGCAAAGCTATAGAAAAAACATTTTAGCATAATATAGATACCTATAATCTGAATCCTAAATGACAGAAAAAAAAGAATGGTGCAAGAGAAGTATTTGAAGAGATAAAAGCTGAAAAATTTTTAAAAACTGAATTTAAAAAAAATCAAACCATTTATTCCAAACATGCTAAGATTAAGCCAAAAAAAATTAAAAATCTACAAGTAAATGCTTCATAAAAAAAAAAAAAAACTGCTCAAAAATTAAAAAAAAAATTTTAAGTAGCCAGAGGAAAAAAGAGATGACCTACAAAAAAGTAACAATTTGACAACTGACCTGGCAGCCAAAACCATTAAAGAGCTATACAACTGAATGATACTTTCAAAGCACTGAAGAAAATAAAAGCAATCTAGTTTTATAACTGGTGAAAATATCATTCAAAAATGAATATAAAGATGTTTTCAGACAAACAAGAACTGACCCAATTTATCCCCCAAAGAGCTACACACACACACACACACAATTACTATAGGATCTTTTCAGGCATAAGGGCAATTATCCTATGTAAATAGTGATTCAAGGTAAAATTAAGAACAACAAAAATGATAAATATATAGAAAATATAAATGTATATTGACATTATAAAAATAATAATTATTGTGTTGTGATCAAATAAAAGAAATAAAAGATATTAAAAGAAGAATCAAATAACAAATGTGAATCAGAAAGTGTACAGTGTAGTTATACTATTCTGAGGTCCTCTTGCTGTGCAGGAGGAAATAAAAATACTAATTAACATTAGATTTTGACAAATGAAGGGTATCTGTTATAATTTCTGGAGTAATCAATAGAAGAATGAAAGAAATAAAAGAAAAATCCACAAGCACAATGGTAGATTTTGAAATAACTCAGTAAGAACAAACAAAATAATAAGTAACACGATTAGCAAACCTAACCTAATGAACATTTGATAGAACACTACACACTGGTGCAAAACAAAGTTTCATTGAAAGTTTGTGTATTGTGTGCCACTGAATCAGCTCTCTGACTCTTGGAGACTCTATGAATGAGTGATGTCTACAACATCGTTTTGTCAACAGCCTTGATCAGCTGCTGTAGATTCATGTCTATGGATTCTTTCACAGAGTCAATCTATCTCATATTTGGTCTACCTCTTTTCCTGCTGCTTTCTATTTTTCCCAGCATTATCATCTTTTTCAAAGTACTGCCTTCTCATGATGTGCTTCAGTTTTGCCATTTTTGCCTCCAGCAATGTTTTGGGCTTAATTTGCTCTAGGACCCACTTGTTCATCTTTCTGGCAGTCCAGGGTATCTGCTGAGCGATCCTCCAGCACAATATTTCAAATGAATCATTCTTTTTTTCTTATCGGCCTTCTTCACTTTCCAACTTTCACATCTATACATAATACGAGGGTGTGGATAATCTTAACCTTGGTCTCTAATGACACATCTTTGCTCTTGGTGATCTTTCCTAAATCACCGCTGCCCTTCTGAGTCTCAGCCTTCTCTTGATTTCTTGGCTGCAGTCTCCATTAGAACTGATGACTGAACCATGGCAAGCAAAGTTTTTTTAACAATTTCATGTCTTCATTGTCTATATTAAAGTTGTGTATTTCTTCTATAGTCACAATTTTTGTCTTCTTGATGTTCAAATGCAGTCTTGCTTTAGCACTTCTTTCACTTTTATCAGAAGTCATTTCAAATCATTGCTATTTTCTGCCAGTAAGATGGTATCATCTGCATATCTTGACTTATTGATATTTCTTCCACATGTTTTCACTCCTCCTTCTCTGGGTGTAGACCAGTTTTTTTGTATATGTTCTTAAGTACAGATTACATAGTGAGTTAAAATGCACCCTGACACCTTTTCCAATAGGAATCATTTTGTCTCTCTATAGTCTGTCCTGATGGTGGCTTTCTATCTACAATACAGGTTATACATCAGGACAATCAATTGCTGAGGCATGCCCATTTCTTTTAGAGCAATTCATAGCTTTTTCATAATTGATGCAAATTAACCTTCTTCTGGATACTGGAGCACTCCAGTATCACATGAAATATTTACCAAAGTTGACAATGCCAAGTCATAAACAAATTTTAATAGAACTCAATAGGCAGAAATCATACAGAATATGTTCTTTCATCACAATGCAAGAAACGATAAATAACAAAAACATAAGCAGAAAACCCCCAAATATTTAGAAAGTAAGGAATATGCTTTAAAGAAACACAATGAATACTAAAAAATAATTTGAATTGAATAATAATTTCATATCCAACTTGTCCAAAAGCCATGCCTTAAGGACTTAAATGCATGTATTAAGAAGGAAGAGAGGCTTTTAATTAAATGTCTGAGAATCTATTGTAAAAATTTATTTAAGAAAAAAACAGAAAACTTAAAACATTTAGCAGAACATAAAAACAAATGCAATAAAAAGGATCAACAAAACGAAGCAATCATTTTGTGAAAAAATTTTTAAAAATGATAAACTCCTGGCAAAACTAATAAAGAAAAAAGAGAAATTAAGAGGAAAATACACAAATATATATATCAGACATAATAAATAATCATTGCCAAAAACTGAAAATTTAGATAAAATGGAGAAACAGAACTTACTGAACTCATCATCAAAACTAACAAAAAAGGAAATAGAAAATTTACATATTCATATAACTATTAAAGAAACTGAAATACAAAATTATAATCCTGCCACAAAGAAAACTAAGGGTCAAATGGCTTCACCAACAAAGTCTACCTATAATGCTTAAGAAAGCTATAATAAACTTCTACAAAGTTTAGAGAGATGAAGAAATTTTCTCAACTCATTTTATGAGTTCAACATAATCTTAATAAGAAAATTGGACAAGATTATAATAATACAAGAAATTTATAGGCCAATTTTTCTTATACAGAAGCAAAACTCTTAAAATATTAGCAAATGGAACACAGAAATTTAAAAAAGGAATTTACACCTAAACCAAGTTAAACTGATTATGGGAATGAAGTTTGGTTTCACCTTCTATATTTAGATATTAGGTGTTACGTAGCTATCATACGTATGATATTTAGCTTTCCTAATTCTTACTTTCCTTAAAATAAGAATAGGATGACCTATTTTATTACAAGATATCTACATTTTACATAAAGTGGTACATTAACCTTTAGCACACTGAAAAGTTGAGAATATATATTTTCATCACTTGAGCTACCACTAAAAAAATAATGCAAAGAATATTTTTAAAATCAATAGACAAATTAAAATAGAATCCTAAAAAACATCCTATCGACACAAAAGAAGGCAGGAAAGGAAGAATAGTAAAACAGAAAACAGTGTGTTCAAACAGAAAACAAATAAAATGGTATATCCAAATCCACACAAAAGAGAAATTACATCAAATAAAAATAAACTAACTACTTGAATTAAATATCAGAGATTGTCAGACTGGATAAAAGAGTTGTCTACAAGAGACATACTGTAAATATAAAGACAGATTGCTGGAAATAAAGGGTTGGAAAAAGACATATCATGCAACCAATAAGGATAAGAATACTGGAGTATTAAATTAGATAAAATAGATTTCAAACAGTATTACCAGAAATAGACATTTCATAATTATGAAGGGGTCAATTCATTAGAAAGACATAACAATCAAAATACATGAAGGCAAAATTGTTAGAATTAAAGGGATAAGGAAATAAACCCACAATCAAAGTAAGGAATTTCAACTTTCCTCCCAGCAGTAAATAGTAAAAAAATAGAAAATGTGAACATTATCAATCACCTTGACCTGCTAGTTGGTATAGACTATATCCAACTGCAGACCACATATTCTTTTGAAATACACATAGTATGTTCAATAAAATGGGACATTAAAAAACTCTAGGTAAATTTTCAAATTACTAAAATCTTACAGACTAACTATTATAGAATTAGAAAACATTAATGATGAGATATTTAGGAAAAAATAGGTAAATACTGGCAAATCAAATATACACTTATAAATAACCCAAGGATCAAAGAAAAAAAAACACAAGGAAAATTAGAAAATATTTTGAATTATAAGAATATGAAAACATAACACATAAAAATTTGTGGGATACAATAAAGCAATGCTTGAATATAAATTATAAAGCATAAGAAGGTAGGTATGAAATTAATGATCCAAGGTTCTATCTAACAAGCTAGAAAATTAAGAGCAAAATACATCTAAAGTAAGCAGAAGGAATATAATGGAGATGATTGCAGAAATTAATGAAATACCAGACAACAATAGAGAAAATTAACAAAGCTAAAAGCTGGTTCCTTGAAAGGATGAATAAAATCAATAAACCTCAAGTTAGGTGAATCAAGCATAAAATAGGGTGTATACAAAATATCTATTAAGAATGCAGAAGTATCACTCAAATCCTACAAACATTAAAATAATAATAAAGGAATATCATGAATAACTTTATGCTAATCAATATGACAACTTAGATAAAATAAATTCTTTGAAAAATTCAATTTGCCAAAACTGACATAGCAAGAAAAAGAAAATATGAAAAACCTCATATCTACTAAAGTATCTATTAAATTCATTATCAATTACTTTCTTTTTCCTTTAAAGAAAACTCCAGGTCCAAAAGACTTCACTAGTAAATTTCAACAACTATTTAAAGATAATATAACACAAACTTTACACCAACTCTTCAGAAGAGAGAAGGAAAAAAAAAACATAAAGTAGCATAACCCTGCTACCAAAACCACACAGACATACTACAAGAAAACTTACAGACCATTATCTGTAATAAATATAAATGCAAAAATTCTTAAAATATTGGAAACCAGCAATATATAAAAATAGTAACTCATTACTAAGTTGGGCTTATTCCAGGAATATAATATTGGTTAAAGATTAAGTAATCAATCAATATAAATCATATTGATTCAAATACTAATATATTAACAGAATAAAGAAAAAACATTATCTAAATAGAAGCAGAAAAGTATTTGATAAAATTAATACACATTAACTATAAAAAAATCGCCGAAAGTAGGACTGAAAGGGAACATCTTGTATCTGATAAAAGAAACCATGAAAAGCCTACAGCTAACATACTTAATATTAAAATATTGAATGCTTTCTCTCTAAAATAACAAATGAGATAAGGATGTTACTCTCACTACTTCTATTTGAATTGTACTAGAGTCCTACCCAGCCAGTGATGAGGCCAAAAAAAGAAACCAAAGGCATAAAAATTAAAAAAGTAAAACTGCCTCTCTTTATGGATGAAATGATTGCTTATACAGAAAATCATAAGGCATCTACAAAACAACTACTTAAACTAATAAGTGAAGAATTGAGCCAGATCAATATACAAAAATAAATTTGATTTTTATATACAGTCCTCCCTTACCCATAGGGGATATTTTTCAAGATCCCCAGTGGATGTCTGAAACCACAGATAGTACGAAGCCTTATATATACTATGTTTTTTCTATAGATACATAACTTTTCTCTTAAAGGAAGCACTTTAGGACTTCTCTGGAATACCTGAATTGCCAGCATCACTACTCTTGTGTTTTGAGGCCACTATTAAATAAAATAAGGGTAACTTAACATAAGCACTGCGATACTGCAACAGTCAATCTGATAACCAAACCAGCTACTAAGTGACTAACAGTCAGGTGGCATATAGAACATATATACTATCATGGAGAAAGGGATGATTCATGTCCTGGGCAAGACAAAGCAGGATGACTCGAGATTTCACCATACTACTCAGAACGGTGCACAATTTAAAACTTATGAATTGTTTATTTCTGGAATTTTCCATTTCATATTTTAGACCACAGTTGACCATGGGAAACTAAAACTGCAGAAACTGAAACCAATAATAAAGAGAAACTAATATACTACCAGCCAAAAATTGGAAAATTAAATAAAAAATACTCTACTGATAATACCATCAAGAATATATTAAGAATGATTATTTTCTATTTCTTACTGTGTCAGTTTTGATGAATGAATTTTTAAAAAATATGTGTAAGGCCCATAATAAAACTATAAAACTGCTGAGAGAAATTAAAGACCTAACTAAATGGAGCTATTGCTCCATGTTAATTCTCCCCAAGTGTTCTATAAATTCAATTCAATTCAATACCATTAAACTCCACAATCCTAACAAAAATCATAACAGATTTGTTCATGGAACTTGACAAACTGGTTAAAACTTTACACAGAAATACAAAAGGATAAAAATAGACAAGGTATAGCAAGAAAGTAATTAACACAAATTTTAGAATAAGGATAGTCAAATTGAACAAGGGTACAGAATAGAAATACCAGAAACAAACCCATACATATATTGACAGCTCAGTTAAAAAATGGGCAAAGGACTTTCTTAGTCACTTAAGGCTGCTATAACAAAATATCATAGACTGGGTGGCTTAAACAACGAACTTTTATTTCTCACTTCTGGAGGCTAAGCAGTTCAAAGTCAAGGTGCTGGGCAATCTGGTGTCTGGTGAGGGATCACTTCCTGCAGATGTCAGTCTTCTCACTGTAGCCTCATATGATAGAGAGTAGAGAGGAGGCAAATTCTTTGGAGTCTCTACTTAAAAAGGCCATGAGAACTCAACCCTCAAGACCTAATACCTCCCAAAGGATCCATCTCCAAATACATTGAGAATTAGAATTTCAACACATGAATTTGGGAGTAACACAAATATTCAGTCTATTCAACTTGAATGCCGATTTCTCCAAAGATATACAAATTGCCAAAGAACACATAAAAAGTTGTTCAATATCATTGGTCATTACAAAAATACAAATCAAAACTATAATGAGACACCATTTCACATGTACTAGGATGGCTACAATGAAGAAAACAGAAAATAATAAGTGATGACAAGGATGTAAAGAAATAGAAAACCTCATACACTGCTAGTAGGAATGGAATTAGTGTAGCCACTGTAGAAAATGGAACAGTAGTTACCCCCAAAATTAAACACAAAATTACCACATTTCCCAGTAATTCTACTCCTAGGTATACATAACATGAGAAATGAAAGCATATGTTCACACATAAACTTGTACACAATGGTTATAGCAGCATTATTCATAACAGCCAAAAGGTGGAAACAAACCAAATGTCCACCAAAGGATGAATGGATAAACAAACTGTGATATTTATACAATGGAATATTATTCAGCTAGAAAAGGAATGAAGTACTGATACAAGCTACAACTTGGATGAGCCTTGAAAACATTACACTAAGTGAAGGAAGCCAGACACACAGAGCCAAAATTGTATGATTCCCTTTATATGATATATTCAGAAAAGGCAAATTTACAGAGACAGAAGGCCAATTAGTGGTTGCTGGGGATGGCGGGAAGGGAAAATGAAGAGTGATTACTTAATGCGTACGAGGTGTTTTCTGTGGTGATAAAAAAGTTTTGAAACCAGAGAGAGATGGGGGTTGAATAACACTGTGAATGCATTAAATGCCAAGAATGATATACTTTAAAATGGTTAATTTGTTATGTGAATTTCAGCTCAATAAAACATTATAGCTTGCATTTTTATGAGAATGCATTTGTATATTTTTGGTATTATCAATATTATTTTAGTTCTTAAAAAAAGTAAAAAATATATGTAAAATGTCAAGCTGGTACATATTAATGATTCAATAAACAGGAGCTATATTTGTTAGCATCATTTTACTTAAGAAAGAAGTCTTTATTCCCTTAAATAATTTTGTATATCACAATAAATAAAGTATATTTTCAGTAAATTGTTACCAAAAGATTAAAAATGATGATATACAAGAATGGTCAAACGTGCTGAGCTTTAAAATTTTCTAGCAAAATTTACATTCCTAACCTACATTATGTAAGGCAGTGTAATGCAGGAGTTATGGCAAAAACTTTGGAGTTTGACCAACCAGCTTTATAAGTGACCTTGGGCAATTTACATTAACTCTATAAATTTCAATTTTTTCATCAATAAAATGGGAACAATATGCCTAATTAACATGTATGTTTAATGGAAAATGTCTATCATAAGCCTGGCATATAGGGATCATTAAATATAAACTATAACCACAGAAACATACGATACCCAATTCAACTTAAAATTCATGAGTACATTTAATAAAAATATATTTATTGCCTACTACATGCCAAGTACTGTGCTGGATGCTGGAAAAAGTTAGATGAAAAGCTTATTTCTATTCTCCAGCAGTTTGAAATCCAGCTGATTCAGAGAGAGAGCTGGAATGGGGCTGGAGGAGTGGAAAGGAGATGAGTTGAGAAAGCATGGTTGAGAAAAAAATAAACCAATGAACAAAAACTAAAGTTATTGAAGAATTCACCAAGCAATTAATGTGAGCAAAATTCCTGATGCACTATGTAGAACCCAGATTAAAAGAGGCAGGGAGAATATTCCACAAATAACTGAGTTTAAGCATTGGACAATTTAAATATTTTTAATATAATCCCAGTAAAAGAGCTTTGATGCATGCTCCACTTTATAATTATTTTAGTATGTTAAGTTAATGTTATTTATTCTTTGTATTAAAAGTATGTAATCTAATTTTGAAATTTACTGAATTCCCAGATGATATAAATATTCATAATATTTCAGGTTCTGACCACTTCTTGGAATATAATTTAATACTGAAAGAATCACAGAAAATTTATAATTAATAAGCAACTAATGAGAAAGAAACATGCAGAAAACTTCTACAGTTAAGGGAAGTGTCATATATCATGATTTGAGTATAGGTACTTCCTTAATCACTCACTAGCTTGCGTTCTCTCTCTCTCTCTCTCTCTCTCTCTCTCTCTCTCTCTCTCTATATATATATATATATATATATATATATATATATATATGTATATGGGTATTTGTCAAAACTCATTGAACTGTATAATTAAGATCTGTGCATTTTACTATTTGTAATCACACTGATACATATATTCTTCTGCATAATAGGCAATTGGTCCTCAAAGGCTACTGAAAAGGTAAACAAGATACCTATTAGGTACTATACGGCAATTTAAATGAGGTAATGTAAAACTTAATCTGTTGCTTTGCTCTTAACTCATCTATGGATTGTTTCATTATAGAAAAACTATATCCCTAATTATGATAACTCATAATTCAATCTGTTCATCTATGCAAGATGATATATGCAATCTTAATTCTAACTTAATTTGTCAAATTCCATGAAACAAAGATATGTGAAATATCTATTTTGTTTAAGCATCTCACTTTTCTAAGAAGTTTTGTAGAAGGGAACCAAATTAATAAACTCTAATTATAGATTAGCTTTACTTAATAAATCTATTAATGATTTTAAAAAATATATTTCATTCTCATTTAAATCATCTATACTACCTCCTAAGACTACTTCCAAAAAAGTAAGTTGAAATAAAAATAAACTTGACTTTAGTTAAGAATACACACTAACTGGAGAGGTTAACTAAAATCAATGACAAACTTTTAGCTCAATATATTAAGGTAATGCTGTCAGGTATAGCAGTAACATGTTAACATCTAAAAGGCACAAACAGGGACAACAGGAAGAATAGCACAAGTGAGTTTTATGGACCAGGATTGTAACTGACACTCAGCACTTCCGCTCTCATTTCTGTTGACCAAAACTTTCACAAGTCCAAAACATGCAAAAGAAACTGAAAAATGTTCTGGCCCCAAATCTGAGAAGGCAAAGTGGAGATCTAGTCATCTCTGTCATGTTATACAGTAGAGGTCAATCTTAAGTCACAGAAGGTGAATGGCATATTTACCATGGTTTGAAAAACTAATCTTTAAAAAAGAACATTTTTAAATATGAAATAGTTCTAAAATTATTCAGAGATAAAAAGAACAAAAATGATCATTTAAATCAGACACATATAGAATAGTAAAAGTCCAAAAACTGCATTTCAGAAATCAAATATCAGTCTAGGAAAGATTTCTGATTTTATAGGCATTCCTTTCTAAATGTCAGGCAAACATTTTTATAGGCCATTTTACTCACAGTAAGCTCACGATATACAGAGTAAATCAGAGGCAGGGAAATAATGCAATGAACCTTAGATCAACAGAAGGCATAGAAAAAATTTTCTATTTCTTAGAAGATCAAAAAAAAGAAATTCTACATTCCTTATTTTTCATCTCCCTAGGAGACAGAAAGGTGAAAGAGTACTTTGAATCATACTTCAAAAAGTATGATAATTTTTGCTTGCTTAAAAACAACATTAACAAAGCACTGTTTTAAAATGGGGGACTAGTCCATTTGTATTAAAAAATTTCTATCCCTAAAATCTGAACTACATGCCAGAAAAGAAAAGCAATTTATCTTTAAAACAAGAGGACATTTTTGTTTCCTCTTTAAAGGGTCTGTGGCTCTGGAGATTAATTAGTCTCTCTCACATTGAATGTTATGGCATTTTCTCCATGAATGAAAATACAATCAACATTATTTTTTCTTTATTACTATATTCCTGAGTGAACAACATGATTTGTGATCTAAAAAACTTTTAAGTTTTAGTATAAGTTTTGAATCTAAGATATTATCAAAAAATGTTATTGACAATAACCTAAAAAAGCTATAATTACCAGCAGTACTACCATTTCCCTTAGGAATTAATAGCTTTTAAAAATGATAGCCTTCAGTGATGATGTCTTTGATTATATAATATTTAATATAGAGACAAAGATTCAAAGAAAATCTTTATAGTTTATAAATTTCTATCTCTCCTCTGTTGCTCAAAAAAGTACTAATATCTTCAAATAACAGATGAAATAAATATGTAAAATACATGTACTTATTTAATAGTTTTTAAGACTCTGTGCCTATGAAAACTAATTATCAAATTAAGACAAATAAATAATTTTGATTCAATGAGTGAGATCTTCTTTTATGATAAACCTTTCAAACACTGTACTAGTTATGCCTTCAATGAAAAAGAGAAGAAAGAAACCCTTAATGTCTGAATTGATCTCTCTCAAATTAATTCTAAATTCTGGTAGATTTCAAAAGCAAACCCAATAAATAGCAAACTAGATAATGACTCTTTGGCTTCATTTCTTTTTATCACCATTTGTGAACTGTGTAAGTATAGTGAGCGTGTGCATTTATATTAGATTCTTTAGTGTCTAAAACAGGGGCTGACCCATATTAGGTGCTTAATAAATGTCAACTCTTTGAATAAATGAATACAGTTAATTAAAAGCTGAGTAAAAGACTGTCAGATAGAGGCAGCAAAGGGGAGAAAAAAAAGTACTGAATGGAATGAAAAGAGTTACTTCCTATATATGACCTTAGATAGGGAAGTCATTCAGTACTCTTGTGTCTCAGTTTCTTTGTTTATTAAATAAAGAAGCAGAATATAATTATCTCTAATATCATTTCCATTTCCAAAATTTTATTTTTTAAAAAATAATCATCCTATGTATATTCACATAAACTAAACACTCTCTTAGCCAACATTCACTGAAATAACTCACCAAATTAACCAAGGTTTTTCATCCCTTCTGAAAAACAGCCTAAGCAAATGTTCTCAAACTTTAGTGGGCCTCAAATTAACAGGAGGGTTTGTTAACATACAGATTGCTAAGTCTCACCCCCAGAATTTCTGACTCAGTATGTCTGGGGTAAGATCCAAAAATTCACAATACTAACAAATTCCCAGGTGATACTATGCTATTGGTCCAGGGATCACACTTTTGAGAACCACTGCTCTATAGTAAGTACCCATTCGCCTCCCTTCCTATTAGGTGAGCTGTTTGATGATCAGAGGTCAATTCCCCAAACCTGTATAGTCCAGCTGAAATTATTATAGTTACATTAGCTAATTAAATGTTATATAAGTGTATAGAAGGGAGTCACTTTCAAATGACCTATTGAGTTAGGTGTGAGAGTTCTAGAAAATATTGGGAAATTTTCATAAAAATTTAGGATTTTGCATTCCTTCGCAATTTAATTTTTTAGTTTAATTAAACACTGAAAGTGAAAACAGTACATGATGAATCACTGGTGTTGAACATATGGGCACAGTGGACATGAGGAAACTTTTGGGGTGATATGTTTGTTATCTTGACTGTGGTACTGTAGTGATCATTTCTCAGATTTATATATATGCAAAACTTATCAAATTGTATACTGTAAATGTATGCAGTTTATTGCATGTCATTTATACCTTAAAAAAGCAAACACATATGCATATACACACAAAAACACATGCACATAGCAAACACATACGCAACCAAACATGTATGCACATACCTAACAAAACTGCTAAAATTAATACACACAAAACCAAATTTTATAAGGATATGGAGCAACCATAATTCTCATACATTGTTGGTAGGAATGCAAAATGGTATAAACGCTTTGGAAAAGGTTTGTCATTTCTTATAAGACTAAACATTTATCAGCTCTATCACTAAGAAATTCTATTCTTTATTATTTACCCAAGATATGAAAACAGAAGAGATTGTTCAAGAAAGTTCTTAACAGTTTTATTCATAATGGCTAAAAACTGAGAACAGCCCAGGTGTCCATCTGCAAGAGGATGCTAAACAAAATGCAGCATCTATACAATGGAATACTACTCAGCAATATAAAGGAATGAACTTGTACACTCAATAACATGGATGAATTTCACAATATTACATTAAGTGAAAGAAGCCTTATACAAGAGTGTCCTATTTAATCCCATTTATAAGAAAAGGCAAAATTAATCCATTCTACAAAAAAGCAGAATATCGGTTGCCTCCTAGGGGTAGTGGCAGAACTAAAAAGGAAAATGAAGACATTTTCTGGAGCGATAATATATCTTCAGAGGGCTTATTTGGTTTATACAGAGATGTATACTTGTTGAAACTCATGGAATGGTGAGTATACTTAAGATGTGTGCATTTTGTTGTAAATTTTACTTTAAAATAAAAAAAAACTGTAAATAAATGTTGAACTCTAGCTAATGACATGTATGCTCCAGTGTTTAGAGATAGAATATACTAATGTCTGCTCTTTTAAAATGCTACATAAGATGGCTAGATGGATGGACAGATATGTATTAAGCCATGTATAATAAAATAGAAAATTAACAAAATCTAAATGGTGGATATTCATTGTAAAATTCTTCTCACACTTCTATATGTTTGAAAAGTTTCATAATAAGATGTTAGAAAAAATCAATTTGTAGATCGTAGTGATTCCATGTTTTGCATATTTATGTATGTCTATGTGAACTTGGACAAGCATTTATGAAGTATATGTTATGCACATATTTATG
The DNA here is from genome assembly GCA_004027375.1 of Macroglossus sobrinus. Lineage (NCBI taxonomy): Eukaryota > Metazoa > Chordata > Mammalia > Chiroptera > Pteropodidae > Macroglossus > Macroglossus sobrinus. The sequence goes on from PVKZ01002113.1 coordinate 249,272, forward strand.
TATGTTGTACCAAATATTCTACTGGCCCCTCTCAATCAGATCCTTCCAATTCACTTAAAAATTACACAAGTTCCTCCTATCACTAAATGAAACAAAAGAAACAAAAAAGAAGCTCCCTCAAAATCCCATCCTCCTTCAGCTATTACTAGGTCAATTTTTATTCCCCTTCAAAGCCACATTTTTTAAAGAGGTGAGGCTACTTCCTATGTCCGTGTCTTCACCTACTTCATCAGGCTTGTGCCCCAAATTCCAGCAAAATGGTTCTTGCTAAAGATACCAGTGATTTCCATGTCACTAGCTCAAATACACATTTTTTCAATCCTCATTCCTTGAAAAATGTAAAATATTAAATTTACCGACTTTTAAATTTGAAATGAGAGAGGCAAACTTTATTTGGTATGTATAATAAACTTTTTAAAAAGAAGAGCTTGATTTCATATTAAGGCCAAGTTAGAAGGTAAGAAGGGGAAAATTTAAGAAACTGATAACAGGAAAAAGGAAAAAAATGAAGAAGAAAAGAAGATAATACTATAATTTAAACAGTAAATGCCAATAGTCTATTTTCATAAACCATTTTTATCCAATTCTACTGCATTTTGAAATTCTAGTGAACTTATTAACTATTGTAACACTTCTTCAACTGGCTTAGTCATTATATCTATAGATGTTCTATCTTATGAGAATCTCCCAAACCTGCTATTTATCTGGAAATTATTCTGAGTTTCAAGAACCAAAGAACTAGGTCTCCAAGGACCAGACAAATCCAGCTAGATATCAAAATTAGAACAGTAACTACATCTAATCTTCGGGAGATGAGCCCTCAAAGACTTTCACAGCACATAACATAGATTGAAGCCTTCCAAAGATTTTAGTGTATTAGGTAATATAAAATTATGCAGTAAAATCACTTTTAAAATAATCCTATGAAATGTAAAATAAGGGGAACTTCTTTGTAATGTGTTCTTCAGAGATGAAATTTGAGCTTAAAACATGCAGAAGGTTTTGAATGGTATTTCCTAGTTTTAGGGTGGGGGGTTCCCCCCCAAATGTAACTGTAGGTTACATTTCATAGCACCCCATGTTTCTGACTTTGAAGAGGTACAGGTATTGGTTAGTAATAGAAGCATGAGAAAGAACATTCTAGTTGGGCAAAAACAGTAAAAGTATATGCAAAGATAGTCATGGAAGGGTTTATTATTTATTTTCCTCTGTAATTCATCTATATATCTTGGTCACATACAGTAGTTTCTGTAAGCCACCTTTCTTTATGTTTGCCATCTATTTTCCTAAGAAAGCAAATTTATTTATTCCACAAGCAATTATTTAGCACCTTCAATATGTAAACCTAGAAATATGTGCACTGACTTCAAGGACAGAGTACAGCTTAATTTTACTCTAGCTTTTTACACCAGAGCTTTATACATAGTTGCTTATGTTTTAAAAATGTTAAATAAGTTTTTCACTTACCTTTGAGTTCCACTAAGACCAAAGGTGCCAAGAATAATAAAGTAGCTTAAATTCACTTATAAGAAAGGAAACATGGAAAGACTTAATCACAAACTAGACAAATACTTATACAAAACTAGAATGATTATTTAGTATAAAGTCTAGATTCAGAACTCAAAACTCTTTGGATCATAAACCTCTTCGAAAATCTAATGAAAGCTAAGGGCCCTGTGGTAGGCATCTTCTGAAAGGGCTCCCAATAATCCCCACCTCTTGGTATTCACAACCATGTTTAATCTCCCCTTGGGTACAGACTCAATCTAGCAACTTGCTACTAATGAAATGAACACGGCAAAAGTGATAAACTGTCTGTGATTAGGTTACAAAAGACTGTAATTTCTGTCTTACTAGTGCTCTCTCTTGCCCTCTCACTTGCTCTCCTTAATGAAGTATGCTGCCAAGTGAAAAGCTCCATGCAATGGCCCGTGTGGCAAGGAACCAAGGGAAGCCTTCATGAATGGCTCACAAGCAAGTGAGGCCTCAACCTAACAACCCATAAGGAACTGAATCCTGCCAAAAACCATGTGAGCCAAGGAGTGACTCCTCCCTATTCCAAGAAAAAACTGCAGCTTTGTGAGAGGAAGAGCCAAAGGACTTAGCTAAACTACACCTGGAATTCTGACCCACAGAAACTGTAATATGATAAATGTGTATCATTTTAAGCTGCTAAATTTTGGAGTAACTTGTTACACAGCAATAGATAACTAACATAGATCCTCTCTGCAGAAAATTCTGACACACTTTTTAAGGAAATAGAAGGACTCTCTGAAATCTACCAATAGAATTCCCATTGGCCCAGGAATTCCAGATCAAGAGATGTCTGATACAATATGCACAAAGGCCTATAAGAAATCAATTTAACCATGTTATACAGTTTAACAAATGTCAGAATACTTCCCTTCCATAAAGTATTACAAAGAGGGTTAAACTACTTTGTAAACATAATTAATATCTTAGTACTAGTATTACTAAAGGTAAAATCAAGCCAAATTATGCCAAAACATTATTTTAAATAATATATTTCATAAATATTATGTAATTACTGAGGCACTGTCTTTAACTTTGAGGACTTAACTGTCAGGTGGGTGAAACCCACACACACACACACTGGCTACCATAAGAAATGGGAGCATATGGTATCTACTAATAATGACTTTACTAAATTTTAAAGTTATTAAAATAGTTACCTGTACTGTTTTTCCAAGTCCCATGTCATCACCAAGAATACACCCTCTTCTTTGGATGAAGTGTCCATAAAGAAACTGGGCTCCTTCCCTTTGATAGTCTCTCAAATATCTATTAATAGTATAAGGAATAGACTCTCCATCTTCAGATAATGGAAATGCAACAGCAGTTGATGGAAATTTTCGATCTGGGAAATAAGGTTTTTCTAAATCTTCATCATCAAATATGTAATTCCGTGAGCAATCTTTGACAGATTTTACTTCTTGAAGTTTTTTAAGAGGTACTTTCCTTTCTTGAAAATCTGAATATAAGACAATTGCAAATGACTTCCCATTTTCATCCACTATGATAGATTTTATGCTTGCTTCACAAAGTTTTTCAGTTTTTGGAGAAGGGACAAGACATCTTTCTCCTGGATGCCATATGTCTGTAATAATGAAGAAGAAAACAAAGTTTCCAAATCTAGTTTTTAAAGCAACACCTCACATAAACACTCTTCCCAAATAACTGAAACAAGATAAATTATACTTGTATTTTCCAAAAACATATTAGATGTTGTATAAAAAGCAGGATAAATGGTACATAATTTATTTCCAGTGGTTCTCAATCTGGCTATGTCATAATCTCCCCATACATTCTTGGATACTACTTCTGTTCATTTTGATTCAGTGGATATTGGCCATGGGTATCTGGTTTTATTACTTTGGTTATTGTTGAATTCCAAGGTGGTTATGAAGCACAGCCAGGGGTGAGAATCACTGATTTAAATATTCACGATGACTAACAAACATAACCTATGTATGCTTTTGTGATTCTTCTATCTTTTTGTAGTTATTCCATTTTCTTTCTCTGGAGACAGCTATTTCTTCTGTTAATATTGCTGCTTCTAAACTGTCACTTTAATATGTATACAACTAACTAAAAGAATCGCCAATGATGGGGACAAGCTTTGTCACAACTTTTTCCTTTCAGAGTTTTGAATTGAGATTCTTAAAAAAGAGATAAATTCTAAGGTCTGTTTCTGCTAAGGTCTGAATCTATTATGTTTTTGAAGAGTTTAACCTCTATATAAATGAATTTATTCTGTCCTTACCTGTACAGCTATTTTATTTTCTATTCAGAAAATATAGCACTATGAGTGGGGTGGGGAGTCTCTATAGAGTATAATATTGGTAAATTAAAAAATATCAAATAGAGGAAATTAAGTAAAAACAATTTTACAAATGGAATTTCTTATACCAAGAATCCTAGTCTATGGCCATACTATCCTGAACAAGCCCGATCCCATCTGATCTGAGAAGCTAGCAGGGTCGGGCCTGATTAGTATTTGGATGGGAGACCACCTAGGAAGACCTGGTGCTATAAGCATAAAAATTTTTTTTTAAAGAAGGGGTTGTAAACTTGACAAGGTCCTTGTAATCTATGAGGTCAACCAAGGGTTGCCTTGCAAAAAAAAAGAATCCCAGAGGAATTATATGGCTAAGACTGTGAAAATTGTAGAGATTATTTTTCTCACACATTTCTCATTGAGATCAGATAACTACTGGTAGTTTCTTGGGGTCTTCTTGATGATTTCAAGTTTGGTTTTTATAACATTCATGATTATAACTAGTATGTCTATCCTCTCTTATGCAAAAATTGCTCATTATGCTATTTCTCATCAGTTGTTTCTTGAAAGTAAAACCATCATTCCCACTAACTTTGGTGAGGTTGTGTTTTGCATAACAATCAGAAGTACACAGAGAAAAATCTGTTCTCTCTAATCTTTGTATTTAAACTATCTGAGAACTGGTATACTATTCTAAAAGACAATTTAAATGTGAAACTAAAACTCTGATCCACCTAGAGGAATAACAGATAGGTCAATGGGCCCTATTTTCAAAACAGTGCTTTTTGAGTCTTAAAACCTAAATTAACCACTATAGCAATTCTTATTACATTATTTCAGTTTCACATCTGTTTGCCTACTCATTTTAAATGGCTACTCATTTTAAAGACCTAATGCATTATTATTAAACATATGTAATTTTATGACAATAATTAACTAGGTATTCTTCCACACAAAATGAAAAAAAATGAAAAACATGAAAAAATTATAGTGATTAAATGGCATCATCTAACCAACTTTTCAAGGTAAGAAACTTTTTAATCAGCCCTTATTCTTCTTTTTATATTACTCTCTACTTCCAAATCATCAGAATGTCTGGCTGGTTCTACTTCAAATATGTATCATTTCCCTCCATGCTACCATCTCTCAAAAAACTGCTGGAGAATTATTTCTGTAGAGTCATATTTTAGCTATTTGTTATTTTAGATTTTACCTATCCTCTCTTGTGCCCTTGTAACACAAAAGCAGCTACAAACACATAAACATATGGGCATGGCTGTGTTCCAATAAAATTTTATCTATGAAAAAAACGTTAGGCCAGATTTGACCCACAATGGTAGTTTGCAAACCTCTGCCCTAAAGCATGTCACCTTTACCTTATTCCTAAAATACTGCTATATATTCCTAACCATTTTCTCTGCTGCCACTAATTTCCCCCTACAATCCATTTTCCACATAGCAGCAATAATGATTATTTAAAAATATAAATTAAAAAATCTTTAACTTAAAATCTTTCAATAACCATCCACTACAAATAAAATCCAAACTCCTTACTATAGCTTACAAGCCCCAATATGATGTGCCTCTACTTACCTCTCCAACATAATTTGTCAAATTTTCCCTTGACTCAAACATGCTAAGCAGGTCTTCTCTCAGCTGTTTTTATGTCATTTTAGGATTATGTCTCCGACCACCTTATTTAAAGTAGGATACACCATTATTCTCTATCTCAGTATTTCATTACCTTCAAAGCACATATTTCCTTTCCAAGAAAATGTCTATATTATTCAAAAATTTTATCCCCACGACCAACACACCAGTAGGCATTTAATAAATACTGAATTTATCAATGAAAATACATGCTTGATCTCACAAATTCTTAATATCTACTGAAGGAAAGAGTTATTAAAGAGTTCACAAACATGAAACTGTAATAAATGTTCCAGAAGAAAAGAACAGTATGCTATGAGAAAGAAGTACTGAGGAAACATAATTTAAAAGGAAAGAAGGTCTCAGAAGAGTACTTCAGTCAGAGGGTACAGCATGTGCAGAGGCCTATGGCCTTCACACAATTTATGGAAATCTATTTGATTCCTGAGTTTGTATAATTTCTAGAAATAAATATATTCAGCTAACTTTGGGCTAGGGCTGGAATCTTTCAGTATTCAAACTCCAGAACAAAAAGCTTAAATTGAGAGAATTTCCTGGTGGATTAAATAGGGGTGAAGGGTGAGTGTAAGGTTTCTTAGGATCTGGTACCTGTCTTCCTCTAGCTTCATTCATTTCTGACCCTCTCCATTCCAAACTGGAGAGGGTCTTGTATTCCAAACTGGCCTCCTTGCTCTTCCTCACCATGGCAAGCATGCTCCCATCCCTGGGCCTCTGAGCTTTGTTATATCACTATAAATGATGAAATCTATTAATTCGAGGGCAAGAAGGCATCCCAGATGACTTGTGACAGATAGCCACACCCTCCCTAAACCCTCTTGGTAACTCCTTAAAGGCGGAATGTAAGGCCCCCAGTGCATCATATATTAAGCTCTTTGTGCTATAAAGTAAAGTGAACTAAATATCTCAACTTTTTTTTTTTTATCTACTTAACAAGAAGAAACTACCATTCACAAAGAACTGGGACATACAAAGATAAAGAATAAAAATATCAAACATTTACTGAGAGCTTACTATGGGCCAGACACTGGGTCACATAAGTGCTTTGCATAAACCATCTTATTTAATAATCACAAGAACTCAGCAATGATCTCAATTTTTCTCAGCAAGTAACTGTCAGAGCTGGCACTAGATCCAAGAGCAGTATGATTCCAGAGTCCAGGGTCTCAGCACTGAATCTCAAAGAATTGATCTCAGACTTGGAGAGGTTCACAATCTACTGATGAGCCCCTGGGTGAAATGCCAACCCCAAGGGAACCGGCAGAAACGGTTCCAAACTGGCGCAGTAAAGACAGGTGTCAGCAGAGAGGCGAGCTCAGAGCTTATACCTTTGCCGGCGGTTTCTGCGCGGGGCTTCGGGGCAGAGGGATCCATCTGGCCAGGGGGACGGGCCTGGTAGCTTGGTTAATTTTGACACCAGACAAATCGCAGAGGACCGCAAGGAGGAGGCGAGTGGACGGCCTAACCGCGGCCAACACCAACTCCCGCCGCCCTCCGTACATCGCCCTCCTACAGCTTGAGCCACAGGGCAAGAAGGTGCAGCTTGCGGCGGGGTCCAGGGAAAAGGGACGGCGGCATACGAGGCAGCGGCAGAGCCGGAGGACGCTGGAAAGCTGACAACACGGCGCTCATCTAGTCGTTTCAGGCTCCGCCGCCGAGGGAGTACAGCTGGTAAGCAGGTCGAGCCCTAATCCTCCCTCTCAAGAGTTGGGCCTCTCTTTACCGCACACCGCAACTTCCAACCCGGACTCAGAAAATCCCGCGAGAATGAACTGTCATCGGGTTCTCACGAGAACAGAATCTTGGTGCACATGGGCGTAGCAATCTTTCCGCAGTCTCCTCCCGCAGGACAAAGCTCTATGATAATTGGAAGTATCGCGAGGTCTGATATTGCTCGCTCGTGTAGTGCGCGAACTTGCAGCTCGTAAGGGAGGCCGGGAGGTAGGTATTTATTTGTGCTCTTGGTCCTGTTGTAGTGTTATAAGGACCATTAAGAAAGGTTGCGGCTTGGCAGGAGACGGTCGTCCCCGCGATCTTAGCATTCTGGCTTGTATTTGGTGTTTAGTTTCTTCTCCAAACCGCAAACCCAGGAACTTTGGGAAGCGAATGATTTCCTCAGATCAGGGGAGGCCGAGTGAATTTAGCGCGTTTATCTTGAGTCATACACTAAAATGTAGTAAGTCATAAGTAATTAATGTGAGTACAAAACTATCAACACGTGCCATAAACAGAAGGCAAAGGTAAAAGCGCTACGAAAATTTAGTATATTTCCCTGTACCATTTAAAGTTACTAGTGGTTTGTGTAACACATTGGGAAATGCCAAGCAAACTAACCTGTTTTTGTAAGCATTTTCAGGGTATACGACTCATAAGTTAAATGGATACTGCTTATTTAACACTTACCCAGACTTTATAGGTTGATTAAATTAAAAATGGTTCACTTATTAAAATATTTTCGTGTACTGTGCAATATTTTATTGAAGTAGGTTAACCTAAATGGGCCACATTTGTTTCCTATGGCTGCTGTAACTAAGTACAAACTTGGTGGCTTAAATAGCACAAAAGTATTATACAATCAGCATAAATTTATTAACAGTTTTGTAAGTCAGAAGTCCTACATGAATCTCATCTAAAGTCAAGATATCAGTTGGGCTTCGTTTCTGGAGGTTCTGCAGGAGAAATCCTGCTTTTTCCAGCTTCCAGAGTCTATATGCATCGCTCTCTTATGGTCCCCTTTCTCTGACTTCAAAGCCAACGATGTTGCATCTTTTTGACCCTTTTTCATGTAGTCGGGTCTCCCTCTGGTTGCATTTGGGAAAGATTCTTTGATATTAAGGGTTCATATAATAAGATTGGGTCCACCTGAGTAACCCAGGATAATCTAATTTCAAGGTCTGTACCCTTAATCACACCAATTTAAGTTCCTTTACTATGTGAAATAACATTCATGGAGTTCAAAGATTGAATGTGAACATCTTTGAAGAGTTGGGGAGGAGAGAGATTATAATCTACCTACTACAGAGTTTTAACAAGGAAAACTATATGGCTATTTGCTCTGCAAATAGATACCCATTCTTCTACAGATACTAAATATTAGAAGTATGTTTTCATAAAATTCTTCTGTCTACCAGCAGGCAAAAACTTTGTATCTAAGAGAAATATCTAACTCATCCACTAATTATGTGAGATGTTGACCTTAACACATCAAGAGGTTAAGTCTTTAACATCATTGCTTCAGTGTCCTTACCCATGACAGCAAAGAGGCTAATAATAGTAATCTAAAAATGGTTATTGTAAGGAATAAGTAAAACGCCTAAAACAATACCTAGTAAGGAATATATGTATTGGCATTACTATTGTTATCAGTGGAATGCTTCCACTTGAAAGTTGCATTCTGCATAATCATTGCTTCAGTTTAATATTTTTGGCTAAAAGTTGATAGTACATTATTACTTAAATTGGAATTTTGGACTAGATTTTAATTTAAAATACCATACAAGGACTGTAAGGCTTATTATTGAGGTACAGCTAATAAGTAAATAAATATAGGAAAAACAGCTGATTATAACTCTTGATTTCAATATGCCTCCTAAAATTGGAAATTTTTAAATGTAGAGAAAAAACTTTCTTGGAATTGGTGAAATACACTTTTTACTCTCCTCACACTGCCTCTAAAATCAATAGCAAGTGGAAATTTCAATCAAGCTTACTTTTTTTCTATATCTACCAGAAAAGAAGTTTGGTTTTGTCCCCCCCCACACTGAAAAGACTATTTCTGTAATATTGCCTTATTTTTCCAGAGGTCCACAGATTTAAAATGTTGAAACTTAAAAAGCTGGCCTCTAAACAGAAGTGATAAAATAAATTCAGAAGTAAATTTTTGATTTAAATGAAAGAGATCATCTACTAGAAGGAATACCTTTGTGACTAATGGAAAAGGAGGGGCCTCATTTTCTGAGTGTTTATTATTTAAACTCACAAGAGTTGTTATGATACAAATGAAGTAAAAATAATCATGACATAAAAATATATTTTAGTGAATTACATGCCTCATAAAATTAGATATCCTCAAGTATTTCTTCCCCCTACTACTTTAACAGTAGCTTTAGTCTGAGCCCATAGCAAGAACATTCTTGTCTAGGTACTGATGTTGCAAACATCTAACATTATGATGCTCGTCACTGCAAAGTAAAATTGAAAGTCTTGCAAAAGAATTTGTAAGTCAATATAAAATTAAAAATCTTGCAAAAGAATTCCTAAGTCAATAGTTTTTTATGTGATTCCTAAATCACATAAAAATCCACTGGTGTAAAAGGATTTAGCAAAATTAAGCCTATTAAAATTACAAAAACAAACAAACAAACAAAAAACCCACAGATGAAGATAGCATAGGCATTTGAAAGAAGATTACTTACATATCAAAAATGCTTTTGATAAAGATGATTAAACCTTCAAATATTTTACCAAAAATTTGTATGTTTTAGTTCACACTGCAAAAGTCAAATATGTGATTCATAGCTCTCCAAAGCTGTGAGTTAATCCAGCAAAAAGGCTCAAGAAAAACATGTGCCTTAGTCCATTTGGGCTGCTCTAACAAAATACCACAGACTGGGTGGTATTAGAAGTTTATTTCTGGAAGCTGGGAAGTCCAAGATCAAGGCATGGGCAGGATTGCATTTTGGTGAGAGACACCTTCCTTGTTCATAGCTGATGCCCTCTTGCTGTGTCCCAATGTGGTGCATGGAGCTAGATCTAGAGTTCTGTAGTATCTCATCTTTAAGAGCATTAATACCATTCTTGAGAGCTCCATCTAATGACCTAACCACCTCCCAAATGCTCCACCTTCTAATATTTCTAATACCATCACATTGTGCATCAGGATTCAACACATGAATTTTGAGGGGTCAGAAACATTCAGACCATAGCAATATTTGAAAACATAAGACAACACAAGAAATTGAGTCTTAGAGTTTTAGTTAGATGACTTTAGGTTGAACCCTTTCTACCTTGATTCCGCGTTACAGCTATTGGATCAAGAGAAAGAAAGTTATAAGGAAGAAGATATGAGTGAGCGTGAGGTAGAAATGCTAAAAATAGGTGTGTCTTTTTTTTTTTCCAATAAGTGACCTAAACCTTAAAGTTCAAAAGTCTTGGTTGCACAACAATGTGAACATACTTCACATTACTAAAAGGGACACTTAAAAATGGTTAAGAAGGTAAATTTTATGTTATCTTTTTTTTTTACTACAATTAACAAAACAACTCAAGTCAACAAAAGGACAATTTGAGGCTTGACAGGTATAGTGAAAAATATACAGTGAATGGCAAGTTAGTGTTACAAATATGATGAATATTATTACATCCTGATCCTTCACAATGCTGTTTTTACTTCATAGACCCATTGAATATTAGCACTTGAAAAATTTTAGGGATCCTTTGATCCAGTGCTCTAATTTAAAGATAATTAAATAGTTTGAGAAATGTTAAGTGATTTTACTCAAGGTCACCAAATCAGAACTAGAACATGATTCCTGATTCTCATTTCAATATGATAGGTGTATAAAAATATTTCACAACATATTTTTAGATTTTAAAAATTACAACCTGTGATTTTATTTCATATACTATTTTGTATCTCCATTTGGGCTGCTTAGGTGAAAGAAATCCAGCAGAAATTTCAATACGACCCCAATAGGGGACTTAAACAGCTAGATGCCTAAGGGTGGATTAGTGATTCTAAAGAATACAGGGAAACATCCTATGAGGGAAAGATGTCCAAGGAGGGCCTCTGCAATTACATGAGAGTATTAATTAAGTAAGACCTTTTCTGTACCTCACTTTATCTCCTTTTTCCAAATCAATCCTGGAAAAGTCAGAAGCAACCTAGCAAGTAGAGGAGGAAGGTGAAAACATAGATTATATAAAATAAGCAACACCCCTACTTTCTCACAACTCATCTGTAGCAGATATGAGCTCTGATAGGGCAAAACTTTAAGTATGGATAAATGTTGAAGTCTTAATTTTAAATATTATCATGGGTTTATTAGATGCTAAACGGAGAATTTTTGCTTATTTTTCTAGTGGCTAGAAGTGACCACAGAATTTTTTTATTACTGAGAGAGACCAGAATATTTATGTGACTTTTTCTAATTCCTATCAAGGGTATGGAGAAAATCTCAACCTCAAAGTGAGTTTGAATGAGCAGTATAGCAAATAAATGACTTTATATTCTGATTTAATCGCATGAGCCCTGTCATTTCAACGTCCTTTAGGACTAAATAATAATAGAAATACAGCATATCAAAGTTTGTGGGAAATTCATAACATTCAGAAACACTGATATTGAGAAAGAAGAATAGCTGAAAAATTAATAATCTATGCTTTCAACATAAATTACAAATGAACAACAAACTAGTCCTAAAGAAAATAGAAGAAAATTAATGGACATAAATTAATAAAAGAGTAGTAAAAAATAAAGCACAAAGTTAACTTTTTGAAAAGAGTAATAAAGTAGGCAAACTACTGGAGAAATGTATCAAGTAAAAAGAAAAGATACAATAAAACATTAGGAATAAAAAAATATGGCAAAACTAAAGACAATTTAAAGATTAGAAAAATATGAGAGTATGTTATAAACAATTTCATGATGATTTGAATGTGTATTTTCTTTAAATATATAAAAAAGATTAAAAGACTTGGAACAATACTATAACTTTTAAAAACAAAACAGAACTGAATCAATAGTTGAAAATATTCCCTCAAGAAAAGACCAAATCTATAAAGCTCTATTAGCGAATTCTACCAACTATTTAATGGAATAGATATATTTAGTATTATATAAACTCTTCCAGAGGATAGAAGGAAAAAAAGAAGACTCCCCAACTTATTTTATCAACTTGTTGAAATCTTGACAGCAAAATCTAATAAGGATAGCACAACAACAAAAAAAAATTACAAGCCTGTTAGCCTATTTCCCATTAAGAAAAAAAAAAAAAAGGTGCAGCTTGCTGCCAACATTAATTTAATTTTACGTAAATACACTCTTTGAGGCCAAAGCAAATCTGACTGATTTTCAATATGAAAATAAAATACAAAAACTGTTCTTGGAGTTGTTTCTAAATAGAACTTGTCTCTAATCCTAATGTAACAGAAATGTATATATAAATTGGATTCATTAAATGGATCTACAGCAAACAACTGTTCAAGAACGATGCATAGTAAAGCTATGTTTTCTAGGATTTGACATTTTCAGCAATTGAGAATTACTATATTTTGTAACTGGAAATACCACTACTAAAAACACAATGCTATAAATAGATTGATGTCATTTGTTTCTGAAGACTATTGATATACTAGAGCAATGCAAAAATAATAAAAGTGAGATATTTCATGGCAAAATTTGAGGGTAAAGTGAGGATGGTAATCTCTGAGTTATCTTGAGGTAAACACTACAGCTGCAAGCGCTGCTGAGAGTATTCTCAAGGAAAATGGGAAATGGGTTTAATTATTAAGATTATATATACAAAAATTCTAAATACAATACTAGTAAACTGATTTTAATTGAACAACAACAATAATAATACATCATGTCCAAGTTAAGTTTGTCTCAGGAATGTAAGTATAGTTTAAAATTAAATTATCCCATAGTACAATTTATTAACAGATTAAAGGAGAAAAATTCTAAGATCATCTCAATAGGTGAAAAAGTCATTTTGTAAAATGTGACCAAATACTAGTAAGATATCAATAGGGAGAAACTTCCTTAACTTAATAAAGTTATCTTTTCTAAACCTGCAGGAAACACTATACCTAATGATGAAGTGGTACATACACTCTTTTTAAAACCGTGAATACAGTAATGTCTGTTATAACCATGTCTGTTCAACATTGGTCCTAGCTATTTCAAAACGAAGGGAAAGCTAGGTATATATTATAGATATTAGAAAGGAAGAACCAAAGCTGCTATTATTCAGGAGTAAATTCTGGGTCAATTGTAGAGTATGAAGCACCACAAGTCTATCACCCCATCTAAACAACAGTTGCACTGACATATCTGTTTCAAACTATTTTTATACTCCAAAGTCTATTAAAGGTTTGCAACTTCCAGGGGAAGACTCAGTAAACTGTGGTTAATTTTGGTCAATTTCAGATCTTAGCACAGTAACACCAATCCATACCCTACCCCGAGCTAGTGGGAAGTGGCTGTGTATGTATTTCTTGAGCAGCATGCACAAAGCATGTAGGAGCTAAGATGTGCAAAAAGCATTCTGTAAATATTGGGGATCTGTGTTCTAATCATCGATTGCTGCTTCTGATCACAGAGGTGTGGACAAAGAGGAAGCATTCATTGTTGCAACCCCTCCTCTTGCTGAAGTGATGTGCAAGGGACTTAAATAGCCAGCACCTTTTTTCTCCTCTCCTTCATTTTGTTCCTTTTCCCCCTTTTTGGAAGCCAAACATTAAGAACTATGAAATTCAAAAACAACTGCATATATGGGGAAAATTAGAAAGTGACCACACATGCCCAGGGAAAGGCTCAGAAAAGACAGAGTTTATGCCTTGGGTTGCTCCCCAGCACAGAGACAGCCTATGACAATCGCAGCAACAACAACAAAACAGAAAACTCGTGGAAGGGTGAGAATCTGATTTCCAGAGTTACTATATTATTAGATTTGAATGTCCAGTGATTAACAAACATAACACAAGACATACAAACAGGAAAGTATGGCTCATTCAAGGGAAAAAAATCAAAATCCTTGAAAAAGACCTAATGGCAGATATATTAGATGAAGACTTTAAAACAACTGTCTTAAAGATGCTCAGAGAACTATAGGAAGATGTGCAGAAAGTCAAAAAAAATGATAACTGAGCAAAATGGAAATAGCAAATAAAATTTTAAAAAATCAAATCTGGAGATGAAAAGTACAATAATTGAAATGGAAAACTCACTAGAAGGATTCAAAGGCAGATGCGAGCAGGCAGAAAATCAGTGGACTTGAAGATAGAACTACGGAAATTATTGAGGCTGAGAAACAGGAAAAAAAGATTGAAGAAAAGTAAGCAGAGCCTAAGGGGCTTGTGGAATACTATCAAGCAGACCAATATATA